>JAJAGP010000228.1:190000-407064 GCA_025084515.1 Ancistrus triradiatus
TCTTATGGTGGAGGCATGAACACTGACCTTAACTGAGGCAAGTGAAGCCTGCAGTTCTTTGGATGTTGTTGTGGGGTCTTTTGTGACCATTTGGATTAGTCGTTGCTGAGCTCTTGGGGGAATTTTGGTCAGCCGGTTCCTCGTGGGATGGTTCACTATTGTTCCATATCTTCGCCATTTGTGGATAATGGCTCTCACTGTGGTTCGAAGGATTCCCAAAACTTTACAAATGGTTTAATAACCCTTTCCAGACTGATAGATCTCAATTACTTTCTTTCTCAATTGTTCCTGAATTTCTTTGGATCTCTGCATGATGTGTAGCTTTTAAGGATATTTTGGTGTACTTCACTTTGTCAGGCAGGTCCTATTTAAGTGATGTCCTGATTGATAACAGGTGTGGCAATAATCAAGCCTGGGTGTGGCTAGAGACAGTGAACTCAGGTGTGATAAACCATATTTAAGTTCTGTTTTTACAAGTGGGGGGGGGATCACTTGTTCACACAGGGCCATGTAGGTTTGGATTTTTTTCTCCTTTAATAATAAACACATTCATTTAAAAACTGCATTTTGTGTTTACTTTTCTTGTCTTTGACTAATATTTAAATTGGTTTGCTGTTCCGAAACACTTAAGTGTGACAAACATGCCAAAGAACTAGGAAATCAGGAAAAGGGCAAACACTTTTTCACACCACTTTATATGTAAAATACATAAGATTGCATTGCAAAACAACATATTTTACTGGTGTCTCAATCATCACAATATGTGACTTGACAAGCAGCCACAAATTTGATGATAAACTACAATGATATACTACAGTGGTGCTTGAAAGTTTGTGAACCCTTTAGAATTTTATATATTTCTGCATAGATATGACTTAAAACATCATCAGATGTTCACACAAGTCCTAAAGAAGATAAAGAGAACTCAGTTAAACAAATGAGACAAAAATATTACACTTGGTCATTTATTTATTGAGGGAAATGATCAAATCTTAGTGAGTGGCAAAAGTATGTGAACTTTGCTTTCAGTATCTGGTGTGATCTCCCTGTGCAGCAATAACTGTAACTAAACGTTTCCTGTAACTGTTGATCAGTCATGCACACCGGCTTGGAGGAATTTTAGCCCATTCCTCCATACAGAAGAGCTTCAACTATGGGATGTTGGTGGGTTTCCTCACATTAACTACTCGCTTCAGATCCTTCCACAACATTTCGAATTGGATTAAGGTTCTGACTTTGACTTGTCCAAACCAAAACATTAACTTTATTTTTTCTCTAACCATTCTTTGGTAGAACGGCTTGTGTGCTTAGGGTCATTGTCTTGCTGCATTCCCCACCTTCTCATGAGATTCAGTTCATGGACAGATGTCCTGACTTTTTCCTTTAGAATTCTCTGATATCATTCATAATTCATTGTTCCATCAATGATAGCAAGCCATCCTGGTCCAGATGCAGCAAAACAGGCCCAAACCATAATACTACTACCATCATGTTTCACAGATGGGATAAGGTTCTTATGCTGGAATGCAGTGTTTTCCTTTCTCTAAACATGCTTTTCTTTTAATGCTTTTCTTTTAAACCAAAAAGTTCTATTTTCATCTCATCCATAAACAAAACATTCTTCCAATAGCCTTCTGGCTTGTCCACGTGATCTTTCGCAAACTGCAGACGAGCAGCAATGTTCTTTTTGGAGAGAAGTGGCTTTCTCCTTGCAACCCTGCCATGCACACCATTGTTGTTCAGTGTTCTTCTGATGGTGGAATCATGAACATTAACATTAGCCACTGTGAGAAAGGCCTTCAGTTGCTTAGAAGTTACCTTGGGGTCCTTTGTGACCTTGCCAACTATAACGCGCCTTGCTCTCGGAGTGATCTTTGTTGGTCGACCACTCCTGGGGAGGGTAACAATGGTCTTGAATTTCCTCCATTTGTACACAATCTGTCTGACTGTGGATTGGTGGAGTCCAAACACTTTAGGGATGGTAATCTTTTCCAGCCTGATGAGCATCAACAACTCTTTTTCTGTGGTCCTCAGAAATCTCGTTTGTTTGTGCCATGATACACTTCCACAAACGTGTTGTGAAGAGCAGACTTTGGTAGATCCCTGTTCTTTGAATAAAACAGGGTTCCCACTAACACTTGATTGTCATCCCATTGATTGAAAACACCTGACTCTTTCACCTTCAAATTAACTGCTAATCCTAGACGTTCACATACTTTTGCCACTCACTAATATGTAATATTGGAAAATTTACCTCAATAAATAAATTACCAAGTATAAACATTTTTTCTCATTTGTTTAATTGTTTTTTTTTTTATATACTTTTAGGACATGTGTGAAAATCTGATGATGTTTTAGGTCATATTTATACAGATGTATAGAAAATTCTAAAGGGTTTGCAAACTTTCAAGCACCATTGTAAATTAAATTCCTCAATTTATGATAAACTGTAGTTACGATGGATTTGTTGTATGTCTGTATGGGCTGTATGTCTACCACTGCCTCTCCTGTTTGTGCATTTAACATTAAACGTAAGTTTACTTATTTATTTTAAAATCCTTCTCTGTTTGTTAATGTAGCATTGGACTAGTTCTCATGTATTTACACCCTTCCATTACAATTACAATGAAACTTTGTTACATTTCAGTGTTTCATCATCATAATAATAATAATAATAATAATAATAATAATAATAATAATTCATTGTCTGTTTTTATTTATAATTTGCATCATATGTCAATGTTCCCAGACTTTTTACCTCAGCTTTTACAATACACATAGATTATTTTGTCATGACAATGCTCAATTGAATTTAAATTGAGTGAGTGAGTGAGAGAGAGACAGAGAGCCAGAGAGAGAGAGAGAGAGAGAGGGTGTGTTATAACGGATCTGGCAGAATTACTTCATGTTGACCCTAACGTGAGACGAATTTTAATTAGCCTGTGTAAACAGGTACATAAAGGGGTAGCAAACAGATGTGGTGGGTGACATTGACCTGGAGATTGTCGCATTGAAATTCAAGTCAGCAGACAATGTGAATGACCTCCTTAGTGTCCCCTCATAAAAAAAAAATAAGTAAGATGAATTGAATCAGCAGGGGGAGTCTGTGCTGGCTCATACTTAATACAAAAAGATCATTAGAAAGTCCATGAGTCCTTAAACTGTTTTTGGTTGATATAGTTTTATTCTAATTAGGGGGTGGCATTATGGCATAGCAGGTAATGCTGCTTCTGCACTGCTCCAAGGACCTGCATTTGATCCTCACTTATGGTCAGTGGAGAATTTGGAATGCTTTTCTTTGGTTACTCATTGTTTCTTTATGCATCCGAAATGTTTGCCAATAAGTGATTTTACTGATCTAATTGTCCCTAAGCTATGGGCCTGTTCAGCATTTATTTTTGGCCTGTGCATAAATAATTATAAAAAAAAATACAAATTTAACTGCATTGTTTATCATAAATCAACATTTCCCTTGACATTCACTTTAAGAACAGTGTATACCATTATAGTCAGTTGGGCACATACAGCAGCCATATAGCGAAAGTCTGGTAGAAAATGGTGGTCTAATTTTTATACATATATTTGTCTTATCATTGATAAAGATCAGCATAACGCAGAAGATAATAATTAAGCCCAGTCACTTTTTACACCTTAAATCTCATGTCTAATCGTCATCCCCTAACATTTTTCACTTTGCAGACACTTAAAACGGCAAGAAGTATTCTGCATATTTGAATACTTCTGCTTATTATAGACCTGAAGTGCCTGAACATCATGAAAACCCCATATTTGTCCCAGTCAGCAGCACACTGAAGGCACAGACCTAACAAGGAATGCTGGCAGGCTGGAGGGCTGCCAGAAATTTGGGGTATGTCTTTGCTCACTTCTCTCAGTGAGAACTTCAAGCATCCATACATCCAACACAAACTTGAGCTCAGTTAAAATTTCAGTGTTATTATAATGATGAGCATGATGTCATAATGCTAACCCTGACTCATTCTCATTCTCACCTCACATTAGTCTAGCTTTTCAAACAGAGTCAAATACCTGCATTTAAGCCTACATCTGTGAAATACCCTGCTTGCACCTTTTTATTTGTGTTATATGCGCACTGTGTCCTGATAAACCACATAGAATTGTAAATGCACCCAAGATGCACTTAAAACAAATCAAGGAACAAAAAAAGCAAGCCTAATTTGGCCACTAGTTACTACAAACATATACACTACTTATGGCCACATAGTGTATATGTTTGTAGTATGTATGTGGAGATACAGAGGGGGAGGAGTGAATGTGCTCAGCTGCTCTGGACCTGTGAAAATTTGTTGGTTGAAATAAGCGGTTCAGGCTGCATTAATTGCAGAAATGTGTAGAATAATAATAATTAAAAAAATTAAAAGACAAAGTATGCGTATCAAGCACTGTATAATGGATAGAGTAAAGCAGTTAAATCTTGTATGGCTTTTAAAATTTTTCATGAACACTTATTCAATAATAGCCACAGGCATTCTTGTGTAATGTACTAACATGAGTATTTTTTCGGAAAATGTGGTTTGGAGAGGCAGACAAGTTAATGAGTTGTAGACAACAAAGCTAAAACTATTCTTAGCAAAGTGTCTCAAATGCATTTACACCTGGGTCTTTCTCTACAAGCTGCAATGGGTGGGGGGCAAAAGTTCACATACTTTTGGCACTCACTAGTATGTAATATTGGATCATTTTCCTCAATAAATAAATGACCAAGTATAATGTTTTGGTCTCATTTGTTTAACTGAGTTCTCTTGATTTTAGGATTTTAGGATTTGTGTGAAAATCTGATGATGTTTTAGAATTTATGCAGAAATATAGAACATTCTAAAGGGTTCACAAACTTTCAAGCACAACTGTAGTTTAGTACTAGTAGTCTAGTTTTGTGCTGAAAAACAGACAGACCCTTGCTCTGTACTCTTAACAAGACAGGGAGAGAAAGAAAGACAGAGACAGTCAGTGTGAGGTCATACGCTACACATTGAAACATATGGATTTGCTAACATTCACACACATTGGCACTAGCATTTTAATGGGAACAATAAAAAACCCAGTACTTTTTCCCATCTTGCAGCATGCCACCAGAATTTACAATAACAAACTTACAGTCTAAGGAATGTTAATCTAAATAGAGGACTGGCCTTGTTTTATTACAAGGCAAGGCTTCATTTGAAAGACTGCATTTAGTTTATACTGGGTGGTGGAGTGCTACAGATTTCCTACTAGCCTTAGCTTGAGTGTCTGTTTCTTTTACTTTTTTTTTTGCTGTTATTTCACAAAAGGGGCCCACCTTAGCCGAACCCCATGCTGAGGTCAAAGAAAGAGCTGTAATCTAAACTAAGGCGAGTCCCACACTGTGTACTGAGATAGTTTTCTCCAGACTGAGACAACTGCTACTGTATCATAAGAACACTTGTGTGTTTGTGGGATTGTATGTATTGTAGTTTATAGGCAAGAGTCTTACTCCCCCCAATTATGAGCAATCAGCACTTTAACAATCTACAGAGACATTCCTTTCATAAGGTACTGTTACGTGAGCATAAATAGTTCATATGCTGTAGGGCTGATCTAAAAATGTTGCACTCTGTATTACAAACTATAACCATTACACATCAATGCACACTATTTGAAGAATGTATTATCTTTAGCACAAAACACAAAGAACGTGCAGCAAACGAATATGCTGTTGTGGTTACGTTTTCCTGATTGCAGTCTTGAAATCACAATAAGGTTTTGGAGTAGTTTAATTTTATGGTTTGCAGAAAAAAAAACATGATGTGGAGGGAGCTCAGACTCTAATTTCTCACTTCACAATGCAATATCTGGCCTGTCAAAGCAAGTATATAGAACATGTTTGGTCTTTTTTTTAACCTGATTCTACTGGTGGATATAGAGAATGCTGGACAGTGATTCAGGTATGACCAGATTATGTCAACATCCAATAAAAACCAAGTGTGGAAAAGTTAATACCAGAGCAAGATTAAAATAAACATGCAGGCTTCAGCAGGGCTTTAAGATAAACTACCTAAGTTGTAGCTCCTGCAGGAGTGCCTGTAAAACATCAATTAAAAAATACCCAGTATATACAATGTGAGAGGTTTTTTCGTGCTTTAATTTTTCTCCATTTGATACAAACAGATGCAGGCTTTGGCACCTCTGTATTTGTTGTGCTATTACCTTTGCAAGAGTACTAAAATTACAATTCAAAAGCTCATTAATGAAATTCCACTTCAGTCCCTTTTACCACAAACTCTACTGATATGACCAAAATCATATTTAAGCTACAATTGCTTAATCCCAGGCATAAAAAGACAAAGAATCTAACATATAAGTTCAAATTTAGTCTGAGAAAAAAATCATCAATAAATAATTAACAAACCCATGTGTCACAGTTATTGGCACCCTCAGAAGTTCTTAGAAACATAATGTAACTGACTGAAGCATTATTTCCAGTTTCCATTTTTTACTTTTTTAAGTTAATCAGAGCATCTATGGACTTTCAAGAAGTAATCCATGACTTCGTGTTTCACCGAAGTATATATACAGTGGGGCAAAAAAGTACTTAGTCAGCCACTGATTGTGCAAGTTCTCCTACTTAGAAAAATGAGAGCGCTCTGTAATTTTCATCATAGGTACATGTCAATTATGAGAGACAAAATGAGAAAAGAAATCCAGGAAATCACATTGTAAGATTTTTAAAGAATTTAATTATAAATTATGGTAGAAAATAAGTATTTGGTCAATAAATTTGGTTCAACTCAATACTTTGTAACAAAACCTTTGTTGGCAATGACAGAGGTCAAACGTTTCCTGTAAGTCTTCACCAGGTTGGCACACACTGTAGTTGGTATTTTGGCCCATTCCTCCATGCAGATCTCCTCTAGAGCAGTGATGTTTTGGGGCAACACAGACTTTCAACTCCCTCCACAAATTTTCTATGGGGTTGAGGTCTGGAGACTGGCTAGGCCACTCCGGGACCTTGACATGCTTTTTACGGAGCCACTCCTTCATTGCCCGAGCGGTGTGTTTGGGATCATTGTCATGCTGGAAGACCCAGCCACGTTCCATCTTTAATGCTCTCACTGATGGAAGGAGGGTTTTGCCTAAAATGTCACGATACATGGCCCCGTTCATTCTTCCCTTAACACGGATCAGTCGTCCTGTCCCCTCTGCAGAAAAACAGTCCCAAAGCATGATGTGTCCACCCCCATGCTTCACAGTAGGTATGGTGTTCTTGGAATGCGACTCAGCATCCTTTTTCCTCCAGTTGAGTTTTTATAAAAAGTGCTATTTTGGTTTCATCTGACCACATGATATTCTCCCAATCCTTATCTGGATCATCCATATGCTCTCTGGCAAACTTTAGACGGGTCTGGACATGTACTTGCTTAAGCAGGGGGGCACACCTGGCACTGCAGGATCTGAGGCATAGTGTGTTACTGATGGTAGCCTTGTTACGTTGGTCCCAGCTCTCAGCAGGTCATTCATCAGGTCCCTCCATGCTTTTTTTTTGCTCACCGTTCTCATGATCATTTTGACCCCATGGGATGAGATCTTGCGTGAAGCCCCAAATCGAGGAAGATTATCAGTGGTCTTGTATGTCTTACAATTGCTCCCACAGTTGATTTATTCCCACCAACCTGCTTTCATATTGTAGATTCACTCTTCCCAGCCTGGTGCAGATCTACAATTTTCTTCCTGGTGTCCTTCAACAGCTCTTTGGTCTTGGTCATGGTTGAGTTTGGAGTCTGACTGTTTGAGGCTGTGGACAGATGTCTTTTATACAGATAACGAGGTCAAACAGGTGTCATTAATATAGGTAATGAGTGGAGGACAGAAGAGCTTCTTAAAGAAGAAGTTACAGGAATGTGAGAGCCAGAAATCTAGCTTGTTTGTGGGTGACCAAATACTTATTTTCCACCATAATTTACAATTAAATTCTTAAAAAATCCTACAGTGTGATTTCCTGGATTTTTTTTCTCATTTTGTTTCTCATAGTTGAAGTCTACCTATGATGAAAATTACAGACCTCTCTCATCTTTCTAAGTAGGTGAACTTGCACAATCAGTGGCTGACTAAATACTTTTTCCCCCCACTGTATGAGGTGACAGACGGCAAATTCTCTTAATCATTCTTCAACATGGGAAAGACAAGAGGACACACAATTCAAGGAAACATTTTGTTGACCGCCATAAATCAGGAAATACAGCGCCCTCCATAATTATTTGCACCCCTAGTTAAAATGTGTTAAAAGCCTTAAAATAAATTACATTTTTATTGCAGAAGAATAATCTCACTCTGAAAAAAATTAGAAAAAAGCAACCTTCAACTCAAGAGAATAAAAAAATATATAAAGAAAAAATCCTGACCAAGAAATAATTATTTCCGATAAAATGACCTGTTCCAAATTATTGCCACCCTTAACAATTTCTTGGAAATAAATGTATTTGAACAATTTATGTCATTTCTACTGTAGTTTATAAAGTGGATCAAAGTATATAGAAACCTTTAATTAGTAATTCATCACTTCCTGTTTCCCTGGAGTATAAATATGACGTTACACAGAGGCCTATTTCTCTTATTCACTCTTAAACACGGGAAAGACAAGAGAACACACTATTCAAGTAAGGCAGATGTGTGTCGACCTTCATAAATCTTGTAGCAATGGCTACAAGAAAATAGCCACTCACCTGCAGATGCCCTTATATACAGTCAGAGCAATCATCAAAAAGTTCAAAACATCTGGAACTGTGATAAACAAGCCTGGAAGAGGACGCAAGTGTATCTTGCCACCACGCACAGTGAGAAGGAATGGTAAGAGAAGTAAAAAGTTCTCCAAAGCTCACTGTCTTAGATTTGAATCTAATGGTAACATCTTGAGGTTACAAGGTCTCCCAAACCACCATCAAGTGCTATCTACATGCCAACAAGCTGTTTGGGAGGCATGCACGGAGAAAGTCTTTTCTGAGTTATACTCATAAGCATGAACAGAACTGGGATTTTAACTGGGACCGTGTGCTTTGGTCAGATGAGACCAAGATAGAGCTTTTTGGGAACAAACACTCTAAGTGGGTCTGGCGTAACACCAAGGATGAGTACGCAGAAAAACACCTCATGCCCACTGTTAAGCATGGGGGAGGATCGGTGATGCTGTGGGCCTGTTTCTCCTCTAAAGGATCTGGGAAGCTTGTAAGGATACATGGGATCATGAACTCTTTGAAATATCAGGACAATTTGAATCAGAATCTGGTGGCCTCTGCCCGAAGCTGAAGATGGGTCATCACTGGGTCTTTCAGCAAGATAATGACCCTAAACGTGGCCAAATCTGCTCAGAAATGGTTCACAAGGCAAAAAATCAAGCTCCTCTCATGGCCATCTCAGTCTCCAGACCTCAAGCCAATAGAAAACCTGTGGGGTGAGCTGAAGAGGAGAGTGCATAGGAGAAGACCCAGGACTCTGGACGATTTAGAGAGGTTGTGCAAAGAGAATGGTCGAAGATCCCTCTTTTTGTAATCTTGTGAAGAGTTATAGCAGAAGATTAAGTGCTGTCTTGTTGGCAAAAGGAAGTTGCACAAAGTACTAACATCAGGGGTGCCAATAATTGTGGCACACATGATTTAATTCAAAAGATTTATTTCTTATGGTGTGATTTTTTTCCCACCAAAAAAAGGCACTTGAATTAAAGCCTAGATTTTTCTCTTTTTTTGAATTGTAGTCCTATATTATTAAAAAAAAGAATTTATTAGAAGCCAAAGAACACTTCTTAACCAGGGGTGCCAATAATTATGGAGGGCTCTGTAGCTATAAACAACAGTTACATGCGTAAACATGCCTTTATCTGAAGTTAGGGTAATAATTGAAAAGTTCCAATCAACTGGAATGCTACAGACTTGCCTGGACGAAGACCACAGTTTATTTTGCCCCCACTCACAGTGAGGAGAATGGTAAATCAGGCAAAACAACTCTAAGGACCATTGTTGGAGAATTACAGAAAAAAAAGTAGCATCATGGGTTCTCCAAAGTCTCCAAGACTCCAAAACTACCATCAAACACCACCTCTAAAACAAAGAATTATTTTGAAGGGTTGCTAGGAAAAACCCTTTCCTGTCATCTAACCAAGGATGACTACAGTAAAAAAGAACCCAATGCCCACTGTTAAGTACAGTGGAGGGTCTGTGATTTTGTGCAGCTGTTTTTCCTCCAAAGACACTAGGAACTTTTTTAAGGTACAGTGTATGGTTAGCTCTATGAAATAGAATTTTCTTTTTTTTTTGGGAGGTAAGACCAAGTGTCTAATCAGACCACAACTGTAATCGTTTACATACAGTGGGGAAAAAAAGCATTTAGTCAGCCACTGATTGTGCAAGTTCTCCTACTGGATGAAAAGAAAGATGAGAGAGGTCTGTAATTTTCCTCATAGGTACACTTCAGCTATGAGAGACAAAATGAGAAAAAAAATCCAGGAAATCACATTGTAGGATTTTTAAAGAATTTAATTGTAAATCAATAATAATATAAATAAGTATTTGGTCACCCCAAACAAGCAAGATTTCTGGCTCTCACAGACTTGTAACGTCTTCTTTAAAAAGCTATTCTGTCCTCCACTTTTTACCTGTATTAATGGCACCTGTTTGACCTCGTGATCTGTATAAAAGACACCTGTCCACAGCCTCAAACAGTCAGACTCCAAACTCAACCATGGTCAAAACCAAAGAGCTGTTGAAGGACACCAGGAAGAAACTTGTAGACCTGCACCAGGCTGGGAAAGGTGAAACTACAATAGGCTGGTATGGATTGGTATGGTATGGTAAGGTTGGTGTGAATAAATCAACTGTGGGAGCAATTGAAAGAAAATGGAAGACATACAATACCTTTGATAATCTCCCTTGATCTGGGGCCCCAGGCAAGCTCTTATCCCATGGGGTCAAAATGATCAGAAGATCAGCAAAAATTCCAGAATTACACAGAGGGAATTGATGAATGACCTGCAGAGAACTGGGACCAAAGTAACAAAGGCTACCATCAGTAACACACTACACGGAGAGGGGCTCAGATCCTGCAGTGCCAGATATGTCCCCCTGCTTAAGTCAGTACATGTCCAGGCTCGTCTGAAGTTTGAAAGAGAGCATATTGATGATCCAGAAGAGGATTGGGAGAATATCATGTGGTCAGATGAAACCAAAATAGAACTTTTTGGTACAAACTCAAGTCATCGTGTTTTATAGGAAGAAGAATGCTGAGTTGCATCCCAAGAACACCATTCCTACTGTGAAGCATGGGGTGGAAACATCATGCTTTGGGACTGTTTTTCTGCAAAAGGGACAGGATTACTGATCCGTGTTAAGGGAAGAATGAACGGAGCCATGTAGCTTGAGATTTTAAGCCAAAACCTCCTTCCATCAGTGAGAGCATTGAAGATGGAACGTGGCTGGGTCATACAGCATGACAGTGATCCCAAACATACCGCTCAGGCAACAAAGGAGTGGCTCCGTAAAAATCATTTCAAGGTCCTGGAGGGTCCTAGCCTCAACCCCATAGAAAATGTGTGGAGGGAGTTGAAAGTCCGTGTTGCCCAGCGACAGCCCGAAAACATCACTGCTCTAGAGGAGATCTGCATGGAGGAATGGGCCAAAATACCAGCTACAGTTTGTGCAAACCTGGTGAAGACTTACAGGGAAACGTTTGACCTTTTCATTGCCAACAAATGTTATGTTACAAAGTATTGAGTTGAACTTTTGTTATTGACCAAATACTTATTTTCCACCATAATTTACCATTCAATTCTTTAAAAATCCTGTGATTTCCTGATGTGATTTCCTGGATTTTTTTTGTCTCTCATAGTTTTGAAGTGTACCTATGATGAAAATTACAGAGCTCTCTCATTTTTCTAAGTAGGAGAACTTGCACAATCAATGGCTGACTAAATACTGTTTTGCCCCACTGTATCTGCCTGAGGTATAACTGCATGGCGAGTTTTGCAGCAATCTGACTGCATTTTTTTTGTGTTTAATATTGTAAGTAGTTGTGCCTGTTTTTTGTGTGACAATTGCCATTTATGCATGATATTTTGTCATAAAGTGTATGTTTACAGGGCTTTCAGTGGCTTACAGTAGCACTCCAGATCCTCCTCAAATGTGCCATCATTGGTGGTTTGATTGCACTTTGCAGTGCTAGGCTTAACCCGACTCCTCAGCTGAGACAGCTGGGAAAGTCTAACTAGTGGTAGCAGTTACACTGGAACAGGCTGCAACAGAAGCGGACAGAGTGGAGAAAATCCATACCAATATCCCTTGGAGCATGGGCCTACTACAACTTCATTGTGCCAGAGGGCTGGAGGCTGGAAGACTGCATGCACTGGTGTCCAGAAGGCGGGTCGGTGTGGAATCCTCCACTTTTGGGACGTGTTGAGGTCCAGAGGGAGATGATCCTACTTGCGAATTCCTAAGTGTAGTGTTTTGCTTAGTTTTGGTTTTTGCTTTTGTGGGTGGTCATCGAGTCAAGGCTAGCTCGGGGGCTGGTTCACTGAGGCATCTGACCCTTGACAGGAGTGCTGTGTAGCACCGCTGACTCCTAGAGGGACACTCCGGGGGTCTCACCATGTAGTTTGTGGCTTGATGGGTATTATTTTAGGGTTTATTTAGACTTTTATGTGTGTGTATTTAATTAGCTTTAATTAGCCATTTTAGTTAGCTAATAGTGCATGTTTTTAGTGTGTGTTAAAGTGTGTATTTCCAGTGCATTCAGTGGCTTCTTACAGTAGCAATGTATAACCCACTGTATTGGTGAAAGCTGTGTACATGTGTGACCTGACTGAGCAGAGCTTTGACTCAGAGCTCTTTCTTTCACAGTGACTGGTATATAACTATTATCAGGGCTGCTAATTTGGTCTGTGAGTAAAGTGCGCTATGAGCAAATCTGCCATGCCTGAAGCTTATTCTTCTTCCATGTTGACGCTACAAGATGTTATAGCAAAGGCAGGTTGTACAAAGTATTAAAGGCAGGGATGTCACCATATTTGTGGCACATGGTTTTGTTAACTATTTATATCTTAATGAGGGATAATTTTCCACTGAGCAAATTTACTTTGTGGGTTATTATTAAACTAATTCACTGAAGATGGACTTCTTACAACCCTTTTGACTCATCTTTACTAGGGAGGGCAATGATTGTGGACAGAACTATTCAAAAACTCAAAACTGGCAGAGAAAGCAAAACACAGTACATTCCCCAAAATGAAAAAAATATACAAAATATTGCAAAATAATATAACAGACATGCTAGAAAGCTAGTACTGTCAGAGGTGAAATATTGATCAAACAGCTGTTACCAAATACCACAAGTATGGCTCATTACAACAACAACAGTGGGACCTGGAAAGAAGCTGATACACAATGGATAAGAACTTCATTCTTTCTGTATGTGCTGCTTTTCTGTATTATTATCTATTTCTGCACCCCAATGAACTGAAAAGAGTGATTCCAGTTAAGAGTTGCAGGACCAGTTGGCTGCATATTAAAAGTTCTTGTATGTGTGTATTTAGACTTATGTATATATGTATGTATATGTATATATATATATATATATATATATATATATATATATATATATATATATATATATATATATATATATATATATTCTTCAAATGGCCTAAAGCATAGAGAATACACAGAATTGTGCCTACATCAAGAATCTTTGAGAAGTAGAAATATTTAAACCCACACTCCACCTCCCACAGCCTTAAACTAGGAGGACTGATTTGATCCTGTCCAGCTTGCATCATTCACATTGTAAAAGCACAAATATGCAGTTTATGGACAACGTGATTACTCTCTCCTAAAACACCAGAACACATAGTGAAACCTAGCATACAGGAGACAAAATGACTAAATTCTATCTAACAATGTATTAATTTTTATTCATGCCAGTCTCATCTCTGTTCTTTATGCAATATGACGCTGACTGTATTGTTTTCAACTCTAGATTGATGTTTCAGATTTTTTCAGATAGATTTCTTTATCTACTGCTGAGCTCTCCAAAGTTGCAGAACACTTATGCCACAACAGTCTCATTGTGCCCATCCATGAATGCAAGCATCATCAGCATTATAAAGTACCACAAAATTACTTGTTCATTAGAGTGAAGAAAATGACAGCTTATTTCCTGTTCTTTTCTGTTTCTGTTGTTCTTTACAAAGATGACTTTCAGAATGAATTATGAAACATAAGGAGTAAAATACACACACTGGCTGTTTTATTAGATACATCTCCTTATTTATACACTAATTGTCCATTTTGTTAGTCCCCTTTACTCTGCTGGACCCCCCAGGACCCCCACAGATCAGGTACTATTTGGGTGGTTGATCATTCTCAGCGATGCAGTGATACTGACATGGTGGTCATGTGTTTGTGTGTGTTGCACTGGTATGAGTGGATCAAGCACAGTACACAATAGTCCTGTAGGCAGCAACCTGTGAGCACCGATGAAGGATTAGAGGATGACTAACACCAAACTGTGCAACAGCAGATGAGCTACTGTCTCTGACTTTGCATCTACAAGGTGGAGCAATAGGTTGGATGTGTATGATAGAGTGCACTGTGAGTGAACAAAATGTTTAAACACTCCAGCAGCACTGCTGTGTCTGATCCAATCGTACCAGGAAAACACACACCAACACACCACTACAACATTAGTATCACTGCAGCGCTGACACTGATCCAGCACTCAAATAATACCTAATATGTTGTGGTCCTGTAGGGGTCCTGACTACAAGATAACATTGCATTGCATGGTATATGCTGTATTCATTTCATTCTTTGTATTTCATCTTTAACCCTCTTTTTAGTATTAAAAGTCACAGGATGCTATTACACCACAGGACAGTCATGGCTGCATGTGACACCTAACTTAACTGGATGGTAACACCAGGATTCAAGTCCAGGTTGCTGTGGGGGTGGGCTTGTGTATTAGACTGCTACGCTCAGATATGATCGAATTAAATAAAGAGAGACATGCAACTCCTACGAAATCGATACTGCTATTACGGCTTAATACATATATGGCTTGCCAAAGATATTGCTACAGACAGACCACAACAAACTTGGCAATTCCGACAAAGGCCTAAATCAGAAGTTCTGTCATGTTCAATAAATGATGATACAGAGGTACAGTGGGGCAAAAAGTATTTATTCAGCCACTGATTGTGCAAGTTCTCCTACTTAGAAAGATGAGAGAGCTCTGTAATTTTCATCATAGATACACTTCAAAACTATGAGAGACAAAATGAGAAAAAAAAAATCAAGGAAATCACATTGTAGGATTTTTAAAGAATTGAATTGTAAATTATGGTGGAAAAAAGTATCTGGTCAATAACAAAAGTTCAAGTCAATACTTTGTAACATAACCCCTGTTGGCAATGACAGAGGTCAAACGTTTCCTGTAAGTCTTCACCAGGTTTGCACACACTGTAGCTGGTATTTTGGCCCATTTCGCCATGCAGATCTCCTCTAGAGCAGTGATGTTTTGGGGCTGTTGCTGGACAAAACGGACTTTGCAGACAAACAGCCCCAAAGCACAATATTTCTATACCCATGCTTCACAGTCAAGTCAAGTCAAGTCAGATTTATTTATATAGCGCTTTTTACAATGGAGCATTGTCTCAAAGCAACTTTACAAGTTTAGATTATCTCCTAATAACTATGTCCAATCCCAAATTGAGTAAGCCTAGGGCGAAAGTGGCAAGGAAACACTCCCTAGTTCTAGGAAGAAACCTTGGGAGGACCAAGACTCAAAAAGGGACCCAACCTCCTTGGGCAGCGTAGATGTTAAATCTAAGAGCGAACTAAAGTCATGGAGTCAAAGTTCGAATAGAATGTGAAGTATGCACATCGACATTAAGTGGCCGGGGTATGATGATAAATCTAAGAGCGAAACTACAGTCATGGAGTCAAAGTTCGAATAAAATGTGAAGTATTCACATCGACATTAAGTGGCCGGGGTATGATGATAAATCTAAGAGCGAAACTAAAGTCATGAGCATGGTCGAATAAAAAATGTGAATTATGCACAGTGGAGCTCCATCAGATAACTCATGTTTTGGCCGGAACTGCCCGGAACCCAGCTTCGAGAGAAACACAGAAATGCATTAGTTATTGTTAAAACACAGTGTGTATTAACAATACTGATGCCATGGTCATCACTGATGCCAAGTGAGCATAGACCCCGGCAGCATTAGCTATAGCAGCATAGCTAGAAAAGCTTGAAAGAGGAGAACTGGAAGGAACACACAGCCAGAGGGATCACATGAGACTTGGCAACCCCACGAGCGCGAAGACAGCAACCCACGTCTCTGATCACCATAAGACTCTTGAACATGAACCCACATCTCTGCCCTTATTCTAAGGCCAGGTTGCATGAGTCAAGATCAACGAGAGCCCAAGCCTAGTTCAGCCAGACCCCGCCACCCGACACTTCCCGTCAAGCGGACAATGCAGGCAGGCCAGACATTACTCAGACTCCGGCCTCAGCAACCAAAACCATGCAACCTGGTCTAAATCTTAGTCAAAAGCCTGCGTAAATAATTCTTCTTTTAGCTAGACTTAAAACTTTGATGGTATCTGAATCTCAACAAAATTTTGGGGGGGAAGTTTATTTCATAGTTGGGGGGCCATGTATGAGGAAGCCTTTCCCCCTGCTGTGCCTTTTTTAATTCTAGGAACTAAAAGAAGTCCTGCACCCTGCGAAACGAAAGTAGATGAGTTGGAGTGTAAACGCTAAGAGTTCACTCAATAATGTGGGGGCCAGGCCCATGTAAGCTTTTAAGTTTTTTTTTGTTTTGTAAAAATAAGAAGTATTTTGTAATTAATGCGGATTTACTGGTAACCATTGCAGTTATGATAGAACAGGAGTGATATGATCACATTTTCTAGTTCGACGTTAGCACTCGGGCAGCTGCATTCTAACTAACTGAAGTTTATTTATAGATTTACGAGAGTCATCCAGTAAGTAAGGTCGTTTTACAGTAATCCAACCTTGAGGTTAATAAACGCCTGAACCCGTTTTTCCGCATCATTAAAAGAGAGATATTTCTAAGTTTACGATAGTACGTAATTGAAAGAAAGCATTTCGAGTGATGCTGCTAATGTGGCGCCACCAAAGGAAGATCTGAATCAAAATGTGACCCCTAATTTTTTTTACAGACGGACGGTGCAATACTGGACATCCATCTAGATATAGGATAGATTAGCTAACCTTTCTCTCACGCCTTGGGTCCCACTATAGAACCCAGTTTTTATCTGCGTTAAGTAAGAGAAAATTAAATAACATCCAATTCTTTTATTTCCGTTACACAGTTCCTCGATTTTGTTGATTGTAAGGCTGTCATTAGTTTGGCTGATAGTACAGCTGTGTATCATCTGCATAGCATTGAAATTAATGTCCATGTTTTACGAAGAACTGAGCCTAGTGGCCCATGTACAGAGAGAATGAAAAACGGGCCAAGCATTACTCCCCTGAGTGCACGCCATACTTTCACTTTGAAGAGCTTAGATCGTGATTATTTTATTGAACAAACTGGACGGGTCAGTTAAGTAGATTTAAACCAAAGTGTCTGATCCCTTAATACCTAGTATTTTCTAGTCGGTTTAGTTAAAACATCATGATCTATAGTGTCAAATGGCTGCACTTAAGCTACGAACAAGAAAGAACACACCCCTTCTCTGAGGACATTCACAGTCATTAAGTACCCTAAGTCATGCGGTCTTCAGTCTATGATGGGGCCTGAATCAGACTGAATGTTTCATAATTTTCATTCTTTGGAGGTGACTACAGCTTCTGATGACGGCTTTTCTAAGATTTTGGACAGAAACGGTAGATGTGAAATTGGTTCTATAATTAGATATTCACACATGTCAGATTGGCTTTTTTTAACAGTGGTTTTTTTGATAACGGCAGACCTTAAAGGATTTGGCACATAACCTAAGGTAAGGGATGAATTACAATACCAACACTAGCTCTATAACACTAGGTAATACTTGTTTGAGTAGACTGTAGGAATTGGATCTAACAACATTTTGATGACTTAGACAGCCTGATCAGTGCGGATATTTCATATTATTATCGTGGTTAAAGTTCCTAATCTTGAATTTTACGGCTAATTGAACATATGTCTTCACTAGTGCTGCATTTGGGAATGTTTGACCCTAGCAGGGCCAAGTCCGTGTCCAGGGTGAGCGAAGCACACATTCTAATTGGTCATTTGCACACTCAAGGTGATTTCTCTCCTTAGGTGTATTAAATTTCAAGTCTGGTAGGTTTTTAATAAACGCAGCTGGAGTAGCAGATGTGATAGTGCGCTTGGTGTGATAACGAGGCAGAAGGATTTTATTTATTACAGATAGCTCAAATACTAAAAGATAGTGATCTGAAATCGAATCACTTTGCAGGAAAACATCAAGGTTATCTATATTGATACCAAATGTTAATATTAGATCTAAAGTATGATTACAGCGGTGGGTTGGTCCCATCACATTCTGAGTGATACCCATGGATTCTAAGATGGATTCGAAAGCAATTCTAAGTGGATCCTGTTCATTGTCAAAGTGAATATTGAACTCACTTACAATTAAAGCCTTATCTGTTGACAGTATTAAGCAAGAAAGAAATTTAGCAAATTCCTAAAAAGATTCTGAATAGGGACCAGGAGGACGGTAAATAGTGATAAGCTGAAAAAAAATGTGGTTTTGACTTCCTAACGATGGATCAGTCACATTAAGAATCAGTATTTCAAAACAATTAGCCTTGTAATGGGATTTAGCTGTAACACCTAACTCTTTGTCAAAAATTGTGGCTATGCCTCCCCCCCGACCATTAGGACAAGGGCGATTAGCATGACTGTATTCAGGAGGTGAGGCTTCATTTAAGGCTAAATATTCATCAGGTCTAATCCAAGTTTCAGTAGCGTTTATCAGTGATCATTTCATTTACAATCACTGCTTTGTAAATGATCTAATGTTAAGTAATCCTAGCTTTAGTCTAAGGTTGTTATTTCTATGGGAGCTATCTGTGTTTTATACTAATGAAGTAATTAAAACAGACTTTTGAGAGTGTTTATGTTTAGGACAGATGCGGGTAACAGACACAGTTTCAATAACATGAGTTCTGGGTGACGGTGCATGGCTACCAGCAGACAGCCGGTTAAACCTGACTGCCTGCTGCCTTACCGCTGCTCTGGGTAGTCAGCCCCTAACCAATCCGGCCATAAGACTATGGGCATTGTTGCAGGAGATGAGAGCAGCACCCTCCCGGGTGGGATGGACACCGTCCCATCCTAAAAGGCCAGGCTTACCCTCAAAGGCTGTCCAGTTGTTTATATAGCCAACATTGTTTTCAGAGCACCACTTGGACAGCCAGCAGTTCAGCGACCATAACCTGCTGTAGGCTTGGTCACCTCGCCGCATTGACATCGCCTTTGCCACGCTAACCACCTCTACAAAATTAGCCTTAGTAACCTCTGACTGACGAAGTCAGAATCTGCGGCTCTCGAGTTCACTAAGACTCGTTACAATGTCCGGCACTCTGGCTCCGGGGATACAGATAACTCTAGTTGCTGGTGTTCCTAAAGGGGTAGCAAGTTTCACGTGTCGTAAAATAGAGTCACCTATGACCAGAGCTCTTTCAACAGGCTGCTCAGTGGGACACGTGAACAGGTAAAGAGTGGTGCTCTCGTGGACTAACCTTATGACTACGTTGCCGAACCGTCACCCACTTGCCCTGCTGCGAGGACTCTGCCGGGGCTGGGGCTCTAACTTCACCTGTGGCATCCAGATCTGCTAAGTTAGGAGCTGAGCTAGCCTTCTCTAATGTCTGGATGCGCGCCTATAAAACTACAATCTTCTCCGTCAGACTAGCTACAAGCCTACACCTATCACAAGTAAAATTTACACTAATGACAGAGGAAGAATAGCTAAACATGCCATACTCGGCACAGGGAACAAGCACAGCAGAAGCCATGTTAGTACAATTAATGAATTAAAGGTACTTAGCTTCGGGTGGTGTTGTGGGGTGCCGAGTGAAGATATGGTTCAGCTGCAGCCGATGGTCCAATGCAAATCCGATTAAAGTGTTAATACAAGTTAAGTCAACACAAAATGTCACTAAAAAACACAGAAAGTCTCAGAAAGAAAGTGGGAAAAGACTGTAAAAAAGTTATAAAAACACACACTACTGCGACGAAGACGCAACTCTGGTTATTAGCTAATGGCTAACTACTGCGAACACAAGCCGGTATACCTGTAAAGTTACTAAACAATGATTAGCGGCAAAAAAATATAATCCGCCGGTACGAGAATAAAATGATTAAGATGTTGTAAAAACCTACTGTATATACGATTATATATGATACAGATGCGATCGGGAATTAAAATATATCAAAGGTAAATAAGCTGCTAGCAGCTACGAAACGGCGTCCTGTGTGCAACCGCAGATCAGTCTGGGTTGCCAGATCCTCGCAATCCTCGCGTCAGTTCTCTCAGCGTTCTCTCAGCGTTCTCTCAGCGTTCTCTCGACAGTATGAGTTTTTACCAAAAAGTTCTATTTTCGTTTCATCTGACCACATGATATTCTCCCAGTCCTCTTCTGGATTATCCACATGCTCTCTGGCAAACTTCAGAGGGGCCTGGACATGTACTGGCTTAAGCAGGAGGACACACCTGGCATTGCAGGATCTGAGTCCCTCTCGTCGTAGTGTGTTACTGATGGTAGCCTTTGTTACTTTGGTCCCAGCTCTCTGCAGGACATTCATCAGTTCCCTCTGTGTAGTTCTGGGATTTTTGCTCACCGTTCTCATGATCATTTTGATCCCATCGGATGAGTTCATGACTAACACAATCATTATCCCTAGACTTGGGGATATGATAAAAAAGATGAACCCATGATCCTGTCTGAAATTCTGCCAGTCTGTGGGTGAAAACAGGGACTGACATTTAATGTAACCTTAAATTGTAAATGACTGTCTGTTCAGAATTTATTTGCAATGCCTCCCACAGTGTTTAGAAACAATTAAGCAATCATCCATGCAACAGCCAGTCAGGCCAGAGACAAGGCTGAGACTCAAACTTGGGTCTTGGCAGTAGTGGGCTAGCATATTAGGCCACTGCATCACCCAAGGTATTTATAATGTGCTCTGGTTTTCTGGTTCCAGACAGGTGTCACTGGGTGGGGGCAATTAAACATATTGGATGGACATCTCTACCGATTTACAATTTTTTGGGGATGCTACAGCAAACGCTTTAAATCAAAAGGTAAAGGTGTAAAGGTTTGTATTTGTAAAGCAGGTAAAGCCCTGGTAAAGCAGGCAACATGGTAGTCAGATGTTTTAAAATTTGTTTCTAAGCAGAATAAACTTTATTTAGACAAGGTCTACCAAAGAGTGTAGATAAAAGTAAACAAATAAAGTAAATAATTCATAGTATTACTTATTGTACATAATTATTGTAATTGTGAAAACATAATGATGAAAAGAAAGAGTATGGATCAATAGATGGAACGTAGTCAATAACAAAACAATAAGATTATGAAGAAAAAGGAAAACAGTTTGTCATTTTAAAACAACGTATTAATTAAAAATACATCACTGTAAAGTACTGAGTTTACAGTGGTCATGGTTTTATCTCTTGCATTACTGGCTCTCAGCCCTTGGACAGCAGTTCAGGATTTGTCTGTGTTACTTTCTTAGAGCCTAATTGGCAGCCAGGTGATTCCACTTTTCCCTTAGCTGTGCAAGTTGAGCTAAGCAGGATGTCACATACTTCCTATCAAAGGAACTTGATATGTGGTGTGTTAAAAGCAGGTCCCTATTCACTGTTCCCAACAATTACATATCTGAAACACTATATAGTGCCCTATTATAGGGACTATAGGGACATGACCCTGGCTTATACCACTTTGTGCAACAGTAGATTCCATTACATAAACACAGTTTTGCATATACATAAAATATCATGCCACCAGTCCAATGGTAACAGCTTGAACGTAGTTTTCTAATAAAAGTACCTATTAATATAAATACTTTGTATTAAAAATATAATTCTGGTATCTGTTGTGGGTGTTTTGTATTCTGGATGCTTGCTTACATGCATAAGTTTTTTGGCGAATCAGCTCTTTTGGAATTAAGATGTTTATTAGAATTTTCAAGCCAAGCCCTGCAGTGCACTGTTGATATTCCTCATTCCAGTGTGTATGTTTGTACATACACATAAACAGTGGGATTGTTATCAGACAGTATTATAAAATTGTGGAACCCTCAAAATAGTGCACTATATAGTGACTAGGGAACAGTGTCAAACATAGAAATGCTGTGATTGCACCTGCCAGAAATAATCCCACATGACCTGACAAAGTGTGTGCGAAGTCTCACAGCACCAGGGTTTAGACACATCATGATGGCACTCTGCTGCTAGACTAATCCAACATTTACTAATAGAGTGTCTGGACTGACAGCTACAGCTATTTGTGGTTTTGCAGTCTTGGAGCACCAGTATTCCTTTAAAACAAGCAACCTGGAAGAACTTGAATGTTGCATCAACTATTAATGGGCTCCTCAACACTGAAGTATGGATACTTCTGATACTGCTGGTTACTTTAAGAATTAATCCTGTCATGAATTGTTGATGTCATATGTTTATTTTATATATCTGGTAAAATGTGTACTATATCTTCTAAGAACAAGGGGAAAACATGTTGCTCTATATAATGGGGCAATATAGGAAGATATCCCTCCGTCAATCTCACTCTGCCCCCAAGCAAACAAGCACATTGAAATTTCATGTCAGTCATACAGACTGAAATACAATGAGAAGTGGAGTAATCCAACTCTGCTCTCCTAGGCAGAATCAAATGAAGTATGGTTTGGAGTTTTTTACTCCAATAAACAATAAAAAATGTGACAAATGTCAAAATATTGTGGAATTACCAAGAACCAGATCGAAGATGACGAACATCTGAATGTCAGTCACACAACATAAGTATTGTAGCTGCAGGAGAAACGTTAAGAGGAGATAGATAGTGAGCAGATACTCCAACTGCCAGAAGCTTTTCAGCAAGGCAGGTGATATTCAGATACGAAATTAAAATTAGGTTACTTTATTTGAACAAAATCCAGGGACTGTATTTCATACAGGAAAAGGTGCAGGTGGTTTCCAATGAGCCTAGTGGTGCACAAGCCCAGATTAGCCAGATATGCCAAAACCTAGAATTTACTGGCAAGGTTAAGTGGCTCCTCACCCTCTGCGGGATTTCCAGTGTCCACTGAGATTACTAATCCTTCTATCTGTATTTCATCCCTAAATTAAGCATTTTAATCTAGAGAGTAACAGAATGGAATTTAAATGTTGTGTGCACTGCTATTTTATATACTTTCCAGATCAAATGACATAATACTTGTTTTTATTTAAAAAAAAATTAATAACATAAGATTTTGTTTGTTTGTTTGTTTTAAACCTTTTAATTTTAGATTTAATAAAGCTCATTTGTCACTAACATGTCTCATGCACATAACTCAGGTTATGAGGCTGAATATTAGACCTGCTTTCTGAATAGATGTATAAGGTTCTATCTAATAAGAGTTTAAATTATGTATCCATGTCATATATCTATGAAACCATAAGCAATGCTCAGAAATTTTAAAACCTGATATTGTTTAACTTTCTCGTAAGGCCTCTACTTGTTTAGACCCTCAGAATGAATTTAAACGGTTTAGGGATATTTCAAAGTATCGTAATTGGTATCACGATCACAATATCAACCTTGATTTTACTTATGCCCATCTCTATAACTTAGGATCATTTCCATCATCTGGTTAAAATGTTAAGAGAACCATTGGTTAACATGAAGAGAAAATGGGTTCACACTCGTGAATCTCCACAGACACAGAGGATCTAGATATGAATAAATCTGAGGTCAGTGTACTAGAGTCAGTCAATTCTAATCTATTCTATCTGAATTATAGATTTTCAGTAACAGAAGAATTGCACAAAGATATTAGAGACTTGAAAATTAGCCTGGAATGCATGCCATGAATAAATAGGTGAACTTAAAAGAGATACAAACCACCTGAAAATCACTGGGAGGTCATTGGCAGTTGTGATGAACAAAGTACACAACAACCAAGTACTGAAAGAAACTTTATTGGATTTTAAAAATATCCACAACAATCTAACATTTTCAGAAATACTGGAACTGCTGTTGAGATAAGGGATGGTGATGCCAGTATATTTGTACTGTCTATTGTTCTGTCTATATCCTACTCTCCCACTTGTGTGTCTTTTTAACCTACTTCTTTTTTGTTTGTTTGGAGGAGGAGGGGAGATGTTGGTTTGTATTCTGGGGTGTTGACTATTGCTATAAATATATATACACAGTGATGCTTGAAAGTTTGAGAGCTCAGTTTTTCGTCTATATTCCTATACATTTGACCTAAAACATCATCAGATTTTAAGTCAAGTAAGTCGAAAAAGAGAACCCAAATAAACACGTTAAATATATTATACTTGGTAATTTATTTATTGAGGAAAAAGATCCCATATGGCATATCTGTGAGTGGCAAATGTATGTAAACTTGTAGGAATAGCAGTTATTCTGAAGATTTAATGTATGATATGGCAATCAGGTGTGAGTGAGAACATTTTTGTACTGCAATAATAAGGATCTGTCAGACGTTTGAGGAGAAAGAGTTGTCGACTCTCACCATAATAGTGCAAAATACAGTAAGTACAGTACGAATACCTTATGAACATGTGTTCAAAGCGTCTGTGCATATGTGCAAAGTGTGCAGAGTGAACAAGAAAACAGTCTTGGGATGGGAGTCTAAGTCAATGGGTTGCTGTGTAAAGTGACCATGCGTGTGTGCAAAATATGCAGAATCTCTGACATGTGAGGTGGGTATTTGAATTGATATCAGTAAGTTTGGTGTGATGGAGACCACAGCTCTGGGAAGGAAGCTGTTTCTTAGACAATTAGTGTGTGTGCGGATAGCCCTGTCCCTCTTGTCAGATGGTAGCGAGTCAAATAAGCAAGATCTGAGGTGTGTTGCATCTCTGCTGATGCTGCCAGCCTCCTCACATGGCCAAAAGTATTAGGACACGCCCCCGCATATGGCCAAAAGTATTTGGACACACCCCTCCACACATCCAAAAGCATTGGGACACAACCAAAACATGTGCCTACCTGCAACATCATAGCAACAATCCAAGTTACCTTAGCAACCACCTAGCAACCACCCAGCAACACCATAGCAATGAGCAGTGATACCTCAGCAACCACCTAGTAACACCATAGGAACCAGCAGTGCTACGTTAGCAACTACCTAGCAACACCATAGCAATCACCTGGGATACCTTAGCAACCAGTTACCAATGCTATAGCAACCATCTGGGATACCATAGCAACCACCTGGGACACCACAGCAACCACCTACCAACAAAATAGCAACCACCTGGGACACCATAGCAACCACCTAGCAAAACCATAGCAACCACATAGCAACACCATAGCAACCACCTGGGATACCTTAACAACCATCTAGCAACACCATTGCAACCACCTGAGATACCACAGCAACCACCTAGCAACACTATAGCAACCACCTAGCAACCACCTGGAATACCTTAGAAACCATCTATCAACATCATGGCAACCACCTATCAACACCATAGCAACCACCTGGAATACCTTAGCAACCACATAGCAACACCATAGCAACCACCTGGGATACCTTAACAACCACCTAGCAACACTATAGCAACCACATAGGACACCATAGCAACAACCTGGGACACCATAGCAACCACCTAGCAACACCATAGCAACTACATAGCAACACCATAGCAACCACCTAGCAACATCATAGCAACCACCTGGGATACCATAGCAACCAACAGGCAACACTTTACCAACCAGCTGAGACACCACAGCAACCAAAGGAGCCAAAAGTATTGGGACTCAACCTGGCATGTGACCAAAAATATTCTGATATTCCCCTGCTTGAGGCCAAAAGTATTGTCACAAAATCCAACTCGTCTACTTCGTTCGCAGGGTGCAGGACTTCTTTTAGTTCCTAGAATTAAAAAAGTCACAGCAGGGGGAAAGGCTTTCTCATACATGGCCCCCCAACTATGGAATAAACTTCCCACTTTCGTTCGAGATTCAGATACCCTCCAATTTTTAAGTCCTAGGGCTAAAGACATACTTATTTAGCGCCGGCTTTTGACGAGATTAGACCATGTTTGCATGGTTTTGTGCTGAGGCAGTCCTGGAGTCATGTCTGCCTGCCTGCCTTGTCCCCTTGGCCGGGAGTGTCGGGTGGGCGGTCTGGCTGAACTGGGCTTGGGTCCCGTGATCTTGACTCATGCATCCTTGCCTTAGAATAAGGGCAGAGCTGGGGGTTTCATAGTCAAAGAGTCTTATGGTGATGAAGATGTTGGGTTGCTGTCTTCTGCCGCTCGTGGGGTTGGCCAATGTCCATGTGATCCCTCTTGGCTGTGTTCCTTCCAGTTCTCCCTCTTTCTAGCTTTCTAGCTATGCTGCTATAGTAATGCTGCCGGGGGTCTCATGCTACACTTGCATCATTGAATGACAGGCATCCAGTGTTGGTTAATAAACCTGTGCTCTTAATCAATAACTATTCATTTTCTGTTTTTCTCTCCGAGTTGTGTTTCCGGCCGTTCCGGCCCCACACATGATGTTCATCTGATGGAGCTCCACTGTGCATAATTCACATTTTATTCGACCATGACTCCATGACTTTAGTTTCGCTCTTAGATTTATCATCATACCCCGGCCACTTAATGTCGATGTGCATACTTCACATTCTATTCGAACTTTGACTCCATGACTTTAGTTCGCTCTTAGATTTATCATCTATGCCGCCCAAGGAGGTTGGGTCCCTTTTTGAGTCTTGGTCCTCCCAAGGTTTCTTCCTAGAACTAGGGAGTTTCTCCTTGCCACTGTCGCCCTAGACTTGCTCAACTTGGGATTGGACGTAGTTATTAGGAGATAATCTAAACTTGTAAAGTTGCTTTGAGACAATGCTCCATTGTAAAAAGTGCTATATAAATAAATCTGACTTGACTTGACTTGACTTGACCATATTCTTTCTGTTTGCCACATTTTAAGCACTGTTGTAGATCCTTCAGGAAATGCAGACCAAGGTTAGTTATTGTTAACACACAGAGTCTATTAACAAAAAAAATGATCGGTGCACTGACAGTGCAGCATGAGACTCCGGTAGCACAAACTATAGCAGCATAGCTAGAAAAAGAAGAACCATAAAGTAACACAGCCAAGACACTCTCATGAGAGTGACTCATGAGGCTCACATGAGACATTGGCAACCCACCTTCCCAGCAATCAACAAACCTGAGTGATCACACTTGGGAGGCAGGAAGACAGCACCCAAAATCCCAGATCACCTGTCTCTGCCCTTAGTCTTGCCACATGACCCTCATTAGGAAAAAGCAGGGTTTAAAATGTGAAACGTAAACAATGGTATTCCATTTAAGTCAGTGGTTTCCAAACTGGTGGGAAGCTATTGTGGATGGTATTATATGATATTATCGGTTGACACACAACGTCATATAGCGAGAAGTGCCTGAAAATGCAGAAACAAAGTGAGACCAAAGCTTCCTTCCTTCAGGGAAAACTCAGTTTTCATCTGTCTATTTTGACCAGAAATGTTCTGCAAAGTTTGTAGGGAATATCCTAACAAATCAGATAAAAGTGTTGTCTGAACTACAACTTTTAGAAAACGGTTGCTTGAAAGTCATTGCAAATCTATCCGGTGTATAGCAATGAAAAAAAGCCTTTAGCGCATTTGGACCACTGGACATGTGCATACGACAGATGAGCAGTGAAGTTGATTATAGGCTGACCAAGTTAGTCACAACAGCATATCACACACTTAAAAAATAAAGACCTTTCACAAACTACCCATTGTATATGCAATTATCCTTATCTTTATACATGCAAATGATAACATTAAGATAATTTATAGCTTTTACATGAATGTATTTACAATAAAACAGAAATACAACTCAGTGGTAGGAATTTGAGAAGCTTTATTTAAGAATGTTGTTTCAGTCACTAGGTTTGACATGGTGATATATGAAGTCTGGTGAACATGGTGGAAAAGAAGATTATTGAAAGTACGTATATTGTGAGAATGTAGATGTGGTTTAAATATATTAGCTTAAATGTGCATTAATCTTTAAAAATACAAAGATTTGTTCAGAGCAATTAACTGTCTGGTAGCTTGCTCAACTGGGTAAGTTGGAATAGAAAAAGTTAATGTTGTACCCTGTTTACTTTATTCAGTAAAAGGTGTAGTTTTGCAGTTACAGTGTCAATTGTAGTAGAGTTTGGAAGCAAAAGACGTGTATGCATGCGTCAAAGTGGGGTGGGGGAACAAAAATATTCGTATTTTTGTATTCAATATAAAATTTTCGCATTCAAGTTTGGGAACTGATTTAAGTAATGACACAAAACACACTGTCATTATACAATCAAATCAGATCATTATACAGTCAAATCATCTCTATAATAATACAAACAACACTCACATGAATATAAACATTGTAAAAGTGATAGTGAATAAAAGTGTGAAAGTTGCACAAGGCTAAAATATTTTACATATGTGTTTCATCTGGCTCAGAGTCACTTGGCAGAAGTTTAGTCTCAGCTATTATGCCTGCCAGTTAAATAAATCACTAATGAAATATATTTACCAAAATGACATTTTTCATTTGACTTGCTCTGTGCAATGCATTAAATCCAGAGCTTGCTTGCTCTCTACACTTACACAAAGGATTTATTCAGCATCTGGAAAGTTGAAAGGCAACATATGTTTGCTATTTAAACTTTCTGCAATAATTCTGTTGTATGACAATGGAAAATGGTTCTCTCTTTGTCTCTGTTTATTCTAACTATTACAATGTTTCTACCACCATAAAGCCACAAAATAACCCAGAATAATTAGAAATTGACTTCAATTTATAATTAGAAATCGAATGCATCTGAATTACTTAATTCTACAGGCTCTACCAACCTAAAAAAATACTAGGCTAACAAAAAAATTTGACCATATTTTACAGTATAATAATGTATATACTTATCTATGTCACAAAAGATAAATGCATGCAGCAAGCAAATTTGTTGAACAGAATTTCAATCTTCACTATTCATCTTCTTTTTGGTCATAAATTAATGTAAACAGCATGTGATGAAGGGCTAAACAAAAGAAACACGGTGTTACTGCAATCAAAAGTGATAATTGCGTGTATGAACTCTATTACTTTAGGCTTGTGTTATATTGGCCATTTGCCAATGTTCTAAGACAAGTCCACAGGTGACTTTTGGAATCCTTAAGGCAGGACTGAATTGCCTATGAAGTCTGAGAGCATCTTCAAACCAGCCTTCCCAAAGAATGTATGCATGTCTTGTTCTTCACAATTTAACTGCACTAACCCCCATAAAATACACTTCTGTAACCACTGATTACACAGAGCTTTAAGAGAGTTACCACACAATTGCCCATATTTTACAATAAAATGCAACTGTGGGAACAAAAATATTTTTAGCTTTTTCTCATAACTAGAATGAAAAACATTAAAACTATCCTGTCAATGCACTGGAGTTAGTGGTGGTTGAAAGTTTGTGAACCCTTTAGAATTTTCTGTATTTCTGCAGAAATATGACCTAAAACATCATCATACCCCCCCCAGTACTAAAAGAAGATAAAGAGAACCCAGTTAAACAAATGACACAAAAATATTATATTTGGTCTATTAATTATTGAAGAAAATGATCCAAAATTGCATAGTAGGGAGTGGCAAAAGAATGTGAACCTCTAGGATTAGCAGTTAATTTGAAGATGAAATTAGAAGGTGTATCATGGCATGAACAAATGTGATTTCTGAGGACCTCAAAAAAACAGTTGTTGATGCTCATCAGGCTGGAAAAGGTTACAAAACCATCTCTAAAGAGTTTGGACTCCACCAATCCACAGTCAGACAGATTGTGTACAAATGGAAGAAATTCAAGACCATTGTTACCCTCCCCAGTCGACCAACAAAGATCACTTCAAGAGCAAGACGTGTAATAGTTGGTGAAGTCACATAGGACCCCAGAGTAACTTCTAAGCAACTGAAGGCCTCTCTCACATTGGCTAATGTTAATGTTCATGAGTCCACCATCAGAAGAAAACTGAACAACAATGGTGTGCAGTCCAGGGTTGCAAGGAGAAAGCCACTCCTCTCCAAAAAGAACATTGCTGCTCGTCTGCAGTTTGCTAAAAATCACGTGGACAAGCCAGAAGGCTATTGGAAGAATGTTTTGTGGATGGATGAGAAAAATAACTTTAGAGTTAAAAATAGAACTTTTTGTTTAAAAAAAAAAGTGTTATGTTTGGAGAAAGGAAAACACTGCATTCCAGCATAAGAACCTTATCCCACCTGTGAAACATGGTGGTGGTAGTATCATGGTCTGGGCCTGTTTTGCTGCATCTGGGCCAGGATGGCGTGCCATCATTGATGGAACAATGAATTCTGAATTATATCAGATAATTCTAAAGGTAAATGTCAGGACATCTGTCCATGAACTGAATCTCGAGAGAAGGTGGGTCATGCAGCAAGACAACGACCATAAGCATACAAGTCGTTTTACCACAAGTCGTACTTTCGCCACTACCTAATATGTAATGTTGGATCATTTTGCTCAATAAATAAATGAGCAAGAACAATATTTTTGTCTCATTTGTTTAACTGGGTTATTTTTATCTACTTTTAGGACTTTGAAAATCTGATGATGTTTTAAGTCAAATTTATGCAGAAATATAGAAAATTCTAAAGGGTACACAAACTTCCAAGCACCACTGTAGTATTTATTACTTTATTAAAACTTATGTATTTATTTAGTCCACTAGATACTGTGTTATGAAAATGTTTGAGCACTCATGGTCAAAGTTCATGTTTAAATTAAAATAATTTAACACTACCTGTGCAAGGAACAAATGTGAATATGCCATACAGTGGGGCAAAAAAAAAATTAGTCAGCCACTAATTGTGCAAGTTCTCCTACTTAGAAAGATGAGAGAGGTCTGTAATTTTCATCATAGGTACACCAACTATGAGAGATAAAATGTGGAAAAAAAAAAAAATCCAGGAAATCACATTGTTATTAGGGGTTACGCTTTGGCCACTAGAGGCCATTGTTGACCCTACATGGTGGTGTGAGCTACCCCAGTGCGATCACGTGTGCGTCAGCCCTACTGGGCATTTATCATGTAAGTGGCAACAACTGTTGTTGAGCCTATTTAATCACACCTTTGGACTCACACGGGTGCCGCGCCATTGCGTAAGCAGCCTGATGCCATGTGATGCGCACGTGCTGCACCAGCCTTTGCAACGCTATCAATCTTCTCACACTTTTTTGGTTTGTGCAGGGACAACGGTACGTCTGGGGCTTTGAAGACCTCCAGACGGGGCAATTGGGAGATTGCCCAGTAAAATAGGTCCATAGCTACTAGCGTAGGGCCAGCAGTTGTTTATCGTAGGACTTCTCCTTCGCAATCGAGGGATTTCTTTTCCCTGTGCGATCGCATTTTGAAGAGGATGCAGAGCCACACAGAGCCACGCAGTAAGTGTATCGTGAATAGCGGTACAGTACGCTGACGGGGTCAGTTTTCTTTATTTTATTATTTTATCTTTATTCTTTATTGGTTTACTTTTGTCTCCTTTTAGTTTATTCTTTCGTTTCTTTTTGTTATTTATATTTTGGTTCATCAATTCCATCTGGAGTTAACTGCATTTGGGTCCTAACCTGTTATTCTTTTATTTTTTATGGTTCGCCAGCGTTTTTAATATGGCGGACGGTAACAGAATCGTGCGACCAACAAGAGGACCCAGCGTTAGTTGCTGGACCTCAAGTTTGGAGGTCCCCAGTCGCTGCAGTCGGTGGGTTTCTTTACCCGGGTCCCGGCTGGCTTTTGGGGAGCCGTCCATTGACTACGGCTGAGTCTTGGATCTGGTGTGCCATCCTAACCCTCCCAAATTAGCCAGCCGTGTTCCATCTGGGGTTCAGGTAGTTTTAGATGTGCCCACTACTTACCTGGACCCCCAGCCACTCACTTATAGCTCACAAAAGTAGCTGAGTACGTGGTTGAGTTCGGTGCCGTGGCCGAGGTGAGCGGCTTTAATGAGTCGACCCTCATGCATTATTTTAAACAGGGGTTTATTGAGCTGCTCTTCCACCCACCCCCCTCTTCCCTGGTCAACCTTTTCGACCTGGCCATACTGGCCGAAGCGCATTAAAAGACGGGCTAGGGAGAAGATGGGTCCCTCTGCTTAAGCCAGTACATGTCCAGGCCCATCTGAAGTTTGCCATAGAGCATATGGGTGATCCAGAGGAGGATTGGGAGAATATCATGTGGTCAGATTAAATCAAAATAGAACTTTTTGGTAAAAACTCAACTCGTCGTGTTTGGAGGAAGAAGAATGCTGAGTTGCATCCCAAGAACACCATACCTACTGTGAAGCATGGGGGTGGAAACATCATGCTTTGGGGCTGTTTTTCTGCAAAGGGGACAGAACGACTGATCCGTGTTAAGGGAAGAATGAACGGGGCCATGTATCATGAGATTTTAAGCCAAAACCTCCTTCCATCAATAAGAGCATTGAAGATGGAATGTGGCTGAGTCTTCCAGCATGTCAATGATCCCAAACACACTGCTAGGGAAACACCATAAAAAGGAGTGGCACCATAAAAAGCATTTCAAGGTCCTGGAGTGGTCTAGCCAGTCTCCAAACCTCAACCCCATAGAAAATTTGTGGAGGGAGTTGAAAGGCCGTGTTGCCCAGCGACAGCCCCAAAACATCTCTACTCTAGAGGAGATCTGCATGGAGGAATGGGCCAGAATACCAGCTACAGTGTGTGCAAACCTGGTGAAGACTTACAGGAAACGTTTCACCTCTCTCATTGCCAACAAAGGTTATGTTGAGTTGAGCTTTTGTTACTGACCAAATACTTATTTTTCACCATAATTTACAATTAACTTCTTTAAAAATCCTACAATGTGATTTCCTGGATTTTTTCTCATTTTGTCTCTCATAGTTGAAGTGTACCTATGATGAAAATTACAGACTTCTCTCATCTTTTTACGTAGAACAATGTAGAAGAACTTGTGGCTGACTAAATACTTTTTTGCCCCACTGTATACGCAGATTTTAATGCAACATTACTGCTCATTTTTGTAATTTACATATTAGGAAGAAAAAAAGCCTGTTAAATCTGGCAAAAGTTTGGGCATCCTGTCAGTTGATATTTTATAACAACCTCCATGGCAGAAATCACAGTCTCCAACACTTCCTGCTAAACAGTCTGTGTATTATTGCTTTAGGGTTATTTCCACGCTTATATTTGCAAAGCTTCTAGAAATATTCCTAGGTCATCTTGCATGCACAGCATGTTTCAGGTCTAACCACAGCTTTACAATAACATTTATGTCTGGGCACTGTGAAGGTGTCACGCACACACTCAGGAACAGAGACAGACATAAGTGCAAGTGTAGGAGTTTTATTCACACAAAAAGAGACATGGTGATATAAAACAGAAAGCTAACTTCCTAACTCACACACACACATGCACACACACACACACACACACACACACACGTGCATACACACACGCGCACACACACAAGCAAAAGCTGCACTATACACATGGGTGACTATAGGGCTAACAATAAAGACAATAACACATGAATACACAGACACTGGAGGAGGAAGGGAACTGAATGTAAAAAGCCAGAACATAGAAGAGAACTGACCAGAGTGCAGCGGCAATCATGAAACTGGAACAGCAGGGAATGACGAGAACCAGGGAAGAATGAAAAAGCTGGCCAGACTAAATAGAGCAGGAAGCCAGCTATGAGAAGCACAGAAGGGCAAACCATGAAGGCAGGCCATATAGAATAGAGCACTTTGTTTTGGGCATTTCATTTTGAAGTAGTTCAAGGTTTATTGTTCATTGTTTTTATTTACTATTCAACCTCTTTTCAACCAATGTTTACGTTTAAGAATAAAGTTAATGTTTTGGAATGGCCAAGTCAAAGTCCTGACCTTAATCCAATCGAAATGTTTTGGAAGGACCTGAAGCGAGCAGTTACTGTGAGGAAACCCACCAACATCCCAGAGTTGAAGCTGTTCTGTACGGTGGAATGGGCTAAAATTCCTCCAAGCCAGTGTGCAGGATTGATCAACAGTTACAGGAAACGTTTAGATGCAGTTATTGCTGCACAGGGGGTCACACCAGATACTGAAAGCAAAGGTTCACATACTTTTGCCACTCAGTAATATGTAATATTAGATCATCATATAATATTTTTGTCTCATGTGTTTAACTGGGTTCTCTTTATTTAGTTTTAGGACTTGTGTGAAAATCTGATGATGTTTTAGGTCATATCTATGCAGAATAAACGTAAGAGATAGGCAATATGTGTTCTTATTTGATACACACAAGCTGTGTTTCTGTGATTATGTGTGAAGGCTCCAATAATGTCACACTATTTCCCTCTATAAAGTATATCTACAGTAAAGCTAACTAATTTGTTTCACAGTGGAGTTTTTTGCTTTCCCTTCACTACTACAACAGCCTTCACTCGTCTGAGAATGTCCAGTAGAATGTGATCATTTGAGGTCCAGCACTGATGTTGATGTTGATGAACTGACTCACAGTTGCCGTTCCTGTTAATCTCAGTGGTGTCTGATGGAGACGAGGCTCAGTGCAAGCCTGCCAAGTTCTCCAAATGTTGAATAACCCATTCCATTGTCACTGTTTTTCTATTTAGATTCTATACTAGCATGTTGCGTAACATGACACTGTTAGCAGTGAGTGTTGTTGAAATAACAAAGAACACTAACTAGAAGTGGTAGCCACAAACTGTTGGCCATATAGTGTAGTCTATATCAAAAACATTTGTTTAGAGGTGGCAGCCCCAGGTTCAGAAGACATAATCCTTTGGACCCCCATTATGATACGTCTCCCCTCATTAACTAAAAGTTACTTCTTTTCTGCTGAATTGTATTCACATACTCGTTTTTTTTTTTCCTTTTTTTTTTGTTTTTAATAATGTATTCCTTTTATGGTTAAAATCAAGTTGAGCACACAAACCATCTATAACACAGCACCTTTGGACCGGCAGAGGAGCAAAAATCAGGTCACCATTATTGATTGCAGTGTTTACATTACAGTATACAGTATATTATCAAACAAAGCACATGAACACATTACTATACTGTATAAGTAAAATCACATAAACCAGTCTTAGACTTAATACATTTCAGTGTAATTAACATGAGTGCTTTACTTCTATTTTTCTTTTTTTTAAAGAAAATAACTTGCTACTTCCTTCTAGTTACAACAGTTTTTTTATTTTTACAGTGGTGCTTGAAAGTTTGTGAACCCTTTAGAATTTTCTATATTTCAGCATAAATATAACTTAAAACACCATCAGATTTTCACAAGTCCTAAAAGTAGATAAAGAGAACCCAGGTAAACAAATGAGACAAAAATATTATACTTGGTCATTTATTTATTGAGGAAAATTATCCAATATTACATATTAGTGAGTGGCAAGTATGTGAACCTTTGCTTTCAGTATCTGGTGTGACCCCCTTGTGCAGCAATAACTGCAACTAAACCTTTCCTGTAACTGTTGATCAGTCCTGCACACCAGCTTGGAGGAAATTTGGCCCATTCCTCCGTACAGAACAGCTTCAGCTATGGGATGTTGGTGGGTTTCCTCACATTAACTGCTCGCTTCAGGTCCTTCAACAACATTTCAATGGGATTAAGGTCAAGACTTTGACTTGGCCATTCCAAAACATTAACTTTATTCTTCTTTAACCATTCTTTGGTAGAATGACTTGTGTGCTTAGGATCGTTGTCTTGCTGCATGACCCACCTTCTCATGAGATTCAGTTCATGGACAGATGTCCTGACATCTTCCTTTAGAATTCTCTGATATCATTCAGAATTCATTGTTTCATCAATGATGGCAAGCCGTCCTGGCCCAGACACAGCAAAACATGCCCAAACTATTATACTACCACCACCATGTTTCACAGATGGGATAAGGTTCTTATGCTGGAATGCAGTGTTTTCCTTTCTCCAAACATAACGCTTTTCTTTTAAACCAAAATGTTCTAATTTGGTCTCATCCATCCACAAAACAACTCATGAACATTAACATTAGCCAATGTGAGAGAGGCCTTCAGTGGCATAGAAGTTACCCTGGGGTCCTATGTGACCAACTATTACACACCTTGCTCTTGGAGTGATCCTTGTTGGTCGGCCACTCCTGGGGAGGTAACAATGGTCTTGAATTTCCTCCATTTGTACACAATCTGTCTGACTGTGGATTGGTGGAGTCCAAACTCTTTAGAGATGGTATTGTAACCCTTTCCATCCTGATGAACATCAACAACTGTTTTTCTGAGGTCCTCAGAAATCTCATTTGTTTGTGCCATGATACACTTCCACAAACGTGTGTTGTGAAGAGCAGACTTTGATAGATCCCTGTTCTTTAAATAAAACAGGGCCCACTCACACCTGATTGTCATCCCATTGATTGAAAACACCTGACTCTAATTTCACCTTCAAATTAACTGCTAATCCTAGATGTTCACATCTGAAGATCTGATGATGTTTTAGGTCATAGAAATATAGAAAATTCTAAAGGTTTCACAAACTTTCAAGCACCACTGTACATAAGTAGAACTCAGGGGTATATATGTGTGTGTGTATATATATATATATATATATATATATATATATATATATATATATATATATATATATATATATAAACATAAAAACATTTTTATTCATTTATTTATTGTCTAAACAGCATTTCTAAACAGAAATTCGTGTTTAGTAATAATGTGCAGTCAAATATTAGGAATATTAGCTTTAATTCTGCAGTTAATGCACAATTTTCACGCAGATCCTTTGCAGTGACTGTTATAAGTCATCCGTCTGCTTTACTCACATGAAACAGTCGATTAGAACACTGCTCCATTGAAACACAACTTAACACAGATGTACTGGCTTCCTTTCAATCTGACATAAAAGACATTTTCTCATGTTTAGAGGTCTGCTGCAATGTTGTCCTTATTTCACAGCCAGTGGATAACCTGTTTTTTTCCTTTACTTTCTTAGGCATTGTACATACTTTCTCATTTGTCTCTAGTAATTGACATCAGGTTTTCAACATTTATCTATACATTTCTTATTTGTTGTAGCATGAGGTAATGTCTACTAAGAAGAATACAAAGCACTTCTGTAAGTCGCTCTGGTTAAGGGCATCTGCTACATGCTGTAAATGTACTGCCCTGTCCAGGATTTCCATTGCCTGATAATGACATCAAAGGTGTGTAATTACAGTACCCTTCACAATTCTAGCCAGAATAGGCAGGGGCAACATGGGATGATTTCGATTGCAGGATTTGCTTTTCCTTTTTAAAATTTATTTGTGCTATTATGTCAGGCATCACACAGACAAGATAGGCTGTGTCTGAGGGATGGGACGCCATATTGGGAGGTGGGGGTATCATCACTGTAACAGTGAACCCTTTCAAGCCCTGTAAGGACTGGCATCCAATCCAGTGTGCACTTCCAACTGCACCCAGTGAATTCCAGCATAGGTCCTGGATATCCATCAACCCCTCCTCTACCTAACCACAACTAAATATGTCAAAATATTCTGCACATTTTTAATTAATACATTTTAAAACATATTGGAAAAAATAGACATATATTAGGACACCTTTCCAGATTACTAATGCTACCCAGTGCTTACAACTGATATTATCTTACCTTAAACGCTGAGCTAAGTAAAGGTATATACACACAATGTTGCATTAAACTGCTGTGCCTCAATTTCAGCACATCACTGGACTTTTTCTGATGGCTTAAGGCTTTGGTTTTTTTTATGTGGTGACCCAGATATGTCAGATAATGTGACCGTTTGAAAAATGGCTGATGTTTTTCGGGCTGAAACTAGCACAATTCCCATACACTGGCTAAGAATTTCTTCACCCATGACATTTGGTGGAATTGCTTGTCATTTTCTTTAAATATCTCATACCTTTGTGAGCACCCTTTAAAAACAGTGTGTCAGCCAATAATATCATACCAACAGCTTAGGAAAATTACCACTGGGAAAAGACTACACACTCATTTATATTTCACTTCTAGAACTTTTGCTTGTGTTAAATCGATGCATAAACAGGTTAATGCATAAATATTCCCTGTGGTTGGGTTGCACTGTGAAATGTTTGTCTAACATGAAAGATTCACTCTGACATTCAAGAAGATATTTCATGCGCAATAATGGCTCCTATTTATATTTCCTTCACAGGGCAACAAAGCTATTAACCCTACTGCTGCAAAATTTAAAAATTAATCATGTAACTTCCAAAATGAGCCAAATGAGTACGCCACATGTAATTTACACAAACTGACATCCTACTTTAGCTCACATTCTGCTCTTGTATTAAGTCGGCTCTAGAGGATGTCTAGCTGGAAAAAAATACCTTTGTTCCAGTATCTACTGGGTTTAAATACATGTGATTAATCTTTCTGTTCCCTTATTCTGTTTCTTTTCCCAAATATATTACTACAATAAATTGTTTTTTAGCCTTACCTTAGCACAGTAGTATCACCAATAATGTTGCAGTCTTGTTGCAGCGGTAGGTAAAATAGGAACAGTTTGGTCAAATAAAAATACAAAACTACGATCACAAAAAAATATCTATGAAGATAAATGGAGACAAATAATATTTTTCAGCATATATGGTGAGTCATGCATTAGGTTAATAACTGTCTTTCAGTTAGAACTATTTCCACATGCAACCTCCATTGGTGAAATATTAAATGTGGTAAATCACACTGCATTTCACTAACACCTCCCTGTATTTTGAACAATTAGGGAGAAAGGCATAAAACTGCAAATTTAAATGTGTTGTTTATTTGAAAGAAATATTCACACCACCTCTTGAAACACTTTGAGACATCTCATTAACCAGAGGTAAAATTTTAAGGTCTTGAGCACTCACTGAGACAAACTTTCAGAATGTGTTTTCAAGTACAAATACAATACATATGGATTTTGTTATTAAATGCTAATGTATGTTTGCAATTATGCATATGGCACAATTGCATCAAACACTGATTACATCATTACTAAAGATACCCTATTAATGCTGAACATGTACAATGTAGGACATCTTTGCTACTCTAAAATAAAAATGGCAGTCAAGTAGCTGACAGAGTGTCTCTGAAAGTATTAAGTGAACAACCTTGGGGTATTCTAATCAAATCCCATTATGGCTCATTAGAGTAGGAGCAGAACAGCTATGTTTACTTGTCATTTCTTTTGTGTGAGCTTCCCTTTGGCTACTGCGTGGTTCAAGTGGGTTGAGTTGCCCATAGGCCATTGATCAGGCTGATGAACGATGCCTTGGTAATGGAATTCAGTGCCCTGGGGAGAATGGAATGGCCTGAGCCTCTCAAAGGACCTCATAAGTTGCCACGAAAGCCTTAATGGGCCGAGGAAAATCTTTGCAACTTCCTTCTAAATGGCTTCAATGCCTGGTGGATTTAGTTTGGGATAGCATTAGTCTAAATCACCATTTACCTACAAAGGAAGCCATTTCACAAAATGGCACTCGCTATGAGTAAAAATGACCAAATCAGTGAATTCAACTCAGTTATATTGCCCTCTTTGCTCCTAAAGGAACATTTGTTGAGTTCTCTAAACCTGTAGAGACTTCCTATGGGAGTATAAAGCACCATTTTAACACATTTTGAAGCCATATGAGTTTCAGTTTATGACTTAAAAACACTGACAATGTTTGATATGATCATAACTTTGTTTCTGTCATACATTTTAATTTTCTGAGAATTTCCGGTACTGTTAAAAGACATGTATTGATTGATTGATTGACATGTAAGATTGTAAATGGAGCATGAATGCAAACACTTTCAAAGCCTGAAAACCTTCCACATAATTTAAAGGATCTATATGAATAAATATTTATCAAAGATGTTGCAACCTGTGATGTGCAGGTATGTCTGAGTTATCGTGTGTGTTAGTCTGTGCAGGTGAGTTCTTTCCAGACTCCAGTCCAGCTTCTCCATACTGCTCAGCTACTGCTCCAGTCACCTCATGCTGTTACCTGCCCACTAGATTACATCGTCAACATATATATATATATACCATCATATAACATACATACAGTCAGTTTTTGGCCCAAAACACCCAATGACCCCAGGAAACATGATACATGATAAATGATGCATGATAAAATCTTCAGACTGGAACAACCAGTGACTACCAGTAATGGACTGGTTGACTACCAAGTGACAGCTGTTGACAGCTGGAGAGACAGCGGACAGCCCGGAGAGATGGCAGCAGGGCAGTGAGAGCTAGCAACCCAATCTGCATCTTCCAAGAGGAGGAACACAAAGCTACAGATCACCCTATGGAAAAAATACCCCCAAGATGCCCAAAAGGGGGATCTGGAACCATATCTCAGGCAAGTTCAGGGACTTTATTCTAGATTACTACAATGGTTTCAGCATGAGAGTGTTTTCGGGCCCGTTGATGTCAGAAAGGAATCATTACTGGACGTACTTTTTCAGTGATATTTTTCACGCTCGCCATGAACATTCTGCCTAGATAAGATGGGAGCAAGATAAGAGCCTAGATAAGATGAGAGCAAGTAAAGGAGCACAAAGTCTAAAGAGCAGAGCAGTATGGAATAAGCTTCCTAATCCAAATGGTCTGTGATGTTCTACCAAGCCCATCTAACTTGTTCTGCTGGGAAAGGTAGAGTCACCAGCTTGCCCACTGTCCATGAATAGAGGAACCCTTGAGCACATTCTAAGCAGCTGTTCAAAGGGCCCTGTTGAGGGGCGCTACAGATGGCATCATGACCAAGTCCTGAAGGCCATAGCAGACACCATCTAGAATGGAATTAGCCATTGCAAACACCTCTGCCCAGTCAAGAAAACCATCAATTTTGTCAGGCCTGGAGAGAAACTGACATCAGATGCCAGGACCTCACCTGGACTGCTAGCAACAGCACAAGACTGGGAATTGAAAGTTGGTCTGGGGAAGCCACTGAAGTTCCCAAATATCTGCTGCCACAACAACGCTAAGGCCAGACATCGTACTGATCTCAGAAGCCTCCAAACAGATCGTTCTCCTAGAACTGAATATTGCCTGGGAGGAGCAGAAGGAGAATGTCAATGACAGGAAGAGGGCAAAGTACACAGAGCTGGTGGATCAATTCCATAGCAATGGGGCCAGTCCCTCTTGATCAATCCTGGCTGGGTCGCCTGGGTTAGGGTGTCTGATTGTTGTAAGACCCGAAACACCCGATGACCTCAGGAAACATCACTGACGATGTGTCCAGGTGCATCGGGATGATGTACGATAAAAAACAGTGGCAGTGACTTGTTAATTCAGGAGTGGAACTTGGAGTAATTGGTGTGCCTCTGCATAATGTGTATTTGCAGATTGAACAGTTGACAGCTGGGGGATTACAACCTGTGTTCAGGTAACTTGAATTGCTGTATTTTTGTCTGTTTCTGTGTGTGGGTGCATTGCCTGTGATACTGATATAATCTGTGCATCTTCTGCATGTTTTGAAGCCTGCACATGGGAGCACTAGTGTTCTTCTTCATGATTCATATTAATCTAACTCATTTGAAAATTTGCTTTGTAAACTTGCTTTGATGAACGTTTCATTCATCCAATCCAGTACTGCAAGGTTATACATTTATATAAATGTAAAGGTAGTAATATAGGATAGTGTACCAGTACTAACTAAATAGCCAAGATACTACAGTGTTTCCCATTCACTGATTTATTTAATGTCAGCGTTGACTGCCACATATTGATGTTTGTATCTTTATATAATATGTAAGTTGGGTAAAATCTTATTTGACTATTGGGAGGCGCACAGCCCCTCCATACCCCCATGCGCACTCTGTCTGTCTCTCTCTCTCTTTCTCTTTGTCACACACACACACACACACACACACACACAGAGTTATAGAATGAGAAATTGCCATGTATGTATTTCCTGTTGGCTTTACAAAGCGAGCAGATATTTCAGAAAAGAGCAGAAGTATGAAGTATGCACATTACTGTGCATTTAACTCTGGTGTACTTTGTATGAAGCACTTATGTGTACTTACATGAGGGAGTGAGCATTATGACAAAATTTTGTAATTATCTTGATAAATTATGTCACAATATGCTTTTCTCAGCATATTGGTTATATCATCTGTACCTCAAGGACACTGACAAACTGCATATTTCATTACAAAGTGAGCATAGTGAGTCCTGTTTAACTGGATTTAGTGAAGCACAATATGTGAAACAGGATATAAAAATAACTGTATCATTGTAATCATTACAATTTTTTTGAGTATGTTTAAATGTTCCTCATGTGATTTTTTTTGTCCCTTAAAAATAACTTTGTGATATGTATTGTGTTTTGTAAAACTCTCCAAATATCATTATTATGTTTTAACCATATCACTTTATATCATGCCAAATAGGTACATGTCTAAGTTAGTAGTTTCAATTTCCTTTTTGTTATTAGAACAATCAAGCTGCTCGACCCCCTGCTGCTCATCACCAAGTTGCCCTCTCTGTGTGCTAAACCCAAAATGTCAGAGCCGCTCAAATTATCCAACACATTCTCCTTGTACACGGTCTTCCTCTCCTTCTGCCTATTTGATATCTTTTGCATGGGCTGAAATATTCAAGGTGTCTTGGGAAGCAATGCTCTCAATTATTAGAGTAGCCATCACAAACAAAAAAAGACCATCACCAGGTGATCAAAGGCAGCTTATAAGGAAATTAATAAGCAGTACCCAGTGAGCTTTAGTGGTGTTTTGCTTGATGGCATGCTTATACTTATGGTGCTTTCCTCTCTCAGCTGAAAAGTCATGTTGAACTTGTTAATCCAAACAATACGCTGGCTGGTCACAGAAAATAACACCTAAGATCAGGGGTGTTTCTAGACTACTTGATGTATTTAGGCACACGCAAAATTTAGGGGAGCCCAGCTATACCCCTCTGCTTGCCAATCAGTCACAGGGGCACAGCTGTGCATAAAACACAAGCCTGTTAAATACTAAATAGTTTAAGTGATTTAATACTAAAGTGGGTGTAACTCTGCCATGGATGGGAAACGAAGAACAAATTAACAGTAAAGAATTGTTTATTAGTTGCATTAAATTTGTTTATGCTAATGTAACTGATGCTTTGCCAGTTTAATGAATGCTTTTGCTTTAGTGGTCTAATATGTAGTTTTGGTAGGTTACACAGTTAAAAGTGGCTAGCCATATTATAGTTATGAGCTATCATTACTTTGCCTGCAGTGTGGCTGACCTTCTTTTAAAATTTTGGGAATGTTTAATTCATTAATTCATACAAAACCTGAAAGAAACTGGTTCCAACAGAAAGTGTTAGAAAGTGCTTAAGAAGACCAAGTGATAAATATGGTTATGTTCACTGCCAGAGGACCCTCCTGTTGGGAAGAATTATTAAAACATCAGAGGAAAAGCATAACCAAATGTTCAAACTTAATTCTGCCAAGGGAATATCTGAGGCTGACAGGGCAGAGATTTGTACATTGATGGAGAACAACTATTATCTTCACTGACATTAATGCTGTCTGACCCTCATCCTTCCAGTCTGAAGAGCTCATACCTGCTCTGTTAAAAGAACACCAACTTCCAGTTGCTTATGGATATACCTTTGCTCCAGAGCATCACAGAGGGCTTTGAAGTGAAAGGGAATATGATTCTAAAAGTATTTTAAGAAATGCCAAGAAATGATGAGGTTCATGCCACTGTGTTGAAGCCCAGAGAAAAAAGTTATCTGGTTCCATGCATCCTGCAACTCTTGAGTCCATTCTAGCGACTGTCAGTTGCTGTTTAGCCCAATACATATAAAGATACTTTATAGATGGGTATTAAATATTGACACTCACTAATATGTAATATTGGCTCATTTGCATCAATAAATAAATGACCAAGTATAATATTTTTTTTCATTTGTTTAACTGGGTTCTCTTTATCTACTTTTAGGACTTGTGTGAAAATCTGATGATGTTTTAGAACATATTTATGCAGAAATATCGAAACTTCTAAAGGGTTCACAAACTTTCAAGTACCACTGTAAATAGACAGTATTTAAAACCATTCTAATTAAATTCTAATTAAAACCTCTCTAAAATGTGTAACTATATTCTTGCATTATACAGTCTATCCACACAAGGTTAGATTTAAGGTTAAGGTTTAGAAATGTTAGTTCTGTAAAGATAGTAGCTTTCTCCCACTTTGTCTGGCTCTGTTACTTACTATTGTCCCACTTTTTTTAAAAGTACAGCGCAATCATTACATGTTGTACATCCCCAGATTAAGTTGAGACTGTATGGAAAATGCAAATAAAAATATAAATGCAGTGTTCCTTACATTTCCCTTGAGTTTTTATTTCACTGTAGACAGTATGAACTCAATATATTTCATGTTTTTTTTTTTTTTCTGGTCAACTTCATTTCATTTGTTAATAAACATCCATTCCTGCATTTCAGTCCTGTAAAACTTTCCAAAAAAAGTTGGGATGGGGCAATTTAGGGTTAGTAATGAGGTAAAAAAATAATAATAATAAATAATGATGTGATTTCAAACAGGTGATGTCAACAGGTTATTATAATCATGGTTTAGTACAAAAGCAGTATCCATGAAAGGCTGAGTCTTTGAAGGGTAAATATGGGCAGAGGATCTCCAGTTTTTCAACAAAAATCTAACATTACAGTTAACATAGTCCAAAACAATGTTCCTCAAAAAAAGACTAGAATGGATTTATATATTTCTCTCTCTACAGTGCATAATACTGTGTCTTTAAACAATTTAAAGGAATCTGGAGTAATTTCAGTGTGTAAAGGGCAAGAGCACAACCCTAAACTGACAGGCATCAGATGGCACTGCATCAAGAACAGTTATTCTTCAATAGATGATAGAACCACATAGACAGGCAATTACTTTATTAAACTTTTATGAAGCACTTCAATACGGAGTTCCCATTTACCCATGTCCTGAAATGGCAGTCAACTTCTCTGGGCTCAGAGGCATCTGGGATGGACCATCACACAGTAGAAATGTGTATTGTGTGCAGATGAATCAGTATTCCAGATCTTTTTTGGAACAAATGGACACAGTGTGCTCCAGACCAAAGACGAAAAGGACCATCCAGACTGTTATCAGCAACAAAATGGGTATTGGGTTGTGTCAGAAAAGTACACTGAGATTTAGAGCAACATAAGCCGGCTTCAAGACAAAATCTTTTCCAGGGCTGTTTGTGCATTTGTCAACAAGACAATGCAAAGCAAGCCAAATCAGAAAAAGTTAGACCTGAATATATAAATCCCTTCCAGCCTTGATTTGAGGAACCCTGCTTTTAAACATTTCTATAATTTTCTTACAAATTTGTTGATAAACTGGAGATCCTCTCTCCATCGTTACTCCTCAAAGACTAAGGCTTTCAAGGATACTGCTTTAATTCCAAATCATGATTATAATCCCCTCTTGACATTACCTGGTTGAAATCACATCATTATTTAGTTTTTTTTTTTTTTTTTTTACCTCATTACTAGCCCTAAATTGCCCCGTCCCAACTTGTATATATTCGGTCCATACTGTTTGCAATGAAATAAAAGGAAATACTGTATATATTTTTTATTTGCATTTTCCATACCACCCCAACTTTTTCGGACTTGAGGTTGTACTTTAACTTGGCAGATGTGTTTTCTTAGGTTTTATTTTGCAGTTGACAAAATTATTCCAGAAAGTTGGATGCTGTCAGTGGAAGACAAAAATTTTCATGGGATCATGTTCAAATACATTTGTCAAAGACTTTGTCCGCGTTATTTGCGATATATTTAACTTTCAACCTGGAATGTCAGGAGGGAACAGCATCTACACTGGAATTTATTCAAAGGTAAAAAAAAAAAGCAGGGGTTTGTATCGCAACATCGGGGAAGGTAACTTATACAACCTGGAAGCAGAAGCAGCCAAACAAGACACCAAGTCAAAGCAGAAGACTCTAAGGCAGCTTTACTCCAAATATATTACCAAACACAAAATGGCACAAGAGACCAACCAAAAGTAAAATAATCCAATGCAAACTGCACCTCAAGTGTGCACATACAAATACACTCAAATGTCCTCCCTTTTTGAGTCTCACAATGTGCCATTCACACTGTAACATTACCAAGCTGAATTGGCACGAATTACATTTTTGTCCATTAATTTGACTTTTCAATTCAGATCAGAGCCATGTTCATACATGATCTTAGATTGGACACACCTGATCTGATTTGTGTTAATTGAGCATCACAGTGTATGAGTGGAAGAATGTACAGTACAGTTTCGGCCAAAAATGTGTAGCTTCTGATCTTCATTTACCTTTTTTTACTCTAATCATAAACAGCTCAGAGCAAACGATATTTGTGGTAGTAGTTTGTTCATTTGTTGGTGTTCATGACCCATGTACTGTAGATGATTCACATGATCACAAATTCAGCATTTGCATATTTCTTTCAACAAACCCATTGTCTTACATTGCACTGTCAGAAAGATTTGGTTTATTTTACAGAGTACTCATGGGCATTAACCCAGGAATGGGGTCAAAAAAAAAAAGATCTGAAATGAATCTGCATGTCTTCACTCTGTGTAGGAACCTTACAGACTTTAAATGGCTTTCTGTTTAGGAAAAGTCTGCCATCTGCCAACAGGGTTGATCAGTATATTTTTATTTATATATGTATTGATTTTTTTCATAGAATGTTAAATTTCAGACAATAGCTTACTATTGCCTTTGTGTTTTAAATTCTTACTTTTGTCTGCATTATGCTCAGGAAATTGCTTGTCTCAGTGTTTTGCTATTTTCTCAGAACATGTATCTACAAAAATAACTAACCTATTGTCATTTTGTGGATATTTAAATCTACAGTCACAATTGACCAAGTTTTCTCAACACTCCTAGGAGCTGTACAGTTTCAGTACTTGATTTAAAAGTGTTCAAGGGCCCATATCCTACATTTTTCTTTTTTTTTTCTTTTTCTTTCCTTGGGGCCCAGTTATAAAAATGTATGTAGGGTTATGTACAAAAAACAGTCATAGTTAATCTCTACATGACCACTTCAAGCGTCTTTTTATGCTTTAGTATTAAACATGTTATTTTTGATAGTCTGCCTTTAAGACTGATATAACCAGAATTTAACAAGGGATGAATCAGTATGGCCTGATGACCGGGTCAGACGTGCTCCCGGTGAGCAGTACTGTGGTACAAATATTTATGCTGTTTATGGGAAGAATGTGTCACATACACAGTGCAGTGCCTCCTGATGAGTACAAGGCTGCCTAGTTGCAGACCGTTCAGAGTACACAATATCCCCTGCCCACCATCGTAAACTCCTACAACAGGCATGTTAGTAATATTTTTTTTTCCATCATGTAAGATACTTAAGATATTATTTAATCATGCATTGCAACTGCATTGCAGTTCCATTTATTTTATATATAAATGCACACAATTATATTCGTAATGCACAAAAAATGCATCTTGCTTATGCTGGGGTGACACAAATGCATGGCACAGGTTTGATTCCTGTGTGGAATTGCCAAGTTGCAGGCAGGATTTCACATTCAGGCCAGATAAAGAATCTCAATCATCCAACATGGCAAACAGTCAGCTGCAGGGGTCAAAAATTGCAGTTTGTCGGAAAAGAGCTTACAGTGCCGACACTATACAAGGATTTGGCCAGATACAGTGTGCTAGCTGGGTAATGCTTGTAATTTTTGCTTTATACTAAAACCATCAGGTTTTTACATTTTTTTTTCTTCATAAAGAAATGATAATTGACAATTAATCGTACTATAGTGCCACTAATGCAGGTTTGTTGAATTCATTACAATTCAGTCACTCAACTTTTGGCCAAATAGCACCCAGCCAAAATAACCAATAAAAAGCATGGTAGAACGGATGCATATGGTACTCTCTCCCATGTGTAACCCCACCCCAAGCTCCAAGATGCAACACGGTGTAGGTTTGCATTTTTGCTCTAAAGGGCAGCAGGCTAATTAGCAGGCTAAGTGCTTTCAGACATGCTTTGGAGGTCAACAAAATAATTTAATTGCAGCACCTGCAATAATGAGCTTATCAACACAGAGTTAAACCCTAGCCAAGAAAGTGATTTAGTAAACCCACTAGAGATATAGACAATAGAGCTTTCACAAGTCATAACTGAGGCATTTAATGAGCATATCCTATGACGTGCATCTTAAGCCAATTTCCATGAAGAAAACAGGCAAAAATGTGACTTTAGTACTGCATAAATTTGGTATTAAATAATGTGTGTGAAATGTGTAAAGGTTTTTTTCTTTCTTTGTTTTCAAAATCAGACATTGCCACAGCCATCACATCATTTTTGGCATGTGTTAATGTGGTACATCCCATTCCTGTCATGTCACAATGTAAACCAAAGCTTCCTTTAACAGTAAAGCAGAGCAATGGCAATTAACATGCAAATGCATGTGTTCCTGTGGGATTTCAGATTCCAAATTCCAAAGTCATGCCACACATGTAATTTCCTTGTCAAGACTGAAAGCCTGAGATAACCCAGTATAAATCAGCAGGAGCTGCTATCTGTTGGTGAACAGATATGCATTTAATTGTTTGCCATTTAGATTAATTTTGTCACCTGAATGTCAACCTTCTAGTTTCCAGACAATATCAGATTTAATATTTGTAAAGCTAGTGTTCAAAGGACACCCAACATATATCACACATTCATAACACAATAGGATCTTAAAACATCTACCATTAAATTTTACATATTGGGCCAGCAAACCCATTACACCTTTTGTGTGTTTTGTTATTTGTTGGAAGGCTTTCAAATTCAGGTGAATCCACCCTAATTACTATAGCTCATTTTGTTATTTGCATTATATGTCCTGTGTTTCACATTTGTGAGTCACTATAAATTTTCATGATCAAATTACTTACTTCCTGTTAAATAGCTAATTTTAATTAATTACTGTTATTTAAATAATGAAAGAGAAATGCTATTTTGGACAAAAACTGGTATCAGACCTAAGTAAACACTAAATTCACTAAGTAAACAAAAGTAACAACAAGCACATAGAGAGAATTCTTTAATAAATACACTATTTTAGGCCTTTATTTTCTCAAAATACTAATGTACAAAAGTACTATCTGTATTACTAATAAGCCCAGAAGGGGATTGCATCTCTCAAATTAAAAAAACACAACTACCAAAACAATCCAAGTTTACCTTAATAATGTATAAATTACATGGTGGTGTCAAAGCAAATACAGGACATGTATTTATTGCCTTCAGTAAAAATTACCTGCAAGTAATTTTGAGAATGGTTATGTTGTGGTATAATCGATGTTAATGTTTTACACAATGTTACATGCATTTGAACACTGATTTCACGTGACTCAAATTGCATTCTACATACTACTAGTATACATGTGATGATATTATGTGATGCATGCAACTATTTCGCCTATTGTTTTCATTTACTTTTTTACTTCTACTGCATGAAATGTTGTTTGAGACACAGTAGAGTGGCAGGTCTTAAGACTGACAACTGAAGATTCACTTCAGTCTGTGTGCCTGTGTTGCAAAGACTTAATGGCAAAAGTCTACCCAAGATTGAAGACAAGCTTTCAGAGAGGCCAAAAATGGGTGCGCCGAGAGCGGAAGGAGAATTCTGACCCAACACTATATTCTGCTATATTTTGTTAAGACTGTGGCACCCATCAGCACTCAGGAACGTTCTTAAATACCTGAGCGGACAGGTGTTGAAAATCTAATAATAAGCGGCGATTAAACCAGGGACAAGTGTGATCGCTGGTACGACCTCAGAACGTCCACCAAGCCGACACTGCCATCTAATAATACCCACCCAAAACGGCGGCTCCCGAAGTCCTTAAGAGTGTCTAATATCTCCCCTAGCCTGCTGGACATGCTCTGGGTTGAGCGTATGGTGCCCAGAGAGGCATCGGTAGGTGGGACTAGGCTCAGGCTCGAGGCTAGCCACAAGTGGCTCAGAAGCGGAGCTGGTCACTAGCGACTCAGGGGCGGAGCTCGGCATAAACGGCTCAGGGGCAGAGCTCAGCACGAGTGGCTCAGAAACAGTGCAATACCCAACCGAGCCCATGAGAAAGGTTGCTGCAAGTTGCCTGGCTAGGCGAAGAGACGTCAATGACCTTGGCACAGAGGTCAACAAAAGTGACTGAAGTGCAGGAGTCGGCGGTAGCAACCGTGGTGCAGGGTTTGACGCAAATAACCGTGGTGCAGGGGTCGGCACAAGCAACCATGGCGCAGGGGTCGGCGCGATCGACCATGGCACGGGAGTCGGTAGTAGCGACCAAGGTGCAGGAGTCGGTGCAGAAGAACGTGGCGCAGGAGTCGGCACAAAGGACCATGGTGCAGGGGTCGGTGCGAATGACCGGGGTGCAGGGGTTGGTACGAGCGACCGAAAGTGCGTCGTGTAAGAGTGGGTGGTAGCGACCGTGGGGCAATGGTCGCACAAAGGATCGTGGCACAGGGTTCGGCAGTAATGACCATGGCGCAGGGGACAGTAAAAAGGACCATGGCGCAGGGGTCAGTGGTAGTGACCATAGCGCAGGGGTTGGCACAAATGACCGTGACACAGGGGTCGGCGGTAACGAATGTGGCACAGGGGTTGGCGCAAATGACCATGCCGCAGGGGTTGGCAGTAGCGACTGTGGTGCAGGAGTCAGCACAAATGACCTTGGAGCAGGGGTTGGTGTAAGCAACCGTGGCGTGTGAGTTGGCATAAATTACCGTGGTGCAGGGGTCGGGCCAGGCACAGAGCTAGGTGGTCTGGCAGGCTCATGTATGGAGTCAGGCGGCATGGTGGGCTCAGGTATGGAACTAGGCAGCCAAGTGGGTTCAGGTACAGAGCCAGGCAGCACTAACGGCTCAGGTACGGCTCTAGACAATGCTAACAGCTCAGGTTCGGAGCTAAGAGGTGCAGCATGCTCAGGTATGGACTTTAACACCTGAGTAGAACGTTCCCCCTGCTGCCTGGTCCTAAGCTGAGACCCCCATAAAAAAGGCCATAAGCTTGTCCTCATCCCTGCAGGTCTCCGTAACCACCATGAGGAATTCTGCAATATATCAGAGAAACCAGGAACCCTGGAGGATCATGGCATTGCGGGCCAGATCAATGCTTCGGACCCACGGTGGGGGCATGATAGGCCAGTGGGCGGAAGTGTCCGAACCAAAAATCCGAGGTCAAGACGACAGGCTCATCTTCCAGGCTACGGTTGGAACACCAGGCCAGTGGATTGAGTTCAATGGAATGGTCCGGGAGTAATCAGCAAAGATATAAATACAAAGATATGAATAGCAGCCAGAGCATTTCATCATACTAATTTAAAAAAATAATAATAACAGGACTAAGCATATAACTTTGAACACCAGTGGAAAGTGTGCATAAACAAGTTTTTACTCCATCATCCAAAATGGGGAAATCATCAGTGGGCTACCATTAGTGGTCTAACATATTTCAAGCAAACATTCACAGGCACACAGCAGTAGACTGAAGGCAGGCCAGCACAGCAGCACACTAGCAGAAGTTATGGTGGTAGCAACCATCACTTGGAGTTCAACATGGACCTTAATGCTAGCAGGGCATGGGAATGGCCCCAGTTTGGGAGGACTGCATTGTTGGACTGGGCTTTCTTGTTTCAGATATCTGGCAAGGACCTACCATTGGCATTTGACCGGCCCCAAGTGTCAGCAGCAGTAAAAAAACTATAGAAATGATGGCTACGGGTTTCACTGAGCCTTCCAGAAGTCAATGGACGGCATCAGCTGTGCTGGTTAAGAAAAGGAATGGCGAGTCGTTCTACCAAAGAATGGTTAAAGAAGAGTAAAGTTAATGTTTTGGAATGGCCAAGTCAAAGTCCTGACATTAATCCAATTGAAATGTTGTGGAAGGACCTGAAGTGAGCAGTTAATGTGAGAAAACTCACCAACATCCCAGAGTTTAAGCTGTTCTGCACGAAGGAATGGGATAAAATTCCTCCAAACCGATGAGCAGGACTGATTAACAGTTACAGGAAACGTTTAGTTGCAGTTATTGCTGCACAGGTGGGTCACACCAGATACCAAAAGCAAAGTTCACATACTTTTGCCACTCACTAATATGTAATATTGGATCATTTTCCTCAATAAATAAATGACCAAGTATAATATTTTTGTATCATTTGTTTAACTAGGTTCTCTTTATTTACATTTAGGACTTAAAATCTGATGATGTTTTAGGTCATATTATGCAGAAATATAGAAAATTCTAAAGGGTTCACAAACTTTCAAGCACCACTGTATATGGGGCTTGCGTGTGCTACCCCACTCAGAGAAGTAAGCACAATCTCCATTACCAAGCACATGTCGAACCTCCAGTCCTATAAGAACATGTGGCATAGGATGGCCAAAGAGTGACAGCAGGGCACAAGTGAGCACCAAAAGCACAAGTTAGACATGCGTCAAGCTGCTCAGTGAGGCTTAGGTGGTGAATGTGTGCTCATGAAGGAAGCTGTTCTCACAATGACACCTGGCTGATTACGAGCTCACACATACGGATGAGTGAATACCCTACATGCTCAAGACTTTGATTTCAGTTTTTGTTCATTAGCTTGTTCATTTATGGGGTGGGTTCAAGGCCTGGGCGGAGGGGCAGGGGGTCACCGAGGACATCTGGAATTTGGGACAGGGGGGTTGGAGGTTACTGCGCAGTTTCAGCGGTCTCCCACAGCAGCCCCCACCACTCATCATGCATTTCGGGACTATCATGCATGTTATTTTCATAATTGTTGTAAGCCTATTCTTTTGCTAATGTGTTTATACAACCCAAATCTTGCAACACTTTCCAAAAAAAGTGGATTGGGGGCAATTTAGGGATAGTAATGAATGGTGATGTGATCTCAAAGAGGTGATGTCAACATTGTGATTGTTATCATGATTTAGTACAAAAGCAGGGAAAGGCACAAGCCTAAGCTGAACCTCCATGATCTATGAACCCTCAGATGACACTGCATCAAGAACCATCATTCATCAATAGCTGATATATAACCACGTAGCCAAGGGATTAGTTTGGTAATTCTTTGTCAAGCACTACAAAGCAGAGTTACATTCACAAATGCCACTTTACTGTGCAGAAAAGAAGCCTTATGATAAGCATGTCCAGTAGTAGGGTAAACAGCAACAAGCCCAAAGCCAGGGTTGTCATGGTATGGGGTTGTGCCAATGCCCTTGGTACAGGTTATTTACACTTCTGTGATGGCAGTATTAATCCAGAAAAGTTCATTGGGATTTCAGAGCAACATATGCTGACTTCAAGACGAATGTTTTTCCTGGGATTTCCATGCATTTTTTCAACAAGAAGATGCAAAACCAAGTCGGTGTGCAGGACTGATCAACAGTTACAGGAAACATTTAGTTGCAGTTATTGCTGCACAGAGGGGTCACTCCAGATAAGTAAAGGTTCACATACTTTTGCCACTCATTAATATGTAATATTGGATAATTTTCCTCAATAAATAAATGACCAAGTATAATATTTTTGTCTCATTTGTTTAACTGGGTTCTCTTTATCTACTTTTAGGATGTGTTAAAATCTGATGATATTTTAATCATAATTATGCATAAATATAGAAAATTCTAAAGGGTTTACAGACTTTCAAGCACCACTGTAGCATACATTAGTGATTTGGCTTATGAATGTGTCAAATCCAATTTCATACTTAAAGGATGCTGAATTCAAAATTTTATCAGTGTATCTATAAATTTAATCTTATGTGTACAGTCAGTTTGTCCTTATACTTTTTGTCTTTATATTCCTGTTGTTTGTGTATCCAAATTGTCTTGTTGCAGTTCATCTGAACCTTAAGTTCAGATGAATTCATTACGGATGAACTCAGATCAGATGTAAACAATTGTTTTGCTCTTGCAATGTATGGAGAATATGAGCATGAAAAAGCTAGTCAGGATGAACAATATCTCTTATACCAAGAAACTATATAGAGATAAGCTGTGGTTTTAAGTGTTAGCCTATCAGGTTGATAATGTATGTGAACCCTCTTAAGACTCAGTCTCAGGAGATCAGTGACCCCCAGCATGACCCCACTCCTTAATAACCCCAACCCCTGCTGAGGAAGACTCTCTCCTGACAGAAAGCATCAATCCATAACACCATGACCACTGATTGCCAACATAGGATGACAAGACACATATAATTAAAGTGTCCTGCTTTGAAGGTCACCCCTGTCTTATGAAAGAGGGGGAGGGGAGGGAATTAAATATATGCTATATTAGAGAAAGACATTCTGGACAAATTGTAAATCCAATCATGGTGTAAGTGTCAATTTAATAATATAAATGAATATAATTAATAAGTTCTTAATTATGTATTCAGAGTTCACTTCCAATCAGGGTTGTCACTAGAGAGTTATGAATAGCAGACTTAAGTTTGACTAGGGGAATCTAGAGGTAAGGAGAATTAAAAAATGACCCATAACGGTTTGCATTATGAAACTAGCATAAAATTAAAATCAAAATAAAACAAAAATTAAAATTAAAATCCTATAGCTATTTGGGGAAATTGCCTTATAGCAGCAAATAAAGAGACATGGCATTGAAAGTTTCTATTAGGTACAGATCTTGTATCATTTAACTACTATTCATTTACTAACAAGGTACATATCAAGCAAAGGTACAAGCAATGTTACTCTAAATACCTCAGCATATTTAAATTAAACTCTTTACATTCAATCATTAGGTTTCTTCTGCTAGCATAATACAATTTCCACTACTGCATCAATGAGGTTTCAGTGCAGTTAATTAATGTTTGTAATAGACATTCAAATCAAGTATTGACTTCATTTTTGTGTTGAAATTACACTTGCTTTCAGGAACATCCACATATACAGACACCTTCTCACACACAGCGTGTTGTCCCAGGAAAAAATGTACTGTGAAATTTGACAATAGAACCATGAAGTAGCCAAATTACCACCAAAATTCATAGTATAACTGTGAAATAATTCATGGTCAGTTTATAGTCCACCAAGTTTACAGTTGTACTATGAGATTTCACAGTAGAACCATGAAGTGGCCAAATTACCACCAAAAATTCATAGTAGAACTGTGAACTTCATGGTCAAACTGTGAAAGTTCACATTAAAACTGTCAAGCAATTCATTTTTTTCCTGGAGCATATTTTAATAAAGCAGTGCAGAGTGTGAGCCTGTCACAGATCAACTATTCAACCCTCGCTTCAGGGACCTTGTGGAGCAGCAGCGCCTCCCCCAGGTCCTAATGCGTCACATTTCTTTACATTGTGAATACAGAGACAGATAGCACAGTTGAATAAGAGAGAATAAGTAAGGAATACTATTGACGATTTAAACTAATAACGCATGTTTATTTGGGGGGCTATAGAACCTTTATGTGGGATGGGGAGCTATAGCCCCCCTAAACCAGGTCTTACGACATCAATGCTTCAAATATATGTTTTATTTAATCAATTCACAGTTTTTTTTTACTCTATTCATTATTTAAGAATAAATCTTGATTGGCTGAAACAAAACGGTATTTTAGGATACGTCCTTAATATATTTAAATCTCATGGGACAGCAGGGATTGGACCAGAATGCAGGGCAAAACACTCTGTCCTCAACAGGATTGATCTGGGTAGAGAGGAGAGCAGAGATCGTTTGTGGATAACAATAATGGAAAGTGAAAGTATGGACACTGGGGAGTGCTAATATTACGGAAGTGTATGTATGTGTTCCGTTCTTGATGAGAACACTCAGACTGGGGCTTGAACCAGGAATTTCAGGATCAGTGAATTTGAAGATAACAGGAGCAGTAACTGAGGTTTAAATAATCCTAGCCACATGTGTGGTGTGGTTAGGGTTGATCAGCCTGAAGGATTATCGAAAACTCAGTACATTAAATCTATTTCAGTATTCTGTTTTAAGAATGGTTCCAAACTGTGATAATGCCATATACAGGGAAAAAATACCAACATGCCTTTTGTTGTGCCTTCTTGTTTCAATTAGACATCAAATTTCATAAAGTAGTAATAAGAATGTGATAAACACATATCCTGATGGAAAAACAGCTATAGATATAGAGGCTTTTAGCATTACATAAGCCAACAGCTAAAATAAGTGTTTCAGATTATTACTGTCTTATTTCAGTTATAATGCTTGTCCTACTGTATACAGCAAAAAGGTTTAGTTGAAGAGCAAACTGATGAACTCCGAACAGGTCACATTTTGACCTTTCTGCCAATTATATTACTTAGCTGTAACGGTGTGGTAGGGCAGACCCACAGGTGTATATATGTATATATATATATAGATATATCTATATATTATATATATATAATATATATATATATATCTATATAATATTATATATATATATATATATACATATCTATATATATATTATATATATATATATATGATATATAATATATATATATATATATATATATATATATATATATATATATATATATATATATATATATATATATACACCTGCCGTTGACACTCCACTTGTGTTTTCACTGGTACTGGTGCATTTATGTATCGTTTGCATGCAGTTTTCTTGTGAAAAAACACTCTATATTTGCAGTAGCACAAAAACACTATGTATGGTAATGTCTGGTCAACCATTTCATTCAATGACCTGTTTCAGAGAACGTAATGCGATTATTACCTCACAAAATATATTAAAGTATATTTTTCACTTTCTCTTGGAACTGAGTAATTGTGCAAATGAGGTTCTCTCAGCAGTTGGGCCTAGTTTTCAACACATTTCATAGACAGACACAAAATAGTAGGTATATAAAAAATACTACTTCATAGTTTAGACCTATAAAATTCTAATTACAAAAACAAGTATCCTGCTTCTCACAGCCTTTCATGTTGTGTCAAACTGGTATTCATGTATTTATGTTTAAGGTAAATAATTACAGTACTATAGTTGTTTTTATAGATTTCAATATTATCCAAATAATACTGCATTTTTTCACCTGCATGCATCTACATTATAAGCTGTCTAATACTTTCCCTAAACACCTTGTGTAGGATTCCGTCTAGCTCAGCACAATGTCCTGAGATCTACTGATCTCATACTGACACAGTGGGACTGTGGTAGCCTAGTGGTTAAGATGCTGGACTCTGGACCAGAAGGGTTCAAATTCCACCTCTGCCCAGCTGTTGGGTCCTTGAGCAAGACCCTCAACCCTCAATCTTGGATTGTAAGATTGTACCCATTGTAAGTCCCTCTGGATAAGGGCGTCTGCTAAAAATGTAAATGTAATTTTGGGACTGGGGTAGCCTAGGGGTAGCCTGGGGTAGCCTAGTGGTTAAGGTCCAGGGCTCAAATCCCACCTGTGCCAAGTTGCCACTGTTGGGTCCTTGAGCAAGGCCCTTAACCCACAATGGCTTGCATTGTAAGATTGTATCAATTGTAAATCGCTCTGGATAAGGGCGTCTGCTAAATGCTGTAAGTGTAAATGTACTGACATCTAGTGGAGGCAAATGGGCTTTTCTTTTAACAGTGGTTTATTTTAAGTCTACCATGCTAGAAAGTATTCATTCATTCATTCATTCATTCACTTTCTTATCCTCTTGATCCTGGCCAAGTTCGCGGGATAGCGGAGTGGAGGAAATAACTGGTTTGTTTGGTGTTTGTTTGCTTTGAAGTGAAAAAAAAAAGGTAAAAACGTTATTTCTCATATAAAATTAAAATGTAAATTAAAATATAACTTTAACAATCACTGAAACCAATAGATAACGTTTACAATACAAGAAAATATAACATATAGAAATAAATAAATTAGAGGCGTTTCTGTTTGAGGAGGAGCTCTGTCCTTCGCAGGCCACCGTAGGAACATATACGGTGGGTTAAATGAAATTACCCACGGAGTTGGATTAAGCTTTATCTATACAGTTATAATTACACGGGAAAATACAGGTAAGAATAAATAGACATAGGGAAAACTGTGACCTGCTTAACCTTGTATAACGATTAGGCGTTTTTATTTTTGTCAAAGTTTGTGTAACCTTGCTAGCGAGGTGTGCTAGCAAGTAGCCTGTCCATTACGTTTATACGCTCTTGCTAGTGCATGGGTTGCGTCTCATTGGCTTTTTGACTGCATATGTAGGGTACTGTGAAGGGCACATAAGTCGTTATTTTATAGCTTATGTAGTGCGCTCATGTAGAAAATAGCGAAGCGTTTGTTATTTAGCTCATTATATGCCATATTTTTACGTGCCCATGCTAAGGTTTTTGGTTCTTGTGTCTCGCATAAAAGATAAACATGTAGTAGAATAAGTAAATATTTATTTTCACATTTTTATCCAGTAGTAATTGTTATCAATTTTTCCTATAGACTTACTGTTCCTAGATACAGGGTAATACAATAGAATCTTGAAGGGGTTACATTGGTGGTATGAAGGTTATGAAAGGCAATAGTATACTAAATAGTTTAAAATGTAGTTTTTAATTTGAGAGACGTGCTCAGTAACACAGCTTATGTTACACATTCATGTTACAACATAAGTAGCTTAGGTATTAAAAGCTTAGTTACTTTTGTCTTGCACAAATTTTTTTCAAATTTTGTACAAGACAAAAACATTATAAATTCTAAAATACTCACTGTTTATTTACAGATGGAGTTTTTATAAGAGTATATTGTTAGTTACGTTAATGATTGCTTTTTCCATCCGCAGGTGCACAATAAACAGGTGAAGCCCAACAGGATGACCAGTGTAAGTTAAATTAGCTTCAGTACAATTCATTATTCCTCAGTTTATGCTCTATAACTGAATTCTAGATCAGTTTGGATAATGTCCTGTCATCCAGGTTATATGTGTAGTGCGTTTTAAGGAAACAGGAATTTTGTAACCAACTGAAATGTAGCACTTTCTTATATTTTTTTACATGACTTTGTTGAAATGGGCCGAAGTAGTCAGAAATTTGTGTGGAACTTTTGAGATGGGATTGGATCCCTGTTTGACGCTGATGGTTGGAAGTAACTGGCATTGTGAGGGATTGTGGATGCCACTAGACGTGCCACTTTACCTGGGACATTTACTGGCAGCTATACTGACAGGTCTTGCAGTTTGCCTGACACATTTAATGGTCGCTGTCAAAGCTGTAAAGGTTTATTTGAGAGCATTGTTTTTACAACAATAAAAAAATTTGTAGAAATTTCAGATAGTGTCTAAGTATGAATTGTTTGTTTATTGAGTTTATATAACCTCGCTGCCAACATCAATGGCTATTTTGACAGCAGGCACAAGGTTACATCGACGCACAAGATTATATCAAAATTAGTCATACATACTCGGACCAGATCAAATTAGCGTAATCAATTAACCTGATGCATGTTTTTGGACTGTGGGAGGAAACCTTCACACCCAGAGTAAAGACAGAAGGAGTCTGAGGTCAGATTGGGGATGCTGGAACTGAGGCAACTGCACTAACCACTGTGTCACTTTGTCACCCAAGTGAAAATGAAACAAGGATTTAGCAAGTATTAAATTCATTGTGTGCATGCGTTCTGAGGGAACACCCATTATCAGACTGGTAACGGGACTTCTGGCGGGAAGCACCTGCCACTTTACCCATATTTTGTTGCAGCAGTACTTGTGGTGGATCTGCCACTTTACTCTGCACAATTAGTTGCGGCTGTCACTTCATCTGGAACATTTGGTTGTGGCTGTAGTAAAGGTGCTTGTGGCAGATAGTGTCTGCCATATGCCTGCACACCGGACTGTCCTGGTATCAAACCTGTTACAGTCAACAAGGCATGCCTTTCAGTTATGGATGTGAGGCATGTGAAAGGTATTGAATATGCCCTTGCAAAACAAATATGAAAGGCAGTATTTTGTTGTTTAATGTGCAGTTATCATTTATAGATCATAAGAGAGGGTCTTTGGCACATGGTGTGGAGAAGGATCAAGAAATTATTGTAAAATCTTATTTTACTTATTCTATAACATATTTCCCTAGACCATTTACAAGACTGCAGTTGTTGCAGTAGACTCTGACTTTTAAAAATGTATTTACATGCTTAGAGTTTTAAATAAAGCTACTGCAACAAAATGGCCTATTGCAACAGTGAATTCTGAATTATACCAGCAAACTGCCAGAAACTGAATATCAGGAGAATGTGGCTCATACAGCAAGACATCCCTAAGCACACAAGTTGTTCTACCATATAATGGTAAAATAATAATAAAGTTAATGATTTGTAATGGCCAAGTCAAAGTCCTGACCTAATCCAATAGAAAGAAGCAGTCCATGTGAAGAAACCCCCCAACATCCCTAAGTTCTGTATGGAGGAATGGGCTAATATTCCTCCACGCGATGTGCAGTACTGATCAACATTTACCGGGAACGTTTACCTGGAGTTATTACTTCACAAGAGGGTCACACCAGATACTGAATCCAAAGGTTCACATACATTACACACACCACTCACAGATGATAGTGGGTCATTTTCCTTAATAAAAACACTTATTTGTCTCATTAGTTTACTTGGGTTCTCTTCGTCTACTTTTAGGGCTTGTTTGAAAGTCTGATGTTTTAGGTCATTAATGTAGAAATGTAGACATTTAAACGGGTTCACAAGGTTTCAAGCACACCACTGTATTTGAAGACCTTTCATCTGGGGAAATGTAATCAATTAGGATATACAGTATTTGCATGGGCATACCACTTATTCCCCTTGACTTAAAAATGACTAGATTAAGACTAGATTTTAATTGAGAAACGGATGGAGAGAAAAATGAGAAAGGTCTGTAATGTTCATCATAGGTACACTTCAACTATGAGAGACAAAATTAGAAAATAAAATCACATTGTAAGATTTTTTTAATAATTTAATTGTAAATCATGGTGGAAAATAAGTATTTGGTCACCCCCCAAACAAGCAAGATTTCTGGCTCTCAAACAGTCAGGCTCCAAACTCAACCATGGACAAGAGCAAAGGACACCAGGAATAAAATTGTAGACCTGCACCAGGCTGGGAACAGTGATTCTACAATAGGCAAGAAGGTTGGTGTGAATAAATCAACTGTGGGAGCAATTGTAAGAAAATGAAAGACATACAAGACCATTGATAATCTCCCTCGATCTCATCCCGTGGGGTCAAAATGATCATGAGAATGGTGAGCAAAAATCCTAGAACTACACGGAGGGAATTGATGAATGACCTGCAGAGAGCTGGGACCAAAATAACAAAGGCTACCATCAGTAACTCACTACGCCGAGAGGGACTCCGATCCTGCAGTGCCAGGCGTGTCCCCCTACTTAAGCCAGTGCATGTCCAGGCTCGTCTGAAGTTTGCCAGAGAGCATATGGATGATCCAGAAGAGGATTGGGAGAATATCATGTGGTATAATATCAAAACTTTTTGGTAAAACCTCAACCCATCGTGTTTGGAGGAAGAAGAATGCTGAGTTGCATAGAACACCATACCTACTGTTAAGCATGGGGGTGGAAACATGGACAGGACGACTGATCCGTGTTAAGGGAAGAATTAACGGGGCCATGTATCGTGAGATTTTAAGCCAAAACCTCCTTCCATCAGTGAGAGCATTGAAGATGGAACACGGCTGGGTCTTCCAGCATGACAATGATCCCAAACACACTGCTCAGGCAACAAAGGAGTGGCTCTGTAAAAAGCATTTCCAGGTCCTGGAGTGGCCTAGCCAGTCTCTAGACCTCAGCCCTATGGAAAATGTGTGGAGGGAGTTGAAAGTCCGTGTTGCCCAGCAACAGCCCCAAAACATCACTGCTCTAGAGGAGATCTGCATGGAGGAATGGGCCAAAATACCGGCTACAGTGTGTGCCAACCTGGTGAAGACTTGCAGGAAATGATTGACCTCTGTCATTGCCAACAAAGGTTATTGAGTTCAACTTTTGTTATTGACCAAATACTTATTTTCCACCATAATTTACAATTAAATTCTTTAAAAATCTTAGTGTTATTTTCTGGATTTTCTTTCTCATTTTTTCTGTCATAGTTGAAGTGTACCTATGATGAAAATTACAGACCTCTCTCGTCTTTCTAAGTAGGAGAACTTGCACAATCAGTGGCTGACTAAATACTTTTTTGCCCACTGTACATATTCATAAGGACATATGACCAGGTGGAAAGTGCAGACTAAAAGGCGACTGGTTATATCCTAACAGTTTTAACTGATAAATTGAAATGATGTTCAAATGTCTACACACGGCAGATGCAGTTCTTTGTGTAAGCATTGTTAAAATTGTTAACTTGTGCATGGGGCAGCATGGTGCCATAGTGGTTAGTGCTGTCGCAGTCCATCACAACATCAGTCTCTTCTGCCTGACACCATCATACAGCTTCTACTGCAAAAGTCTCTGACTGCTGAATATTTATTTGAATATTTCTAAACTAGGTGCTCTGTAGCAGGGCCAGGGTGGTTACTTACCTGCCAGGGCTTCACAGTCTTGTGAGACGCATCTCGGGAGTCAGAACTTTCTCTGATGAGCCTCATGTCAACATTACACCCCCTGGTATGGGTAAGTCTTCAGACTAGTCTTTGAAATATAGTTCAGACATTTAAAATGAAGATGATGAAGCTAATCTTTGTGCCTGTATTATATTGTGGATCACTTCTAAAGTGTGTGACAGTGAATATTCATTAAATTAATTTAATTACTATTTAATATTCCTTTGTGCCGTGTGTTTTTAGACTTTGATATGTTAGTGCTGCATTTAGAAAGTAGTTATCAAATGTGCGTAGGAACTTGTATACACTGAGTCTGTCTGATTTAGTCTTTAACAAAGGTGATAATCATAGCACAGTGTGTTTTCGCTATATATATTTTGCAGTGGTTACTGTTGCAGTTACTGGCAGCGGACAACAGTGTCTGATTGGATAATGACCTCTGATTTTGCTGCTCATAAACACAGGGCCAAGGACGGTATGGCCTGATGAGACCATGGGCCCGTTTGGTCCTCAGGATCAACGCTTCCAGCTGCCTGGCCATGTGGGATTTTCCCGGCATGTAGAGGGCACAGCAGAGCAAAAGATCCTGCACGGCACAGTGCACACTACGCTCCCTGATGTGTTGGCTTCGCCGTCCAGCAGCGAGAGGCACGAATTCATCCTGGCCCAGTTCATCCAAGAGTTTCATGTAAGGAAACTACTCAGTGTAATTTACATTTTAAGTTCATGGCAAATTGTGGGAGTTATTTCATGATGTCAGTATGTTATCCGCAGGGAAAAGAGGAGGCCTCTTCAGAGCAGAAGGTCGATGGTGCAGAGCAATATTTTGACCATTCTAGAGTGGAATGTGCAATCCAGCCCTGTCCAGAACTGCTGAAAAAAGGTGCGAGCTGTGCATAGCCGTTCAGAGTGAGAATACAAACTAAAAGTAAGAAATAAACTGAGAAGTGAAGCTACGGGATAAATCCTTGAAAGGACAGTTAAAGAGGGAAACCTCATGGCACAGGTTTGACTACTAGATGAAACGTATTACCGTAATTCTTCAGTGTGCTCTTATCTCAATAACTATTGCATTAAAATATGAACGTAGTACAAATAGCTATACGCTCTTACATGCAATGTGTTTGAATATCCCTCACCTTGCAGACTTTGCATCAATGTTTCCTGAAGCTCCTTCCAGCTGTATGATGGTGCTGACTGTGACCCAGAGAACAAAAAATGATATGACTGCCTGGTCTGAAGATGTGGACCAGGAAAGAGAGGAGCTTTTGGCCAAAGTGAGTGACACATTTTTTCTTTCTGAAGAAAACTGCGTTAAGTAAACAGTTCTGAGCGAGTGTGCGTGCGTACATACAGTGGTGCTTGAAAGTTTGTGAACCCTTCAGAATTTTCTATATTTCTGCATAAATATGACCTAAAACATCATCAGATTTTCACACAAGTCCTGAAAGTAGATAAAGAGAACCCAGTTAAACACATGAGACAGAAATATTATATTTGGTCATTTGTTAATCGAGGAAAATGATCCAATATTACATATTAGTGAGTGGCAAAAGTATGTGAACCTTTGCTTTCAGTATTTGGTGTGCCCCCCCGTGCAGCAATAACTGCAACTAAATGTTTCCTGTAACTGTTGATCAGTCCTGCACACCGGCTTGGAGGAATTTTAGCCCATTCCTCCATACAGAACAGCTTCAACTCTGGGTTCTCTTTATCTACTTTTAGACATGTGTGAACATGTTTTAGGTCATATTTATGCAGAAATATAGAAAATTCTAAAGGGTTCACAAACTTTCAAGCACCACTGTACGTGCCGCGTGATTGCCATAGATTGGCACCATGTCTAGGGTTGGCTCACGCCTTGCACCCTGTGCTACCGGTTAGGTCCCAGCTCCCCACAACCCCGAGATGCATTTTATGAAGATTAATTAATGACTGGCTTTTGTCTTAATTGCACATTACAGTACATTACACGTTGCATAATCTGATCTAGTAAAAAAAAAAACAGGGTTTGTAGTTAATTTGCATCATGCAGTGTACTGCATATGCATTACCTTGTCAAATTCCTTTAGGCCGTACTCACACTAGGCTCAGGCACAGTTGACCCCCAAAGCAATTTGTTGACTGGTGTGATTTACTTTGAACTGCGCTTGGGCATGCTGGATGAGGGGGGCTCAGGCACTGTTCACTGACACGCATATAGTGTGATCGTCAGCGCACAGCAGACTTCATGGTTGTACTTACTTTGTTGCTGTTTTGGTCTCGTTTTGGGCACGCTGACTCAGCCCTCTCAAACGCCTTATAAGCAATGTATTGATTTTGCAGCGCGCTGATTTTCAGCTTCTCGTGCGTCTTTGAAGTGTCTTGATGATGGAAGCGAGTCTGGGCGTGTTTAATTTTGAAGCGCAACGTGAGTGCAGACCAGCAGGGCATTGGGGAGGGGGGACAAGGCAACTGGGCTCAGTGTGAGTACCACTTAATATGAAATTGTAAGTAAATATTTGAATCACCTTATCAGTTTATTTCCAAAACACAGACTTTGAGATGCACGCTGGCCGGTGACCGGATGGTTTTCAGTGTGATCAGCCACGACTGGTGATCGGCCGATCAGTCTCATATAAACGATTCTGTGCCGTTCACATTTAGCCACACGTGCACCGCATGACAGCGACACAAACACTGCAACGCATGAAAATCACACTGTTTTCAGTAACATTAATTCACAATTCAATTCTGCTTTAATCACAGTTCAAGTGTTAAACTGTGTGTTTGGTTATGAGACAGATGATGCATGCTGATGACGATGAAGTTGCTTCAGTGCTACTGCTTACACTAATTTGTCTCTCCCTATATAACGCAGTACTAGTGAGGGAGCAGTGGTGCTTGAAAGTTTGTGAACCCTTTAGAATTTTCTATATTTCTGCATAAATATGACCTAAAACATCATCAGATTTTCACACAAGTCCTAAAAGTAGATAAAGAGAACCCAGTTAAACAAATGAGACAAAAACATTATACTTGGTCATTTATTTATTGAAGAAAATGAACCAATATTACATATTAGTGAGTGGCAAAAGTATGTGAACCTTTGCTTTCAGTATCTAGTGTGATACACAGAGTCACTTTAGGATCTTGAGTCCAAGCAGGAAAGTCCTTGGCAGCACTTTGTCCCCAGCCAACCGGAGGAGGGAGAGAGTGGGAGAGAGTTACTCCCCTCTGGTGTGGCCAGGTATGGTGAGGCTGCAACTGGTGACGGAAACAACTTGTGTGGGGTTGAAGTGGATGAGCATCATGGACACCATGTGTGGGGCAGGAACTGGTACCGGAACACAGCTCGGAGAGAAAACAGAAAATGTAGTTAGTTATTGATTAAGAGCACAGAGTCTATTAACAATCACTGATGCCAGGTGTAGCATGAGACTTCTGCAGCATTAAGTATAGCAGCATAGCTATAGCAAGACGAGAACCAGAAGGTAACACAGCCAAGATGGATCACATGAGACATCAGCAACACCACGGGAGGCATAAGACAGCTACACAATGTCCCAGATCACCACAAAGCTCTTTGACTATGAACCCATAGTTCTGCCCTTAGTTTAAGGCAGGGATGCACAAGTCAAGATCAACAGGACCAAAGCCCAGCCCAGTCAGACTGCCCACCAGACACGTCCAGCCAAAGGACAAGGCATGACTCCAAACACCGGCCCCAGTAACCCATGCCATGCATCTGAGTCTAATTCTAACCCTGCGAAAGAAGTAGACATGCTGGATTGTAAGACTCTAAGGGTGTACTCACACTAGGCACGGTTGCCTGAACCGGGCCAGAGCACGAATGGGGAGGGGGGACAAACGCGCTCTGGCCCGCACTCACACTAGCCTCACTCCGGCGCGCTTTCGTCATGCTTTCGTCATCACCATGCTTGCTCGCGCAGCACACTTCATGGTTGTACATATGATCGGGTAATCACATACGTTTATGCTGTTCTTTGCTTTCGTATTGTGCGCGCTGTGCAGCTGCTTCCGTAAGCACCAGATGCCGAAAAATAGTTCATCATCAGTACATTTATTATAAGGCTTATTAGGGCTGTGTGTCAGCGCGCAAAGAGAAACAAAAAGTCACATAGTAAGTACAAGCATAAAGTCCGCTGTACAGCCGAAATACAGCGCATCACATAACCAATGCACCTTATTATGAAGCTTATTAAGGCTGTGTATCATCGCCAACAAATAGAAATAAAAAAGCCACATATTAAATATAAGCAGGAAGTCCGCTGTACAGCACGATAAGGTGAAATACAGCTCGTCGCATAATCAATGCACCTTATTATAAGGCTTATTAGGGCTGTGTGTCAGCGCGAACAAAGAGAAATAAAAAAGCCATGTATAAGCAGAGAGTCTGATGTGCAGCATAAGAATTCGGAACACAGTGAGCTGCATTATCAATGCATTTATTATAAGACGTATTAAGGCCGTGTGTCAACGCGAACAAAACGAAACCAAAGAAAGGCACAGAAGTATGTTATTACCCGATCACATATGTACAACAATGAAGTGCGCTGTGCTGTGTGGGCGCATCTGTGATGACGAAAGCGTGCCGGAGTGCGATTGCACTCACACTACAAACGTAGCGTGCTGGAGTCCAGCGAACCGCGCCTGGCCCACCTATTTCAAGCGGGCCCCAGTGCGATTCGTGAATCGGGCCCCGGCGCGATTGGGAGCACTCACACTAGCCAAACGAACGCGGTTCGAATTGCCTAGTGTGAGAACACTCAGATAATGTGGGGCCAGGCCATGTAGAGCTTTATAAGTTATAAGAAGTGTTTTGTAATCAATGCAGAACAGGTAACCAGTGTAGTGATGATAGAACAGGAGTGATATGATCAAATTTTCTAGTTCGAGTTAGCACTCGGGCGGCTGCATTCTGAACTAATTGAAGTTTTGAAATTGAAGATTTACTAGAGCATCCCGTAAGGTGTTACAGTAATCCAACCTTGAGGTTATAAACCCATGAACCAGTTTCTCCGCCTGATTAAAAGAGAGGATATTTCTAAGTTTAGCAATAGTACATAATTGAAAGCAAGCAAGCAATTCGCGCATCAAAGTGCGCATCAAAGGAGAGATCTGAATCAAATATGACATCTAAGATTTTTAAAGATGGACTGGCCAATACTGAACAGCCATCTATACTTAGGATAGATGTAGCCAACCGGTCTGTGTCACAGCCTTGGGTCTCACTAATAAAACCTCAGTTTAAACCAGAGTTAAGTAAGAGAAAATTAAACGACGTTCAGGCTTTTGTTTCCTTTACACTGTCCTCAATGTTGCTGATTGTAAGGCCGTCATTTGGTTTGGCTGATATATACAGCTGTGTATCATCTGCATAGCAGTGGAAACTAATGCCATGTTTACGAATAACTGAGCCTAGTGGCAGCATGTACAGAGAGAATAAAAACGGGCCGAGCACAGACCTCTGAGGCACACCATACTTCACTTTTGAGAGCTTAGAGCATAGATTATTTACATAAACAAACTGGTACTGGTTAGTCGAGTAGGATTTAAACCAAAAAAGTGCCAATCCCTTAATACCTACAGTATTTCCTAGTCTATTCAGTAAAACATCATTATATATAGTGTCAAATGCTGCACTTAAATCTAACAGAACAAGAAAAGAAACACACCCCTTATCTGCGTACATTAAGAAATCATTTAGTAGCCTAATTAATGCTGTTTCAGTACTATCATGGGACCTGAATCCAGACTGAAATGTTTCATAAATACCATTCCTTTGGAGGTAACTGCAGAGATGCTGATAGATGGCTTTTTCTAAGATTTTGGAGAGAAAAGGTAGATATTTGCAATTGGTCTATAATTAGGCATCACACAAGGGTCAAGATTGGCTTTTTTAATTCAGTGGTTTGATAACGGCACACTTAAAGGGTTTGGGCACATAACCAAAGGTATGGGATGAATTTAAAATAATTAGCAGTGGCTCTATAATACTAGATATCACTTCTTTGAGTAAACATGTTGGTATTGGATCTAAAATAAACAAGTTGATGACTTAGATGAGCTGTTCAGTGCGGATAGTTTAGTATTAGTAATTGGGGTAAAAGATTCTAGTATTGATTTACAGCTAATTAAACAGATGTCTTCACTAGTGCTGCATCTGAAAGGTTGCATATTATCTTATTAGGGCTGTGTGTCAGCTGTGTGTGTATTGTAGTAGGGCTATGTGTCAGCGTGCACAAAGTGAAATGCCCTTAAGAAGCCACATGCATGAAGTCCGCTGTCCTGTGTGTCCCTGTCTTGCAGCACGAGAAGCCGAAACAGAGTGAGCTGCATAATCAATGCACTTATTGAAATGCGTATTAGGGCTGTGTGTCAGCGCGCTCGAAAATGAAACCAAAGAAAGGCACAAAAGTATGTGATTACCCGATCACATACATACAACCATGAAGTGTGCTTTTCTGTGTGAGCACGTATCGTGATGACGTGCTCAGTGTGAGTACACCCTTAGAAAGCTCTCATAGAGAGTGCTCTACATGGGAAGTAAGCACCAAGGGCATTCATTAGGTAATGAGACAGACCCGATGAACACTGTAACAGCGATGGTGGCGTGGCACACTCATTTCTTTAAAAATAAGACGCGAATTAACATTTACATTAAGTTATTTAGTAAATACGAACAAAACGCTCGCAATGTAGAAATCTGCTTCAGCTCAGGCGCTATGTCTGCTGCATTTACAAAGAGCGCCTCGCTCCACAGTGGTTGTGATTTGATCGCGTCATCAAAACATCATTGTTCTTTGTCACTGTTCGGTCTTTTTACTTATTTTGCTGAATATTCGGTGCATCCCTAGTACATTTCAAGCTGTGGATGGAGTTACTTAGATGGAGGAAGTATAATTCTGATTAATTTAAATTCATTAATTGTAACTAAATCCCCACTTAACACAAGAAGGGGAGCCAAATCTGAACGATTTGTTAAGTCCCATATTTTCACATCTAGGCAGCCCACTAAAAATGATTGGGTTGTCTTATTCCACAGTTTGTGGGTTGGTTGGCACTCCAGATGACCAAATGTATGTGCACAACAGGTGGGTACTTGAGTACCTTTTTTGGGGGGAAAAGTGCTTCCTATAGTAATTCTGTGCCTGTGTACAAGTTGTTTCTAATGGAATACTAAACCTTTACTATCTGAACACTAAGCACTGACATGCCTCCCTCATATGCTCATTACCTAAACTAAAATGTTAGAATCTTAACTAAACTAAAGGAGGAACTCGTTGAATTAAATCAAAATGTACTTCTAACAGAGCCTGAATGTTAAAAGCTAAGGAACGCTGTTTTATATCGACATTAAACATTAAATTGACATCTCACTGAACATAATATACGCTGAATTCAATCAGTTCTAAATTCATAGTTTAATGCTTCCGGAGTAAATGAGTAAGGACTGATTTCACAAATATATTGATGCACAAATTAATTACTTATTGATTTTATCAATTTGTCAACCACTTAAATATTGTATTTATAGCTGCTCCCGCTTTATAAACACTTAAAGATATACCAACGAAAAGCGTTAGGTTCAATCATATGTTTATTGTTCATAAAAGCCTAGGAATTCTAAAGTGTGAGACAGAGAGAGACAGAAAATACTCTAAGACACTACATGAAACTGACTTCCGGATCGTTGTTTCTATGAATTACATATGGACATATCTGGCCAGTAGATGGTGCTAAGGTGCAGTGTTTAGAACGATTCGAATCGCTGAATCGTTTTTCTAAACGATTGCTTAAAATGATTCAAAGCTTTAGGAAGGCCAATATCTCCCATCACTACTAGTGTTTCTCGGTTACTTCTAGTCTTTTGTGGAACTATGTGTTTAAGTATTAAAGAAATGAGTTTGGTTGTCCAAATTCCCTCTAAATTAGTCTTTGTGGTTATACAGTGTATTGTGATCCAGACTAGAGCTGTGCTGGTTTTGCCAGATCGCCCATCCCTAACCTGTGACAGATTTCATACAGCAGGAAAACAAATGCTACAAATTATCACAGTGCCTGCACAGCATGGTGACTTCTTACATTCCATAGTCACTTGATGTCTAAAGGCTGTATGTGGCTCAAAACATTGTGTGGATTAATGGGTCGTTTAGGCCATATGTACCAGCACGGTGACCTGTTTAGAAATGAAGAATTCTCATGGCTGAGGAAAATTTGATATGGGTCCAGACTTGGATGAGCCAGATGAACTCCAGTCATGCTGCTAAATCCCTCTCACTGCTTATCATTCAGAACTGACTAGTGTTAAGAGTTGGGAAAACGGTAGAAGCCCCTTTCCTTTTCAAAATGTGCTCAATGAGGCGCACACTCCAGAACGAGACCATAGTGGGTATGTGCTTCAGCACTGTGTGCTCATGCTGCTGTGTGTTACTCACTGGGGTTTAAGAGGTGACAGAGCTTTACTTAATGTATGGGTCAAATGTTTATTATGAGATTATATTGTGTAGGAATTTGTAAAGCTGAGCTAAAATATAATAATTCATAGTAATTATATGAGTAAATAGTAGTTATTATTTTATTGTGCTGTTTTCAGTTCATTGAAGGAGCAAAGGAGATCTGCCAGGCACTGCACACAGAGGGCTTTTGGGCCGACTTCATAGACCCGTCATCTGGACTAGCAGTAAGTTGAAATAATGCTTTTGTGTGAATTATGGAAGAGCTTATAATACAGGTGCGCGTCACTTGTTGTCCAAAATGCGTTCTGTGAAATTGCATGTTGTGCAACCTGGATGTTGTTCGAACACTATATTAAATATATATACTTAAATGATATATTTATGCTATATGGGTGGGATACTGTAGTGTATTGGGTATTGACTTCCATAAATCATAAAAATCAATTCGTAAATAGCCAAAACACTGCAGTGTGTTCTTATCCACTGATTTATTTACCACATATTGATTTCTTTTCTTTCTCAGCCTCTCTTCACTTTGCATGAGCTCTCTGTCTTATTTACAACGTTGGTAAAGATTGGTTATTGATTTTCTTAAGCCCACATTGTAAATTATTAGAGGAATAAAGCATATTGTAATTTTTGGGAGAAATTAAAAAAAAGCACATATCACAATTATCACATTTAGTTGTTTTTGTAAATCCGTTTTATAAACATAGAAATGCTAAGTCTATAATGCCTGATGAGTGGCATAGAGTGCAATGAAACTAAGGGCTGTTTCATGTATTTATTTCTTTATTTATTTATTTTTTGTCTTACCATTGTTGGAAGGTGAAGGGAGTTTTGCTTTCAAGTCACATCATATTTATAACCTAGTTAAACAGGAATTCATGGGTACATGTTTTCTAAACACTTATGTGAAGTATATGTCAGATATACAGTGGAGACCAAACGACTTGGAGCACTAGCGAAAATGTTTGGATTTTTGTGGAGAAGGATTGATACTGTAGCAAAACAATGGCCCAAAACACACCTCAACCTTTTGCAACAACTAATTGAAGACCAAAGAAGATTAAGCAGTGCTGACTGTCATGAACGTTCCACCATAGACACCTGTCAAGCATTTATAGGGGCACTTGAAGACAGAGAAAGCCAAGCACTGAGCAGCCTCAAAAGATGTCTTTTGGAATGATGTGTAAAGTAACAAAGTAGGCTAGTCTAACATGGATCATCAAAAAAAAGTTATTCAAATATTCAACATTTGACACATTGTTATGCTGATTGGATGACTTGTAATGAAATAAATTGTATGAAAGTCAAGAAAACTGCAATAATGAGCATATTAACTAGTGGTCTTACACATTTGGCCTGTTAATAGGAACAGAAATGTTGTTAGGAGCAATGTTTTATGCCTCTGTTAACAAGACTGTGTTTGTAAAATTCTTTTATCTGCAGTTCTTTGGCTCGTACACAAACAATACACTGTTTGAAACAGATGAGCGATACCGCCACCTGGGTTTCCAGATCGAAGACCTCGGCTGCTGTAAGGTGATCCGTCACTCCCTGTGGGGCACGCATGTTTTTGTAGGAACCGTTTTCACCAGTGCACCACCCAACAGCCTTGTGATGAAGAAGCTGCAAGGAAATTAAGATATGACACATTTCAGTGTAATACCTCTGAACACAAGGAGCTGCCTTGTTTGAGTGTTCAGAGTGCACTTGGGTAACTATTAGCAGTGGCCCACAGTGCACTTAGAACTCACAAGTATGAAGACTCAAACTTCTTTCTCTGTTAGATTTGTTGTAATCCCTAAGTGTAGTTAAATATATTTGTTTTTTAGATAAATATGATGGGAATCAATGACTGTATGAAGGTAAATGCAGTGCTGCTTCATGTGTGTCCTTGTTGCCTTTATCCCTTCAGACACTAAAGTGTGAAACCGAGCAAATTTCATTCTGTAATAATTCTGAATTGGTTGTGAATTAATAGATGATGTAAGCACACGATTGATAAATTGGGCTGTTTGATTAAAATACAAGGGGTTGTGTTTGTGCCGTCAAGCATATGGCAGCTGTTAGTTAAGGTCCAGGCTTCATTTAATAAATGTGAATCTGAATTTTTGCCTTGCAGTCACATTCAGGTGACAGATTAAAATCTATGACTTGAATTGTTATTTTTCTGTTAGTAAAAACTGATATCTAAGATTAGTCAAGAGGCTAACCTCACCTGTACAACAGCTGATTGCTTAAGGAAGCAGAAACTTGGGTTGATTAAAATATGAATAACTGAAGCAAGTGTCTCCCAACTAAATTATGTAGCCCTTGGTTGTACACCATGAAACGTAAATATCAATGGAAATAAACAGATGAAATGTACATGTACAGGTTATTACCATTGCCCTTATTAGGCTTATTTATTTGACTATTTTAAATAAATTTCAGCTGTCTTTGGACTATGTGCTTGCCCTGCTCTAAACATGTTGTCATTCAGTTTTGTTAATCGTTACGTATGGATTAAGACCCTCATACAGTGGTGCTTGAAAGTTTGTGAACCCTTTAGAATTTTCTATATTTCTGCATAAATATGACCTAAAACATCATCAGATTTTCACACAAGTCCTAAAAGTAGATAAAGAGAACCCAGTTAAACAAACAAGACAAAATTATTAAACGTGGTCATTTATTTATTTAGGAAAATGATCCAATATTACATATTAGTAAGTGGAAAAAGTATGTGAACCTTTGCTTTCAGTATCTGGTGTGACCCCCCTGTGTACCAACAACTGCAACTAAATGCCATTCCAAAACATTAACTTTATTCTTCTTTAAACTTGTAGAACGACTTGTGTGCATAAGGTCGTTGTGTTGCTGCATGACCCACCTTCTCTTGAGATTCAGTTCATGGACAGATGTCCAGACAGTTTCTTCTAGAATGCTTTGATTATAATTCAGAATTCATTGTTCCATCGATGATGACAAGCCAGTTCAGTATGCCAGAAAGGTAATCATTTTCCTCCATCCTTATACCACAATTGTTTACCTAATAAATGAGCTTCATATTTGCAACATTTTCCAAATTAATTATAGGAGTAATCTGTGTCTGATTACCTTCTCAGAGTCTTGTGTTCCATCCTCAAGAGATAATTAGATATTATGGAGCTTGATAGTGAATTGTCTATTTTTATTGTCTAGTGTTATAATGCATATTTTTATACTTTGTATGTCATGTGAAATATATAAGCAGTTATTAAAAATAATTCCAGTATGACAAGGGAGTATAGGTTTGATAGGATTTTTTTTCCATTAAGTCATAAGTAAAGAAAAATTGTTCTCGATAAAATAAGTAAAACAAATCTAATAGTGCATTTTAAAGTGATCACAAAGTAAAGAACTACATGTTTTGTTTCATGCAACATTTTTTTTTTCTGCTTCACTTCACTCTAGGCAGATGGTAAGCTTTAATCATATGAATGTGCATGGCCCTTTTAATTATCAGTTCTAAAAGAGCATTGTGGGATGGCTAGATATCTGAATGAGCAGTTTGTGTGTGGCTGGGATTTTTTTATTTTTGTTTTATTGCTAAACTCTTACAGTTATAAAAGTACATGACATGGAAAAGGCATGGGCATCTGCATTTCTATAGTACAAATCCACAAATAATTTTACTTCTCTGGCCCACATATCTAATCAGCCAATCACAATGCAGCAACTAAATTCATTTAGACATATTCTTCCCTATTCAAACAGCATCAGAATGTGTGATTTCAGAAAAAAAGGGGTTATAGTGACATGGTTGTTGGTGCTAGAGGGGCTGGTTAAAATATTTCAGAACCTGCTGATCTACTGGGATTTTCACATCTCTGTGGTTTGCAGAGAACAGTCCAAAAAGAGAAAATAAAAATGTATTATTGAGGTCAGAGGAACTCAAGAACTCAAATAACCAGTAGTTACAACCAAGGTAGGCAGAAGAGCATCTCTGAATGCACAAGACATCAAACCTTGAAGCAGATGGCCTACAGCAGCAGAAGACAACACCGGGTGCAACTCCTGTCAGCTAAGAACAGGCAACGGAGGCTACAGTTCACATGGGCTCACCAAAATTGGACAAAAAAAGACTTATTGCCTGGTCTGAGGAGTCTCGGTTTCTGCTGGTAGGGTCAAATTTTGGTGTAAACAACATGAAAGCATGGATCCATCCTCCCTTATATCAATGGTTGAGGCTGGTGGTGGTGGGGTATTGGTATTCTTGGCAAACCTTGGGCCCCTTAAAACCAATTAAGCATTGTTTAAACTCAACAGTCTACCTGAGTATTGTTGCTGGCCATGTCCACTGCTGACCATTATGACCACTGTACCCATCGTCTGATGGCTACTTCCATCAGAATAACGTGCCATGTCACAAAGCTCAAATTATCTCAAACCCATGACCTCCACAGTCACAAGATCTCAATCCAATAGAACAATTTTTGGATGTGGTGGAACAGGCACATGGATGTGCAGCTGACAAATCTGCAGTAACTGCGTGATGCTATCATGTCAATATGGAAATCCATGAGAAATGTTTCCAGCATCGTGTAGAATCTATGCAACGAAGAATTAAGGCAGTTTTCAATGCAAACAGGAGGTCCAGCCTGGTGCTAGCACGGTATATGTTAGTTAAGTATATAAGTTGTAAATATAAGTTGCTAGTGCGTGTATATTGAACAGTCATAAAATGTGTGTTAAAAGCGTCTGTTTAAATTAATCACCTGATAAATAAGGTTATGATCAGGTTGCATTGTGAGCATACATATACAGTGCGGCAAAAAAGTAGTCAGCCACTGATTGTGCAAGTTCTGCTACTTAAAAAGATGACAGAGGTCTGTAATTTTCATCATAGGTACACTTCAAGTATAAGAGACAAAATGAGAAAAAAAAAATCCAGGAAATCACATTGTAGAATTTTTTTTTAAATTAATTGTAGATTATGGAAAATAAGTATTTGGTCAGTAACAAAAGTTTAACTCAGTACCTTTGTTGGCAATGACAGAGGTCAAACGTTTCCTGTAAGTCTTCACCAGGTTTGCACACACCGTAGCTGGTATTTTGGCCCATTCCTCCACGCAGATCTCCTCAGGAGCAGTGATGTTTTGGGGCTGTCGCTGGGCAGCATGGACTTTCAACTCCCTCCACAAATTTTCTATGGGGTTGAGGTCTGGAGACTGACTTCGCCACTCCAGGACCTTGAAATGCTTTTTATGGAGCTACTCCTTCGTTGCCCGAGCACTTGCGTTGTTTAGAAGAAGCAGCATTTACAACCGCACTGATGATGTCTCCTCGATTGGTGACGAAACGTTTGCAATACAATTGCCAAGCTCGGAGAACAACCCAGAACCAACCAACTCAACTCGGGCTACCAATATTCAAAATTCTTTCAAAGTATTGAACATTATTAGCAACAGAAAGTCAAATGTGCAAAACAGATCGCTTTGTGTATGAGTGTGTATGGAGTGTGTAGCCCAGTTCATGTTATTGAGGTGTGTGTATGTGGTGTTTAGACCAGTCTCTGGTTATTGAGGAGTCTGTTGGCTTGTGGAAAGAAACATTTACAGCATTTAGCAGACGCCCTTATCCAGAGCGACTTACAATTGATACAGTCTTACAATCCAAGAAATTGTGGGTTAAGGGCCTTGCTCAAGGACCCAACAGTGGCAGCTTGACAGAGGTGGGATTTGAACCTTGGACATAGTCCTGTACCTCATCCGCTAGGCTACCACAGTCCAGAAACTGTTAGACAGTCTGTTTGTGAGGGCCCAAATGCTTTGTTACCACTTTCCAGTCAGCAGGAGTGTGAACAGCGAGTGTCAGGGGTGTGTGTTATTGCCCACAATGCTGGTGGCTTTGCGGATGCTACGTGTGGTGTAAATGTCCGTGATAGAGGGGAGAGAGATACCGATTACCTTTTCAGCTGTCCTCACTATCCTCTGTGGTCTGAGGCGGTGCAATTCCAAAACCAGAAAGTGATGAAGCAGGATGCTCTCAGTTGTCCCTCTGTAGAATGAGGTGAGAATGCAAATGGGGAAGTGAGCTGCTGGTGTTGAGGGACCAGGTGAGATCCTCCGGCAGTCGAACACCAATGAAGTTAGTGCTCTTGACGATCTCTTCTGTAGAGCCGTCAAAGTCCAGCGGAGAGTGGTCACTCTGGGTTCTTCTGAAGTCAGCAACCATCTCTTTAGTTTTGTCAGTGTTCAGAGATGCAAAATGAAATCACAATGATGTTGTGAGCAGGGATTATTGTTAGTTGTGGTTGGAGAAGGCTCGAAATATTGGGGGGAAAAAGTGTGAAAAAGTATGAGAGTATTTCAGCAGAGATTAGTAAGACTTAAATATTGTGATCATATCCAAATACAAATGGTGAATACTTGAATATGTTTAGAAGTTGTGTAATAATTTCCCTCAAATATGTACATATGTCTGTCTTTACATCTGAATCTGTGTTTGACAAATTTCAGGGACATCTTAAGTCCCTGTTACACAGAGCAACATTATCCAATCATGGGCATCTTTGAGCTCCACTATACAGAATGAGATTAACACACACTTCAAAGCATGCTTAACTGCACTGGGAGGCAAGCATCAGTTCAAAAAGAGCTGTTGTCTTGACATTTCTCATGTTATCTCTAACCATCTTAGGTTTAGCTGCTATCAGGTTACAGTTGGCTCTGACTAACTTCGGAGTAGATGTAGAAGTCTGCTGACTGATAAGGCCATAGGCCACACAGTTATTACAGTGAAGTCTTGGTGCAGAAAGAAACTGGATGCCAACACTGGAGAACACGTTCATCAAACTGTTCATCTCGTTTCAGTCACGTTAACTGCTTGTGGCTGTCATCAGTTTTGAATTTAGTTCTACTCTTGACTGATTACTCATGTACCATATGGCAGCTTATCTTAACCCATCATAAAAATATGAAGTAGGCATAGTTTAAGCATGGATTTAAGTAATATAAACATGCTGTTTAAGTAAGTCAGGTATGCTCCTTCAACAGATTCTTCTTTCTGGAAGCCATGAATTAAGTTAAGATTGATTTGTTACACAGTCCTAATGGATGTTAGTACATCAAGGTGTCCGTGATACAAATTCCTCCTATCTATTGTAGCTTACCTTTTAGTAACAAGGCAGCATTTGAAATGCATTTTTAGAGTATCCCTGCAGAAAAAATAAAATGTGTCTACAAAAATGCAAGCCTGTATGACAATACTCAAGAGTAAGACTGGACATGCTAACTGTTTTAAAGTAAACAAAATTTGAAATATATATTTTTTAATTATATTTTACATACAATCACTGGTCACTTTATTAGAAACATTTCTCAAAGATTGTGGTCCTTATTGACATGAGAGCGTCACATAGTTGCTGCAGATTTGTTGGCTGCACATCCATGATGCGAATCTCCAAAGAGAAGAGAGGCCTTTGAGTACAGTGAACTCCTTGTCTATTCAGTAAACTAGTTTGAGATTATCTGAGCTTTGTGACATGCCACATTATCCTGCTGGACATAGCGATCAGAAGATGGGTACACTGCGGTCATAAAAGGATGGACATGATCAGCAACAATACTCAGATGGCTGTGGTGTTTTAAGGGGCCCTAAACGTGTCAAGAAAATATCCAACTCACCATTACACCACCAAAAGCCAGAAACATTGATACAACACAGGATGGACGGCCATTCAGATGGCATTGTATTAGGAAAATGGTGTACCACATAGGTTCCACAATGCCAATATTTTACATTTATCAGTCATAACATTCTAACCACTAGAATTTAAAGACAGAAGTTACTTTGACCTGTACCACCTAATCAAACATTGTTACAGATCAACAATGGCAGGTGGTTTAAAATTTCTGGCTGATTAGTGTAGCCTATGTTGATAGTATAATTACTAAATAGGAATGAATTTATGTTTTGATCTTTGTTGGTTTTCATTAAGTAATTTATTTACTATTTAACATACTTCATATGTTTCCTCTGTCTATGCCAGCTAAATAATGTGCAAATAATGAACTTTTAAGTAACTAAAGTGCATTTTAGAAGAGGGGTTATTAACCTAGTTAGTAGTTGCTACAGTAGTTGCTAACATTAGCTTTGTGTACCATTTTAACAGATAAGAAATTGACCATATGAATCATTCTTCTCCTCACACCTCTATATACCATATAATATAATTTATTCACTTTTTAGGTCCAAAAGTTAGTACCCAAGAAGTGATTTTAATTATTTGTCAAAATATAAAACGAACCTGTTCTCAGTTGATTCAGCGTCTAAAGCAAAATAGCCCTCTATTGAAACCTAAGTAAATACTGTAAGCTATGATTAATGGACGCATGTTGCCAGAATTTCCGTGCTGAACAATATGGGTTACAAAAGGCCACGGCTCAGGCTGAGCTATGATCCAGGAGTAAATGAATAAATGTTATGTGAAATATGTATTGTTTTTGCCTCTAATGCAGTCACACATTTGTTTGAATAATTTAACTCACAAGAAATGGGAGTCATTTATTATTTATTGAGGTTAGAGATTTAGGTCAGACACCCTCCTAGCTAGACTGCATGAAACATGAATAATTTAGCTGTTCAGCTGATCTAGACCTTGCCCTTTCCTTTAGAGACTGAATTTCAAAACATAAAAATTAAAGCTTAAAGACAAACGCTTGTTACTACTGAGCAAAATCCTTTTAACAGTGTGTGTGTGTGTGGTGAGCATGCATATATATTTGTAGGGTACTTCTTGGTGAGAGACCGTTGACTTCTAGAATTGCCTATATGACACATTTGCCCACAACTGGGCCTATACATCTTCCATACTCACAGGTTACTGAACCTGGCATCCCAGCTGGTCTAAAAAATAAAGGAAATATTACAATCTGGCGGACACATTCTTGGACGAGCATTACACTGCTGAAAAATGCCAGTTGGAAGCCCTGCCAAGAGGCAACACGTGAGAGGCAACACATGTGGCCGCAGGATGTCCTGCACATATTGCTGAGTTGTTAGTGTCCCTCATATCACCACTAGGGGTAACCGACTGTCGTATACGATAACTCCCCAGATCATCACACCAGTAGCTGAGGCAGTGTCGTGCCACAACCATTGCAGGATTGAAGCGCTCACCATGAGGCCTCCATACTAGAAAGCTACCATCATCGGATCCCAAACAGAACTTGGATGATACAGTCCCAGTCCATAGCAGTCCAGGATTCTTGTTCACAACACAACTGCAAACGAAGGTCATGGTGGCTAGCTATCAATAGCAGTTCACTGTGGCAACAAATTTCCTTCTGATAAGTGCCTGGAAATGGTTTGGGTAGAGACAGGGGTGTGAAGTGAAGCTGCCACCTCAGTCTTGATGGTGGACAACAAAACTGTGGGAGCTGCTCATGCTTGTGAGTGGATTAAACAATCATCTCTACTGGTGGTCTATCTGGGACGTCCAGAACCTGTTTGCTGTGTGTGGGTGCCCTCACAGAACCATTGCTCCCAACACCTCCTAACAGCTAGGTCAGAACAGACTAGATGGCAGGCAATTCACCTAAATGAACCATCCTGCTTCTGTCAGTCCAATGATGTGCCCCCTCTCAAAGTCAAGTCTGTCAGCTGGGCAAAATGTCTTTGAGTGTGTTGTAGAGGCATGCCTAGCAGTCAGTGATCCCTCACCAAGAGGTACACTACCCAAAGCAGTGGTGGAAGCAGTTTTATGCCCTATTTTATGCCCTATTGTGGCAAGACCCAGTGTCTAATAAGACCACATTTGAAAACCTATTAAAATATATTTTTTTCCCAGATTTGTTTGCACATTTTGCCTTAAACCGTTCCAGTAATCAAAACAGCAAAAGTTGGAAAATTAATTTTAATGTTGGGCAGCAAGAAAAAAAATATCATGATTGGAAATCTAAGTACATGATAATCCAAGTACCTGTTCTTCCTAGAAATATTGATGAGTTCCAGTAAAGCCAGTAAATCCATGATAATTGGTGTCAGGGGCTGGAAGGTGATTGGTGATTTTATAATTGTTACCCTAAAGGAGTTGTTCACATATCCCAATACAATATGTTTTGGTACAGTATTTTAATAATTAAATGTTAATAATTGATTACATATTTTTATGATATTTTCACTTTGATATTGAGTTGGAAAATCAGGTAGTAATGTGACCAAAGGTAAGGATTATTAAAAGTTATGCTAATGTTCTGTGGGCAGTATGCCTTATCACAAATAGTTGACTGCTATGAAATTGCCAGTTCAAGAAACTGCCAGTTAGGACTTAATTGGTATTAATTGGGATCTCCTTAATTTTTTCTCCCTGTTTGAGTGTTCTCCAGGTACTCTGGTTTCCTCCCACCTCCTCAAAAAATAAGTAGGTGGCTACTCTTACCCCCATGGGTGCTAATGAATCTGTGTGATGCCTTGCAATTGACTGGCATCCTTTCTTGGATAGACTTTAGATCGTCTTTGTCCTTCAACAGGATAAAGCAGTCACTAAATGTGAATGACGGCATGAAAAATCTTTTGGATATAGAAGAAATCCTAATATTGACTTGAAACGTGTCTGTCATATGCCTCATTTCAGCACCATTTCATTTTTCATGTACTGCCTGCAGATTCTGGGTAAAAGAACATGTCACAGTATAGTGGTGTGAACAGGAGAACATAGTGTCACAGGTCTGCTACAAACAATGGAACACACACATAACTGTGCTCCAAGTGCTTTCCTGTTTTCAGGCAGCAGTTTCAATCCAATCCTGGAGTACTGTGACTCCAGAGCTCCAGACCTGTTGTTCTTGGGGGAGGTTCACTTGTGCCTCTTATCTTAGTTTGCCAGTGATGTAAGAGCTAGTGAACTACTCCCATATACAATGTGAACTCCGATTTTCCACTGAACTCCATAAGTCAGCTGTTATCAGGTCAGGTCAGATGTGTGTGACTTCTGAAAGTAGTTCAAGTTTATGATGTCATCTTATGTAATACTAATTCATACAGAAAACAATTTCACTCGATATACATTCAGACTAACCAGCCAAAGTATTCATATTGTGGCATTGTAATAATACATACATATACAGTGGGGCAAAAAAAGTATTTAGTCAGCCACTGATTGTGCAAGTTCTCCCACTTAGAAAGATGAGAGAGGTCTGTAATTTTCATCATAGGTACACTTCAACTATGACAGACAAAATGAGAAAAAAAATCCAGGAAATCACATTGTAGGATTTTTCAAGAATTTAATTGTAAATCATGGTGAAAAATAAGTATTTGGTCACCCAAAAACAAGCAAGATTTCTGGCTTGTTTAAGCAAGATTATCAATGGTCTTGTATGTCTTACAATTGCTCCCACAGTTTATTTATTCACATCAGTAACACACTATGCGGAGAGGGACTCCGATCCTGCAGTGCCAGGCGTGTCCACATGCTTAAGCCAGTACATGTCCAGGCCCATCTGAACTTTGCCAGGGAGCATATGGATGATCCAGAAGAGGATTGGGAGAATATCATGCGGTCAGAAACTAAAATAGAACTTTTTGGTAAAAACTCAACTCGCCGTGTTTGGAGGAAAAAGAATTGGGGTGAAAACCTCATGCTTCAGGGCTGTTTTTCTGCAAAGGGGACAGGATGACTGATCAGTGCTAAGGGAAGAATGTATCGTGAGATTTTAAGCCAAAACCTCCTTCCATCAGTGAGAGCATTGAAGATGGAACGTGGCTGGGTCTTCCAGCATGACAATGATACCAAACACACCACTCTTTCACTTTTTCACATTTTGATATGTTGTATGTAAAGTATAAAGTATTCAGTACATAGTTGGCAGTGATTACAGCCTCCAGTCTTTTTGGGCTTGATGCCACAAGGTTTGCACACCTGGATTTGGGGATTTTCTGCCATTCTTCAGTGCAAATCCTCTCAGGCTCTGTCAGGATGAATGGGGACAATTGGTGAATGGTACAATTGGTTTCAAGTCAGGGCTCTGGCTGAGTCACTTAAGGACATTCACAGAGTTGTCCCTAAGCCACTCCTGCATTATCTTGTTGGAAGGTGAACCTTCAGCCCAGCCTGATTTTCATGTGTCTTTTACTGAGGAGAGGCATCTGTCTGGCCACTCTGCCATGGAGCCCAGATTGGTATAGTGCTGAAGTGATGACTGACCTTCTGGAAGTTTCTCCCATCTGCAGTCAGGATCTTTGGGGCTGAGCCAGAGTGACCACTGGGGTCTTGTTCACCTCTCTTAGCATGGTCCTTCTCCCCTGATTACTTATTTTGGAGGGAGTCCACTAATTATGGAGACCACTGTGCTCTTGAGAACTTTCAGTACTTTAAGTAATTTTTTGTAGCCTTCTTCAGATCTGTGCTTTCTCACAATCCTGTCTCTGAGCTCCACAGGCAGTTCTCTCCTTCTCTGGTATTTGCTCTGATATACATTGTTAGCTGTAAGACCTTATATAGACAGGTGTGTGTCTTTCCGAATCATGTCCAATCGACTGAATTTACCACAAGTGGACTCATACCACAAGTGTAGAAACATCTTAAAGATGATCAAGAGAAATGGGAGGCCCCAGAGCATAATGTCAAGTGTCATAGCAAAGGGTCTGAATACTTCTGTCCATGCAAAATTTTCGTTTTTCCTTTTTAATAATTTGCAAAAAAATCTAAAATTCTGTTTTCACATTCTCATTATTTGGTATTGAGTGCAGAATGGTGGGGGACCACTTATTGTATTAGATTTTTTTTAAACAAGGCCTCAACATAACAACATGTGAAAAAGTGAAATGGTCTGAAGACTTTCTGAATGTGTTGTGTATAACCTCCCGTGTTCTTTGTATTCTGTGAAAGATATAATATTTGAAAACACTTTCATATGTGTTGTCTAGGTTATATTAAAGGTGCTTGCATTAGTGTTGTTACCAGGACACTTTAGAGATGATTTGGAAAGCCAAGAAATAGCAAGAGCTTATTGTCAAAAGCTCATAGTCATGTTCCACAATCTAGTGGAAAGTGTTTTCAGAAAAGTGACTTTTTTTTTTCACTGATAATAGGGTTAGCCATTAGTAAGGTAACCATATAAACAAAAAGATGGGCAGTAGTCTCATGGATTAATGTTTTCAGCTCTTTATGGCAACCTTGAACAGAGGTAAAACGGAAAAAAAAGTAAAACATAAATGTGTGTGCCATCTGGTCTTCCAGTCCTGTGAGCTCGATCCAGGAGACAATCTCGGCCCAGCATTTCCAAGAGCAGGTCGGACACAAAACATAAGGCATCTGAGCCCTCCACGCCTTCCGGTAGGCCTATAATATGCATGTTTGAACATCTGGAACGATTCACAAGGTCATCCACTTTGTCAACAAGACGGTTGTACTCTGTCTGCAGCTTGGAAAGCATTACGAAAAGTGACTCCTTAGTAATACTTGTACGTTAGATGTAATTTTATGGTGTTCATAAATGTTTGACTACAAAGTGTGCTCTAGAAAAACTCACATAGTTAATTGGTTATTTTGTTGTGTAGTGCTGTGATAAAGAGCTGAAATCCCAATGCTGCCAGTAAACCACTTTTGGAAAATGAATTCTGCCAAGTATACCCAAGTACTGATCATAAGTTGCATCCCTCTGCTAGACAGCTAAAGATGGGCATATGGTTCACCTTCCAGCACGAAAGAAAGAATGGCCAACTATTGCCTGATCTAGATGTGCAAAGCCAGTACAAACATATAGAAACAGACTGATGGCTGTAATTAAATCATAAGGTTTTTGGAATGTGGGAGGAAATCAGAGTACTTAGTGGAAACACATACACAGGGAACAATGTAAACTAAAGACAAGAGATGAGGTCTGGGCCAGGAATCAAACTGCGGATCTCTGCAGCAGTGAGGGAACAGCACTAACCACAACACCACTGTGCTGCCCAAAGTTGCAATTAATGAATCACAAGTTCCATGGGAATATACCTGAGCGGAAGGTGTTAGCTCAAATTAATGTTTATGCATGGTTAGTGAATGAGTCAAGGTTCCTAATGCAGTACATACTTCTTTACCATTTTATTCCCAAGTGCTCATGCAGGGAATTACAGCAGGAGTCTATGTAGAACAATCTGGCTCTTGAGTTGTTCATGCTCAGCGGTATCCAGCATAATCCAGGCCTTTAATATGACCTATATAACCTTCCCTTTCAGCTCTCTGTAATCCGCCTTGTAATCTTGTTAGGGCTCTCATTCACTTTCAGGAATTTAGTTCAAGTAAATGTCGTTCTAGTGACACAAACAAACATAAAGTCTGGATTCATGTCTAGAAGCTAAACAAAGTAAGGCAGTGTCTCAGTGTAAGAAGACCAAAAAGTGTGGATGGAATTCACTGTTACACTTCACAGTCAATGTCAGCTTTACTCTGGATAGATTTTTTTTTACAGTTTTACTAAACTAAAAAGTGTTTAATGTGTAGAAACTTTAGATGTTGCACATCCAGTATAAACTGAAATTTGAACGTTTTGGCAACATTATAAATGTCAAAACAATAAGACACAGTATATATCATCCTCAAGAGAATCAATGGTGGCCCAACTGGGTACTAGCAAGTTGTACCTAATAAATTTGCTGGTGAGTCTATATGGCATTAATTTTGTTTTTATGTGCATTACTTGGCGTAAGACAGTCAAGAGGACAGAAATGTTTAAATGTTCTCAATATGTTTAATCAGCCAAAAGCAGGTCTTGCAAGCCACATATATGGTCATAGGATGAGAACCATACACTGAATAATCTTCAAAAGTAGACTGATGTGCTAGTTATGTACTTTTTAGACTATAGCTCGTGATATAGACACAACCTTTGCATACACCCCTTTTGCATAAATAGTTGTAACAATTATTTTGGCCAATATGTATATCTCATTCAAGAAACAAAAAATAACTTACTAAGCATATGTGAAATTTTGTATTTGCCTCAATAGTTGGATGACCCCATATACTCTGTTCTCAGCAGCCATCGCCTTCTGCACAAAATCACTCATGAACTCTCCATCCAACTCTTCCTGTAATGACCCCAGCAGACTCAGGACACATCGCGTTCTTCCTTTTAAGATTGTTTCACACTTACATCATGCAGTGTTATTGCCACCACCCAGTCACAGTTGGACTGCCCCTGTCTGCTCCACTGCCAGGTTCTCAGAATGATAATAACAATGTGTTTCCCATACTATCAGATTTAGGACTTGTAAGTGCTGCTTGGGTTGTGAAAATTCAAGTTGACTCTTTTTCTTTCTTGATTTTCCATGCTTCTGTTTAATAAGTGCATATAGGACTTATCTTGACTAGGTAATACAGACAGGTTACAAATTAAAGCAACAACATGAATAAGTCAGGGGTGGTGCTCAAGGGTCACAGTAGTTTAAGTCACCAGTCCACTACCACAATGATTAGGGTTTGAATCCTGGCATTCCCGCCAGGTCTCATGTCTCACAGGCACGATTGCCCGTGACTGAGGGATGGGATGCCCAGACTGGGGAATCATCAGAGAACACTGCAGCAGTGAACCCTGCCAGCCCTGCAATGGATGTGTCGTATTCTGTGTATGTGCCTGTCTGCACCCTACAAATCTCACGTAAATGCTCAGGAGTCATCCGTGGGATTCACTGGGTACAGATTATCATATATTCAGTGTAAAGATATTCTGATCACCTACTCTGGTAGTGATGGCACAGTTGTAGCCCACACTTATGCTATGCTAGATTACATGTGGGCCACATGGAGCCCAGAATGCCATGTCTGAATGCCATGATGAATTTTCTTGTGGCTGGCAACAGTTGGGCCAAATTTGGTTAACAATACACTTACAATTGCTATAACTGAGCCGTCAGTGTTACGGTTCGCCATATTAAAACCAGACGAACCGCGAAAAATAATAATATAAAGGGTTTTAGGACCCAAATGCAGTTAGCTCCAGATGGAAATGGTGAACCAAAATATAAATAAATAAGAGAAACCAAACCCACAACGAAAAGCAAGCAAATAAAACAACAAAGAAAACTGCTTCAGTGGCTGAGTATAGAACCCTAGGCAGATGCGTGAGTAAACGCTGTTTAAACCCAACACGCCACTCAGCCACTAAAGAAACAAACAGAAAAAAACCCCAAGCAAAAACAACCGTCATATGCGTACAGCGACCCTATGCAGAGATATGCTTACGGCGTGGCTCCACTACATGAAAGCCGTACGGGTCCATGCCTGTGCAGAGCGACAGAATCTCAGCGAAACACAGCGAAAGCGACTCAAGGTTCTCCGTACATGGATCGTGAGATGGATGTGGAAATGAAAAGGACAAGGCTGAAAGCAGCACAGCGTTCTTTTCGAGTGCGATCGTGAGGGGAGCGTTTTTTCCCCCCAATCGCGAAGGAGGGAGGGTGAGAGGGAGGAGGCGGGGTGCGCTCCAGAGCAGTGAGCGAGCCAAAACTGCTGAGGAAGAGAGGCAACTGTGAGCGCTAGCAATTAGCTTTCGCTACACTAACAACTAGGCCCTACCGGTTACCACGCAGCCTCCTGACTGCCCATTACTGGTGTTCTACAAAACGCCAGCGACCTCTGTCCCTAAACAATGTCAGCGCTCAATAATAAAGCCGTGTGAGGGCTGGTGAAGTCCAGAGATGAGACACCTTTGTGTGGGCTCAAAGGTGTGCTTAACTAGCCCCACCAACAGGTGTCGTCACATGTACGCATGGCGCCAAACCAAGGCTGGCGCATGCGTGATTGCGCCGAGAGTGCACACGCCATCTGAGTGAGTCAACGCTGACTTCTAGCGTCATGAGCCAGGGTCAGTATGGCCCCTAATAATCAGTGCCTAAACTGAGTCACATTTGCTCCAGAACTGTCTGTTATCTGGGTACATTTCTCTCCTGGTGGGTGGGGTTTCTTCCAGTATGATAAGGGTCCCATCCATACAATATGAGATGTAACTTAATATTTGAATGAGTCTGAAAATGAAGGTTCAGTATTCAAATGCATCAGATATGTACAAAAAAGCAAATCAAGTGTTGACAGTTTGGTAAGGACCCTAGATGTTGTACTGCTTATAGAGATAGGCAGATTAATCGGTCGACTGATTAATTGGGCCAATTATTGACATTTCGAGATAATCGGCATCGGCTGATATCTGCACATATGAGGTTGAAATAAAAAAAAGTGGAGAAAATGCAGAGAAATTTTGTATTCTGCATGAACTAAAAACAGAGATGCTGAGATTCAGTGATGGTGGGGCCATTTATAAGAAGATGAAAACTTGCTGCTCTTTACTGGGATTAAAAACAAAAATGCTGCTACCCTGTTCAATCTAACACTGTTTTTTTTGCAAGTATTTATACTTTTTTTAAGAAAAAAGAAGATGCTGTTATCTGCTGATAATGTTGTTGTTAAGTGCAAAAAACAAAAAAAGTTTTTCTTCATTTTTTATTTATAAAATGACCAAACAGAGACAGTGTATTTAAAGGTTAAAATGTTCATTGAAGTTCAGCAATTTTGTCTGTCATTTTATTATGACAGACAAAATTGTTAAAAAAAAAGTGATATCGACATTATATATATCAGCCATCAAACACTGTGCTCTCTAAACACCGGCATCGTCATCGGCCATTAAAAAGCCCGTATCGGTCGACCACTAACTCCTTACATTGTAGCATAATCTGAAGTATGACCAGAAGTGCAAGTTGTATTCAAATGTGTGTACAGGTACAACTAATTTAAGTATCAAGCTTAAGGTTCAAAATTGTTTGCATCCATCCACAACCCTCAGAATACAAGAGGTCAGCCCTTTTCAAAAATAAGGAAAAAAAACCATATAGCTGTTTCCATTGCTGGTTAATCTCTCCCAAAGCTGTGCAGCAGTGGTAATGAAAATCTCAGCATGGCCATAGTGAACAGGATATGCATCCATGACCCCCAACAATGGCGGTCATTCTTTGGGACCACAGACAAGGTAACTGAAACTCAGCCAGGCTGCAGGTCACGATCATTAAAAATAAGTTACTGCTCATCTGAAAAGTGAGGAAATTGAACTTCACTGAAAGGAAATGCCGACTTGAGAAACAGGATTAGCAGCTGTAGACATGGGATAAGAACATGCTATGGTTATTGCTGAATCATTCATTTTGCTGTGAAAAGTTAACACATTTATTTAATTGGGACAATGTTGGGACTTGTAGCTCTACTTAACTACTTTTACCTGTAAAATAACAAGGTTGATCTTGCCTAAATGTATTATGGGGATGACAAATCACAAGCACGAGTGATAAAAAGATACATCTGATATAATGAAAGTATATTATTTGACACTGCCTACTGCAGTGGTTCTCAAACTGTGGTATGAGTACCACTAGTGGTACTTGAAGGAGCATGAGGTGGTATGCCAGATGAACTTGGAAAATGTACTTTGGACTGTGGTGGCCTAGCAGTTAGGGTACTCAACAATAGATCAGAAGGTCTAGGGTTCAAAACCCACCTCTGCCAGGCTGCCACTGGTGGGTCCTTGAGCAAGGCCCTTAACCCACAATTGCTTGGATTATAGGATTGTATAAATTGTATGTGCTCTGGATAAGGGTGTCTGCTAAATCACAGAAAGGTAAATGTACTTAGTAATTATTTAATAATTAAGGAATTATTTAATTAATAAAAATCAAAAATTCTAATGTGCAAATTACATGTTTCAGACTTTTCATAATTTTGGTTTAATATAATGTATTTGTGTTTTTCATTTATAAAATACCACATGGGCTATCAGTGTACTGTAAATTTAAATTACTTCTCGAGGTAAGGATTATTAGGAACCACACAGTTCTGTGGCTAGACACTAGAAGGCAGTGATGGCTTGGTAAACATGCTGGGATTGGGATGGCAATCAGTAGCACGCATGCACCAACTACAATTGGTGCTGATTACACCTGACTAGGGACACCTGCTCGTTCAGGTATTTAAAGCCGTTTCAGAGCAGTGTCTCTTGTCGTACCATTGACTCAATATGACTTGGTGCTCACATGAGCAACCTCGGACTTGGTATTTTGTATTGCCTTTTTTGCCTTTTTTGGTGTCAGCATACTCTATGCCACTAGATCGGCTTTATTAGTATTTGCCGCTGCTCGGTCGGCGTTGCTAACATTTCAGTTCACCGATAAACCCAACATGTTTTCAGCGTCTCGCATTTCCCGCTGTGGTAACCATAACCTTGTTATGGTCTGTAACAAACCGTAACAAGGATTTACATTTCAGTTATGGATCTACACATAGGAAAATTTCAGTGCTCAATGGGTTGCTCTTTCATAGCTCAGGAGACTTGAGTGAGTCTCAGTTGTTTCATTTGTGTCAACTTTTGATTTCAAATATTTCCCTACAATTATTTAGGAGAAATAAAAAAGACATAAACACACTGGAGATCAAAGGAGAGTTTATTTGTGGGATGACTGAAGGCATAAGAATCTATTCAAATTTTGAATACAAAAATCATAGTATTTATTTTTTATATACTTTTTCCATCTTTAACCTCACTTAATCCTGGTCAGGTTCGTGGGGTTTCAGAAGCGTGCCCTGGACAGGATGCCAGTATACCATTTATACATATCCATTCTGGATTCTATTTGCTCAGGAGAAAAACTTGAGAAATGAGATATATTGTTCCTTGTTTAATGATTTTTCTATTTAGCATCCCAAAACCCAGCAGCCCCTTTGTAGTATCTTTACAAAAAGTACCAATGACTATTATGTACTGTACTGTATATAATTCTACATGCAAATTATGAATGTGGACAATTGTTGGTTAGCTGACATGGTATAAGCAAAATCAGTCCTGATTCTGATTGCTTGATTTAACAAACTTTGCATTCTCTTAGGCCTCGTCTGAAATGTTATTCTACAGTCTGAGCAGGAACAGAGTTCGAGCAAATTTGCTTTCTTTCTTGCCAAGAGAACAAAGAGATAAAGCAGACACAGACTGCTAAACTAACACACTGGGCTTTTTACTATCTCTGTGTTGGTCAAAATAGCTGACACACTATTAATGTATATCCAGCAAGGGGAGAGGTTATAGGCTTATTTATGTCCTCCACTGTTTAGACAAACTAAAAATGACAGCAGATACTGATTCCATGTAGATGGAAAAAATGATCACTATGCGGAAAGGCTAAACGGAAAGCAGCAGGAGAGTAGAAACCAAAGAAAAAGCTTACATGTTACTAAATAGACAATTTTAGGCCAAAATATACATTTCTATAATTTTATAGCAGCTGACATTTATGTTTATGGTCTCTTTTTAGTTGTTGTCAGTAATCCATAGTGATGTGTTTGAAGGCACAGTTACAATACTTATAGTCAAATATTATAGATTTAAAATATATCAACAACTTCAGTTATTATACACACAGTTTAATTTAATATAACATACATGTGATATCATGTATAATGTTTTATAATAAGGTATTTCCAGCTTGCAGAGATGGACTGAACTGCAACGTAATTTAGTACTGTTACCACTAAGTCATATATGAATATAAGCCTTAATACAGACATACTGAATGTAAACCTCATCAGTGAATGGTATGCATAGCTAATGTGACTTTATTTAGTGTCTTCATAACTTGGAGCAGGCAGGTTCCATTACAATGCATTTAAATATGTATTCGTATTTGTTATGCATTCTAATTATTACAAGTTTCTAGAATTCCACATGACAGAGGATTGAACTTTGGGGCAAACACTTCTAAAGAAAGCAGCACCATAGAAAGTATTCTACAGGACAGAACACACAAAAAATGAACTAGAGAACAGCTTCTTTTCAGAGGCTGTATTCATAAAAATCCCTCACTCACCACTATTATTAGTGCTGCTAAGGAGTGAAAAATGAAGCACCAGTGTGCACCTTTCACTGTGTACTTTTGATTGTCTTGTGGATTTTCGTTGTGCAAGCTAAAATGACAAATAATCTTACAGCGTTAATTAAGACAGTGACTGCTAGAAATACTGCTGTGTGTTCATATCACAAATTTTAAGTGGACTTCATGCTGAAATGCATTTTAAGAGCAACAGACAGTAGATTGTTCCTATTCAATCTGCAGAGCAAAAAATGTGGTGTTGTAAAGAGTGGAGCTGCATGTAGCACATGTTGTAAATGAGAACAGACGTTGGTGAAGCAACAAAGTGTAAATGCTATTGGTCCTAGGCACCATAGAGAACTTGTATAGTACACAACACGTACAATAGAACACCATTATGGTTACAGCAGACAAAGTGCTAAGCTATTTTAACAACTGAGCACAATGTACTTGAGTCCATGCCCAATAGTGAGTTTCAGCTCCACAATTACCACTGTTGCCTCACTGCTCCAGGGATCCCTGTTCCCATTTCCTGTGTGAAGATTGCATATTCTCCTCATGTCTGTGTGGGTTTGCTCTGGGTACTCTGGTTTCTTCCCATGTGTTATGTTAACTGGTCTCCAACTAGTATTGATGCAACCGGGCTCCTCTCGTGAATAGCCATTGTCACTAATGTAACATAATTTAAATAAATCAACCTGGAACTTGATTTGATTTGAGTGTGTGTCTGCATGCATGTGCTCCATGATATATGTAATGTTATACACCAAGCAGGCATAACATTACGACCACTTTCTTGTTTATACATTCACTGTCCATTTTATCAGTTTCACTTACCATATAGAAGCACTTTGTAGTTCTACAATTACAGACTGTAATCCATCTGTCTCTCTACATACCCTGTTAGACCCCTTTAATCTCTTCTCTAAATGCACAGGACCAGCACAGATCAGGTACTATTTGGGTGGTGGATCATTCTCAGCACTGCAGTGACACTGATGTGGTGGTGTGATAGTGTGTGTTGTGCTGGTATAAATGGATCAGACACAGTAGTTCTGCTGGAGGTTTTAAACACGTCAGTGTAACTGCTGAACAGAATATAATCCATTTACCAACATGTCCAGCCAGCAGCACCCTATAGGCAGCATCCTCTGAGCACCGATGAAGGAATAGAGGATAACTAATACAAACAGTGCAACAACAGATGAGCTGCTGTCTCTGAATTTACATCTTCGAGGTGGAACAATATATGATAGATGTGTCTAATAGAGTGCAAAGTGAGTGAACACAGTGTTTAAAAACTCCAGCAGCACTGCTGTGTCTGATCCACTCATTCCAGAACAACACACCACCACCACGTTAGTGTCACTGCAGTACTCAGAATGATCTGCCACCCAAATAGTACCTGATCTGTGGGGGTCCTGGCAATCAGAGAGCAGAGTAAAGGGGATAAACAAAGTGTGTAGAAAAACAGATGGACTACAGTCTGTCATTGTAGAACTGCAAAGTGCTTCAACATGCTAAGTGGAACTGATAAAATAGACGAATTGGTATAGAAACCAGGAGATGGTCATAATGTTATGCCAGATTGGTGTGTGTGTATCTTTCAGTGAAGCAGAGCCAGGCTCATAGAGGCATAGTTTGAATGCCCTGATTTTATTTATTGATACAGCATGCAGTTATGCTTGCCTCAGTATTCTGTTTCATGTGAAATGGAGTGTTGGCATTTGAAAGTACAGTCATCACACTACTGTCTGCCAGGCTCCAAAAGTGAATCGCTTTAATACTTGGGAGCATTCCACCCCCGTTCTCGTAAAGCAGACACTGGAGTGCTTTGACTGTGCACAAGAGAAACTGCTCTGAACCTTACCCGAACGCAATAAACCCTGCCCATGCCGATTCAGTCCTGGAACTTAAGTGCAAGTGTGAAAATTCCCATACTGTAATGGTAAGTGAAAGTAGGTTCACAGTTTTTCTTGTAGCTCAACTGTCTCCTTGTTTTTGGAAAGCAAATAGTTTGAAATGGTATTTATTGATTGTATGGTGCTGAAACTATGTGGAACAATGACCTTATGTTAAATCTGCACTTCAAATTTACTTGAGTGCAACTTGAGTGCAAAATCTTTGAAACTTTTAAGGCTTCACATTCAATTCGCAACAACTCAGTTTTGTTGTTTCTTTTGTGAATTCATGTTCCATTATTTCCTAATTGTGATATTCTTCTTTAAAAAGGTAGATATTCCAATATAAAATGTTTACGTTTCCACTCGTACATGAATCACAGCATTATTTAAAAAATGACAGAATAAAACAGGTGCAATATAATAACACATTTACTGTCTTCATTATATAAAAGTATATACACATTTACAGAACAACTTTACAAACATAAAAAAGGCGTACATTTTATAAACTTGGCAATTATTTAGGCCAGATTTTTTTTGTCTCGCAGTGTTTTCATGTTAGGCACACTCAGTTTATTACACATTGTGTAACTGGCACTGTGTAGTTTCAAATGCTACGCAACAACCTGAGTGACAATGAGTGAAAAATTATTGCAGTTTATGAAACACACAATATTTATTATTTGGCTGAGAGGAAACGACTTAATTTAGAGTCCTGGGCAGTTCGACTAATGAAACCATAAATCCCACTGTACAATAACACTGTAACAGCAAACACTGCACTTTTCACAGACAAAGTGATGAATTACAAATACGTCACAGTAATGGACAATAATGTTCAGCAGAATGACTACCGTCCTCATGGAATGTGTGTGTAAATGAGCCACCTGTGGCTAAAACCAGATTCAAAGCACAATACTACAAAACTCACCATGGTTATGTGAAATGCATACAAATCTGTACACAACTGCTTTATTATAGTTTGGGGCAAAGGTCATATGATCAAAATTAATGTGATTTCTATTAAATCAGAACTCAGAAAATCTTTAAATATTAAATCAGAAAATCTTGTGTTAAATTCTCTCACACTCATTAACTTTATGTTATGGCCTACAGGCACTGTAATTGCCTGCCCCTTCCTACCATAAATGTATGGTACAAGAAATAAATAATATACATCTAAATGACAAATGTACAGTCTTGTTTTCATTCAACAGTGGATACCCTCCCACCATCCTCCTCCCTTTCCTCCATTTCCACACAGAGTGTCGTTTCATCAGGCTAAGACAGGCTGAGACAAGAGTAAACACAAAGTCACAGCAAAGACAGACACGCAAATCGATCAACTGTTCAAGAGTCCAAAAATAACAACACTTCATTCATGGAGGACAATACCAGCATCAAGCCATGCTGTCTTCCAGTCATTTCTCTTAAAACAACAATATGTTATCCCTCCTCTTATGGTTGACTAAAGCAACACTTTTTGAAAATTTCCCAACCAGACAATACTACAAATGTTTTCTTTTTCAAGATGAAAAGTATGTTTTGGTACTTCTGGTACAAAACTGAGAAGATATTAATGGACATGTTTACTGTATGGACCTGGGTTTAATTATCAGAGTTATTGTCATGAATAAAAATACAAATAAAAGTAGTTGCACCCTATCTACGTTTTTTTTCCACCTTGTGTCCTGTATGGCTCCGGATCCCTATGACCCTGAACTGGATGAAGTGGTTATGAAAATGAACGAATAAATGAATAAAGGGCAAATCCTACAGTCAGTCCAGTATTTGCCTAAACACTGTTTATACTACAGATAATTGAAAAAAGGGTATTTTGTATTACACATTGTTGTATCACTAGTAAATCCAAGGGGAATGAATTAAGTGAAATGAAGATCCATTACAAATAGTGCACAGAGCAGGAGGGTTAATCATGGGCGAGCATGATGAGAGGGATGCAGAAAAAGAGCAGCAGTGTGTGATCCAGAACAGCTCTGCAGCTGCCACTCAAAGGTGTTGTTGTTGCGAAGATGGCATCAGACTCATTCTGAGGGAGTGCCATGTTACAGATGTTCCCCTCACAACAGGCAACACACACCTGTACAGAATAATCAACCAAAAGACAGATTAATGATTATCTACATACAGTGGTGCTTGGAAGTTTGTGAAGTCTTTGCCCTAAAAGAACATAAAGAGAAACCAAAATAGTTTATTTGGTTATTCCCCTATTTCAGCATCAATGGCTATTTACAAACACATGGTTACATTGATACCCAAGGTTACATCAAAACTAGTCATACATACTCAGATTGAGCCAATTTAGTGTAATCAATTAACCTAATGCATGTCTTTGGACTATAGGAGGAAACCAGAGCACCCAGAGTAAACCCACGTGGACATGGGGAGGACATGCAAACTCCACACAGGCCATTCAGCTCATGTGCAGATATTTTGACATTTTCTTTTAGAACTTGCAGAAATAGTACATAATTCATAATAGATCAGAATCTGTCTTAGTCCAGATGCAGCAAAACGAGTCCAACCCATAATACAACCACTACCATGTTTCAGAAATGGGATAAGGTTCTTAAGCTGGAATGTAGACGGTTTCTTTCTCTATACATAACGCTGCTCATTTAAACCAAAGAGTTCTACCTGTCATAAAATGCTTTTCCAATAGCCTTCTGGATTGTCCATGTGTCATGTGATGGGCAGCAATGCTCTTTTTGGAGAGCAGTGCCCTTCTCCGTGCAACCCTTCTATGCACTCCAATACTGATTAGTGTTCTCCTGATGGTGGATTCATGAACATTAACAATATCCAATGTGAGAGTGACCTTTCAGTTGCTTGAACGTTACCCTGGGTTCCTCTGTGACCTCGCAGACTATTACATGCCTTGCTATTGGTAGACTTGTGTGATAAGGGTCTGCAATGTATTTGTTTGTACACAATCTGTGTTGACCTGGACTGGAGGTTTCCAATTTCCCTATAAGTGGCTTTGTAACCTTTTCTAGCCTGAAGAGCATCAGCAACTCTTTTTTGCCTGAGGTCCTTAAAAATCTCCATTGTTTGCGCCATGATACACTTCCACAAACATATATGGTGAATATCAAACTCATAGCTATAAACTCATACCGTAGAAAGCTATTCTTTAAATACAACTCACACCTGATTGCCATCCCGTTGATTGAAACCACCGGATTCTAATCTCACTTTCAACTTAACTGCTAATGCTAGAGGTTCACATATTAGATAATTTCCCTTGAAAAATAAATGACTAAGTACAATATTTTTATCTAATTTGTTTAACTGAGTTTTCTCTATTTACTTTTAGGACTTGTGTGAAAATGTGATGATGTGTTTTAAATGTTACTTATGCAGAAACATGGAAAATTCTACATTTTAAACCCAAAACAAGTACTGCTGTTTTTCCTAAAATGTTAACTAACTGTTTTGTATATTTCCACTTGGATGGATGCTTTGTTGACTATGTTATGCCTTGGTACAATCTATCCTGGCAATCTCCCATAAATGTTATTGCTGGAAAATATCATGGACCATAAAAGAAAGCCTGGGCAAACCAAATCTTACAGTTATTTCAATACACATCATTAGCTCCAGGCAGATTCCACAATAGTAACTTATTAGATAGATGTTACCTAAGGTTTCAGGAAATGCATATTCCAGGATGTGAGTCACTCAAAGTCTTATTGGTATTCATAAGAGGGACCTTGACAGCCCCATGTATGCCTTTTAGCCAGCCTTATTTGAGTTTTCAGGTTTAGTTGTACTTTGAAATTGTTTGTTAGTTTGAACTAGGTTTGTTAACTAAACAACATATTTTAATAATCCAAGAAGTTGAATCTGTTCATCTGGCCAGTGGCCATTGTCGTTAATTGTCGATATGTCAATCTGCATATTAAACTGATCACCGGTCCCATTGTTATGCAATGGTTCTGGTACCAGTCGTTATGCAAACGTGCTGTATATAAGATTGGGGAAGTTTTCCAACTAGCTGAGACTGAAGAAGTCACTTAGATGAGTGACGAAACATTTCTCCAACAAAATCTATGTCCAGATGAACAGATTCAACTTCTTGGATTTTCTTACCTGGATCATTGAGCATGCATCAAGACATATTTTAATAATGTCAGTTTCAGTCTAGGACAGATTTAATATGAGCTCTGTATGTCTATTTGCATCAACGGCTTAGTGGTGGAAATCTGTCCTGGTCCCCAAACACTAGCAGTGTCCTCAAATAAGCACAGCATCTGTTCTTTCTGAAAAGACTCTAGGACTTTATTATGAACACCTCCACTCTGGTCAACTTCTATTGCTGCACTACATAAAGCATACTGACTGGATGCATCAACATGCGTCACCGACCTGACCTCGATACTTCAGGCTACTACATAAAACGCTGCATCCAAAATCATTCATGCTGTCCTACCACAACTTCAGCATATCTTCACCAATAGGTGCCGAATGAGGGCTGAGTCCACACCCTGCTCACACCCTGTTTACCCATCTTCACTCTGGCAAATACTTCTGGACTCATGAACATTAACATTAACCAATGTGAAAGAGGCCTTCAGTTGCTTAGAAGTTACCCTGGGGTCCATTGTGACCTCCCCACGATTACACGTCCTGCTCTTAGAGTGATCTTTGTTAGTCGACCACTCCTGGGGAGGGTAACAATGGTCTTGAATTTCCTCCATTTGTACACAATCTGTCTGACTGTGGATTGGTTGAGCCCAAACTCTTTAGAGATGGTTTTGTAACCTTTTCCAGCCTGATGAGCATCAGCGACTTTTTTTCTGAGGTCCTCAGAAATCTCCTTTGTTTGTGCCATGATACTCTTCCACAAATATGTGTTGACTTTGATAGATCCCTGTTTTTTAAATAAAACAGGGTGCCCACTCACATCTGATTGAAAACACCTGACTCTAATGTCACCTTCAAATTAACTGCTAATCCTAGAGGTTCACATACTTTTGCCACTCACTAATATGTAATATTGGATCATTTTCCTCAATAAATAAATGACCAAGTATAATATTTTTGCCTCATTTGTTTAACTGGGTTCTCTTATCTACTTTTAGGACTTGTGTGACAATCTGATGATGTTTTGGGTCATATTTATGCAGAAATATAGAAAATTATCAAGGGCTCAAAAACTTTCAAGCACCACTGTAACTATCTTTTTTCTTAAACTCAGGGAACGTACAGTCATCTGTGATTTCCTTTTTTACTCCTCTGTTATGGGATATAAGCTACACAATGAAAGTGATCGGGAAAAGCAAATTCTTCTGCACAGGTTAAGTAAGCTGAGGACAGTGAAACCAATTACCAACAAATTAAGGATTAGCCTAAAGGGGATTATAAATATGATGTTTATTCCATTCTGTGGAGTTCAGCAGGCATGCTTTTCTTTTAAGAATGGTCCTTTGCGTAGGTTGAGACAAGCATTTGACAGATGAATGAGGGTGATTTGGGGAAAATAAATAACTGACGGTGGAAGGTAACATTCTGTTTGGTGGAATATACTGTATTAAGTGCTAGATTTGTTTTTAACAAAATGCCAATTAAAATCTATTTTAACACAGTGGCCTACAGATACAGTCCCCTCCAAAATTATTGGTGCCACTGGTAAAGATGAATCAATAGAATTTGGTGAGTTAGAATAAACATTTGAATTAAAGGCTTTTATTTAGCAAGCTGTCCACATAATCTTTTAGCATGGAGGTGGTGTGATGGTAGTTTTGGAGACTTGGTGACCCTATGATGCTACATTTTTTCTATAACACTCCACCAGCATTCCTTGGGGATTTTTGTCTCGCTCAACATCCACCGCACTGTGTTGTGGGCAAAATAAACGTGGATCCTTGTTAAGGCAAGTTTGTCACTGTGCTAGCTGAACTTTTGAAATTACTGCCCTAAATGTAAATATGGGCATTTTTAGGTGAGTAGCTATTTTTATTGCCATTATGAAGCTCAACACACTTTTGTCTCATTTGAATTGTTCTTTTGCCTATATCATGTTAAAGAATGACTAAGAGAGGTTGGTGCACATCTGAAAGAAGTTTAGGAGGTTGTGTCAATTTAGTTTGACTCCATATTTTAAAATTTGGATGATTCCTGTAGCAATCAGTGAACATATATACTGTAGATGACAATATTTCAGTAGCACATACCCTGTTTTCTTCGTTGTTTATGTTGGTGCAGCCAGTATCAAGGCAGTCCTTCAAAGCGGCACAACGCTTAGTAACAGACACAGTGCTTCCAACCCAGTCCTTTGTGTGACTTGTGTAGCAATATTTAGTCTCTAAAATTGAAAGAAAATATTTTGAGAAATTGAAGTTTTAATACAGCATAAACAGGTAATTTCATCCATGCTATATACAACATTTTTATGGAATGGTTGGTTATATTTAGACATATATTTAAGTATTTTAGATATACAGTCCCTCCACAATTATTAGCACCCGTTATGGGCAAAAAATTGTTAAAAGAACTTTGCACCTTTTTGCTTAATTTCACAGTTTAAAAAAGTGAAAATCAGCCTTTATTTTAATATAAATTTAGCCTGAAAAAAAAAAATCAAAGAATTAATCAATTATTTATAGATCAATGGCCATAGAAGCTTGATTTTGTGTTTTGTGTCCAGGATGCCATGCACCCTAACAAGGAATGCTCCAACAAAAATTCAGGAATTTATTTTGCCTCTTTTACCATCCTCCTTACTGTGCATGGGGGCAAATTAACTTGAATATAAAAAACAAGGATTCAGTCACATTTGCTTCTAAAAACATCTGCTGTCCCAATAATTGTGGCATATGCTGTATGTAAAAATGTATTAAAGACGTATTTTTTTCTCACACTAAATTTACTTACAATTAAAGTTTCTTTTTTCTCTTTTTTCAGTGTGAGATTAAGCCAATTAAAAAATATGACTTTCTTATACTTTTACTTATTTACTTCTTATACTTTACCAATCTCTACCAAGGGTGCCAATAATTGTAGAGGAGACTAAATAAGTGTAAGTTACATGCATTCAGTGCTAAACACTGAAAGTCCAAACCACCACATGTAAAACACCTCATGTATGAAACTCATGACTGTCATAACACTTCAAGATTTATGCGGTGCATACACTTCAAATGGGGCACAGCAACGGAGACATGTAGGTGTACACCTAATTGTCAATTTACTCTTCTGATGACATTTATAATAAGGATTACAGTTAGAAAATAGAAATCCTTGTCATGTGACCATACACACATCCAGCATACATATATTGGTGTTGATCAAACAGCAAACAGCAAAAGAATGCCCTGAAAATGCTTGCTTTTTCTGTCAAAGCTTGGTGATCTTACCTTGTGGGCAGTACAGATCTGGGGCCCAGCGATTACACTCGTAATTGTCAGCTGCTTCCTCACATGTGAAACACTTAAATCCTCCTGGGTATGGTGTAGCTGTGAGCAGAGCAAGGGCAAACAACGGTTTATTGCAAACTATATTTATTTATTTATTTATTTGTCTTTACAGAGAAGGATTCTATGTGGCATAAAGTCGAGTTCCTTAAACCTTAACTCTTAATTAACAAAATGTAATGCAGTATACCTAGTAACCTTTCATTTAATATTTTGTTTTGAAAATCAAAACTCAGTCTGAGTCAAAAAATGTTTTAGATGTTCAATGATTAACCTCCTAGCAACAAATAAAGCCACAGTAGTTTACTTTTAAACAAGAAGCATCATGATATATTTTACACACACACACAAAAAAAATTAGGATTAGATTCAATATATTTATTTCCCTCACATACTTTGTGCTTCTGGAAAGGGGAGTTGGTTTTCCCTTAGTATATTTTCAGCCATTCGAGTATAGGTGTATGAAACTTGTGAATTCATTGGAATTCCTGCAATAAATACACAACTGAAATGCTATGGTATTACATTAAGGGCACTGTTCATGCAAGAAATCCCAAAATGGTACAAAATTCCTTCTCACCATTATGCAAGTTTAATCAGCAGGTACAGGACACGCTACCGTTAACGGAGGTTCTACTGGTAATAAAATACAAAAGGTTTACATGCTTTTATGATATGACTGACCAATGTGTAATAAAAACATGAATGCAACAACTGTCTGTGTTACATTAGTTAATAGAGAACATGATCATCTGTTATGATTTAGAAGAATATTGGATAATATTTACAACTTACAGGTAACTAGTGCAGTAGGACTTTAACAAGAAAAGCTACCGATAGTACAGTGTTAATTTTAATTTATTTTTTAACCATATGTCACAATATTCCGACTGAAATATTTGAAATGACTATCGATGAGTAAGTGTGTGATGCCTTGCAGTTGATCTGCGCCTTGGCTAGGGTGTGGATTATGTCTGAAAGTAATATTTATTAAAAAACACTTTAGTGATGAAACAAAAAAATGACAAGAACTACATGAGATGTACATTGTGTGCAAGTGTGGTCTTTTCTGTAAATGCAATAACTCCAAAGTGAAGGAACACAAGCTACTGCACATATCCTCGGGCTGTTTGTCTTTCTGCTTCTCTGCACACTTCTCCCATCCGTGTCACGCTCCGTTAGCCATAGGAGTTCCCGTGACACGCTTTTTTGTGATGCTCCGCTCGGGTACTGTGCAAGCGCAGACCCGTTGCACCGTTTGCACAGCGGAGCTATGCCATAAGTACAGCTCAGCCTGGGTGCGCTGAGCGCTTACGTCGTTTCCTTTTGTTTGGTTTTTTGCTTCTGTTTTCTCAGTGGTTGAGTGGCATGTTCGCTTTACACAGCAGTTCGATCCTGAGCCAATGCTTTTGTTTTCTGTTTGTTGTTTTATTAATTTTCTTTTATTTAGTTATATTTTGGTTCACCATTCCCATCTGGAGCTAACTGCAGTTTGGTCCTAAAACCCATTTCTACTTTTCTTTTCACGGTTCGCCTGCTTTTTATTATGGCGAACTGTGAAGGACAGAAGGATGCGACGAGTAACTGGACCCAGTACGGAGGTCCCCAGTCTACAGACGACCTCAGTATCTAGCCGGGTCCCGGCTAGCTCTTGGGAGTCCGTCCATTAACTTTGGCCAAGTTATGGACCTGGTTTGGCATCTCGACCCTGCAGAGCTGCCCAGTCCCTGCCACTGTAGGCACCTAGTTCCATATCTGAGCACGCTGCGCCTCTTAGCTCCGTACCTGAGCTGTTAGCGCCACCTAGTTCCATATCTGAGCACGCTGCGCCTCTTAGCTCCGTACCTGAGCTGTTAGCGCCACCTAGTTCCATATCTGAGCACGCTGTGCCTCTTAACTGCATACCTGAGCTGTTAGCGCTGCCTAGCTCCATACCTAAGCATGCCACGCTGACCCCAGGGCCACGTCATTGACACTGACCCCTGCGCCACGGCCATTCGCACTGACCACTGACCCCTGCGTTAAGTCACCCCTCCTTTCCAAGTGTCCTTTCCAAGCGCGATCATGTGGGGAGCGCTACATCCCGCAATTGCGCTTGGAAAGGATGCTGCGCTGTCTGTTAATCATCCTCGTCCTTTCGTTTCCGCGTTCGTGTCGTGCTCCATTAGCCGTAGGAGTTCCCGTGACATGCTTTTGCGGTGCTCCGCTCTGGTACTGATGCTCTGACGAAGCGCTGACCTGTTACGCTGTTTTCGCAGTGAAGCTACACCATAAGCACAACTCAGCCTGCCAGGTGCTATTAAGATTCGCGCTGATCCCATTTTGTGTTGCTAGAGGGCAGCACGACTCATATTTTGGCCTGGGCACACTCAGGGTGATCGCGCATGCTCCAGCACTTATTTAGCGTTGATTGCACGATTAGCGACACCTGCTGGCTTGTGTATACAAGAACATGCTCGAGCTCAGTAAGGTGTCACATCCTTGAATGACCCTGAGACCTCACCAGTCTCGCATGTCTTCTGTTTGTTATTGCAAGTGGTAGCTGGCAGTTCAAAAATCGTCAGTAATTGCACGGTTCGGAGACCCGAGGTAAATTAGGGCTTAGACAATAGCTTAGAGAAAGTGCCCACTAATCGCTGCCCACGCCGCCCTCCGCTACTATTAGGAGCCGCTAGCGCCCAGTGTTCGATCCTCAGCCACTGCTTTTGTTTTCTCTTTCTTGTTTTATTTATTTTCTTTTATTTATTTACATTTTGGTTTACCATCCCCATCTGGAGCCAACTGCAAATTGGTCCCAAAACCCGTTTTAACTTTTCTTTTCACAGTTCGCTTTCTTTTAATTATGGCAAACTGTAACAGTTATAGTGGGACAAAAAAGCACTTAGTCAGTCACTGATTGTGCAAGTTCTCCGACTTAGAAAGATGAGAGAGGTCTGTAATTTTCATCATAGGTACACTTCAACTATGAGAGAGAAAATGAGAAAAAAATCCAGGAAATCACATTGTAGGATTTTTAACGAATTTAATTGTAAATTATGGTGGAAAATAAGTATTTGGTCAATAAATTTGGTTCAACTCAAGATTTTGTAACATAACCTTTAGTTAGCAATGACAGAGGTCAAATGTTTCCTGTAAGTCTTCACCAGGTTGGCACACACTGTAGCTGGTATTTTGGCCCATTCCTCCATGCAGATCTCCTCTAGAGCAGTGATGTTTTGGGGCAACATGGACTTTCAACTCCCTCCACACATTTTCTATGGGGCTGAGGTCTGGAACTGGCTAGGCCACTCCAGGACCTTGAAATGCTTTTTACGGAACCACTCCTTCGTTGCCCGAGCGGTGTGTTTGGGATCATTGTCATGCTGGAAGACCCAGCCACGTTCCATCTTCAATGCTCTCACTGATGGAAGGAGGTTTTGGCTTAAAATTTCACGATACATGGCCCCATTCCTTCTTCCCTTAACACGGATCAATCATCCTGTCCCCTTTGCACATGGGCAGAAAACAGCCCCCAAAGAATGAAGTTTTCACCCCCATGCTTCACAGTAGGTATGGCGCAACTCAGAATTCTAATTCCCCCAAACACCAAAAAGTTTTTACCAAAAAGTTCTATTTTAGTTTCATCTGACCACATGATATTCTCCCAATCTTCTTCTGGATCATCCATATGCTCTCTGGCAAACTTCAGATGGGCCTGGACATGTACAGGCTTAAGCACAGGGACACGCCTGGCACCGCAGGATCCGAGTCCCTCTCGGCGTAGTGTGTTACTGATGGTAGCCTTTTTACTTTGGTCCCAGCTCTCTGCAGGTCATTCCATGTCCCTCCGTGTAGTTATAAGATTTTTGCTCACTGTCCTCTTGATCATTTTGACCCCATGGGATGAGATCTTGCGTGGAGCCCCAGATCGAGGGAGATTATCAATGGTCTTGTATGTCTTACAATTGCTCCAACAGTTGATTTATTCACACCAACCTGCTTGCCTATTGTAGATTCACTCTTCCCAGCCTGCTGCAGGTCTACAATTTTCTTCCTGGTGTCCTTCGACAGCTCTTTGGTCTTGACCATGATTGAGTTTGGAGTCTGACTGTTTGAGGCTGTGGACAGGTTTCTATTATACAGATAACGAGATCAAACAGGTGCCATTAATACAGGTAACGAGTGGAGTACAGAAGAGCTTCTTAAAGAAGAAGTTACAGGTCTGTGAGAGCCAGAAATCTTGCTTGTTTGTGGGTGACCAAATACTTATTTTCCACCATGATTTACAATGAAATTCTTAAAAAAATCCTACAATGTGATTTCCTGGATTTTTTTCTTATGTTGTCTCTCAGAGTTGAAGTGTACCTATGATGAAAATTACAGACCTCTCATTTTTCTAAGTAGGAGAACTTGCACAATCAGTGACTGACTAAATACTTTTTTGCACTGTATATTTGGTAACTGCAATATCAGAAGCCTACTTCAAATTTAAGTAGCCAAGACTGACAGATTCCATCCTTGCCACTTATTTGCCACTACAGATATAATAAATAAATCTGTAACAATATAATTTCTGAACGAAACTTGGCACTCTCACTGAACAACCACAAGACAAAGCACCTGGGGAATGTGAAGCATGTTCAGGTAATGAGACTACAGGCTGTAGGGTCAAATGTCATATAACTGTTTTTTTCATTGCAGTTATTTAAAATATACTGACTAAAAATCCTAGAAATCCACTCACTAAAATGATTAATTTGGGAATGACCAAGTGACAACCTGGATAAAATACCCAGAGGCAAACTGTTTTTGTTTTTTTTCCAAAGAATTGTTGCCATCATTATCTCAGAGGCAAAAACACAACATAGACATGGGACATTTGCATCTAATTAATGGTGGTGCCCAATTAGTAGGGCCCTCTTTCTGTTCAAGTCAAAAGAATGGCTGTCAGACAGCCCATTAGCTCATTATCATCATAAAATAAAGGCCGTTTTATGAGGCAGCATGAATCTCAGCCCAAATATCTTAATAACTAAGACAAACAGTGTGAACACTGCACATCTACTGATCCCACAGAACTCAAAGTTTTAAGTGGGGTGGAAATAATGAAAGCATGAATGGACTAACTGACCATCCACAATTCATAGCATTTCACTTCACATTAAATAGCTGAAGTGTTGTACCAATCTAAATCTGGTCAAAAATGAGAGCTTTGGCCCTTTGTATGGTTGATATAATTAGAACTTTTGAGAGTCCAACTCGTGACCGTAACTATACATGATGGCAAAACACTATCATTTTGCCATCAATGACAGTAATATATGCATACAGCACAAAGAATTAACACCTGGAGAAATTCAAATAAAAAACAATCATTCAATCATAACAATATTAATAATCTGGAATCTTATCCACGGTCTTTTCTAAGGAATATGTTAGGAAGAACAATATTGTTTCCTTTTCCCTCTGGCTTAAGCACAATTTCCAGTGAGTCTGACTGTTTTTGTATCCTTCTGTTACCAGATCATGAATATTTCAGGGTATTATCCCGCTTCTACGGAGGTTATCAACAAGTTAATCACAGAGTGAACTGCGACAAACTGAAGCAGCTCAGTCTTCCAGGATCTGGAAAAAAAGAAGGCTGCTTGTGTTGCTAGCCAACGAGATTAACAGCCATGACTACGAACTGAGGCATGACAAATTCATTTTAAAGTAGCGTTTGATACAGAAATATCCCTGGCTACATGCATGGCACTAGGTACAGTGTGATCTCATGCTGCAGCTGGGCTAGGGTTTCCATGCTTATCTGGAGCAGCTGCTTCCTTTGGCAACAGAACAAGCAAAAGACTAGGCAGCAACTGCTAGTGAGCAGACGTGTTCATGGATCTTCTGTGTGATTCCCAGGGAAGAATTTCAGAGAAACATTATGCTTTATGCCAATCTGAATAAGCAGAACCACAAACCTGACTCAGGGATGCACAGTTAATTGTGTGTATTTGTAATTAATTAATCACAATTATTGTTTTTTTTAAATAAACATGTAATGTGATATTGTGGACCTAACTACACCTAATTAGCCAATAATATGGTTTATTTATTGACTTTTAAGGCAACTACCTACAGGCTTCATAACTTTCATTTATTAACTGTTTTTACTACAATGGCATTCATGGGCAATTAATAAATTCAATTGTAACCAATTTTTCATGTGCCTTATACAGGTATGCGCTGTTTAATGTCCGCATTAAGCAGGACATGGACGTTGACCGGAATGTACCATAGTCGCATAGTAGTTTAGATAGTTTTCACACAATCTTTTATTTGAAACAATACTATTAATTACAACGATACAATAATTACTGTGCAATCCAGTATTTCTTATTTTTGTAGCTTTTACAATACTTGAAGCACTTACCAATAACGGAAACAAATGGAATGTTACTGTGTTGTTCTCTGCCCTTTCAAGTCTGCGATTCTCTTTTCTGTCAGCAGTACGCTTGTACTAGTTTTCGGTGATTTACATGTGAACAAGATACATGTAAGACATTTTCATTTCCTTGGATGTTAAAGGGAATGGACTTTAATCGGACAGACGTTAAACGCACATACCTGTAAATAAATACTAACCTTTTCAATCCTCTTGATGCCAAATGAAGTGAGGCTGCAAAATCTAGTCACAAAAATCTGATGACGTGATTTCACTATTTTTCAGACATCAAACAAATGATAAAATCTTGAAAATGAAAATTTAAGTACTGTCATATTTTGATCATCTAAACAAACTAATTCAGGACTGAAAATGTTAACATGGATTAAAATGGGCATTTAGTGTCAATCTTTGTGCTTTGTCCCACATCTTGTTGGCATTGTTCTAGTGTAGCCCAGCTAGAACAGCGCACACAGATTTGATAGTGTCACATTTTCATTTGTGTTTTAAATATTAAAGAACACAGTCAGAGAAATGTGATCTTTAATAAAACTCATATCTAGGGAAATGAATTTGCATGCAAAACGACGTTCTAGTGAAAACTTGTTCCTTCCATCAAGACTCTAATGGATAGTCTCAAAATGGCATTTTTGCCCCACAGTTTTTTATACACACACACACACACACACACACACACACACACACACACACACACACACACTATAAAGATTAGTAATCAAAACTGGGCTGGAGGAGGTTACTTCCTCACCCACTACTTTAGGCAACCGAAAGCAGACTCAAATGTCTATTCACAGAGTATTAAATAAATCAACTGTGAGAGTTCAATAAAACTCACAGTACCATAATTTCTGTACAATTATTACATAACTATATGTAAATGTCCAAGTATTAAGGGGCCTAAAGTGAATCAAGAAAGGACCCCCCACACCGTTACACTACCACCAGCAGCCTGACCTGCTGATGCAGGGGAGGATGCATTCATGCTTTCATGTTATTTAAGCCAGATTCTGACCATTCTAAACATTCTGAAGATGGCTGTGCCTGAAAATATCATTGGTAAATATCATTGGTAATATCATTGGTGCTTTATACAGTGGTGCTTGAAAGTTTGTGAACCCTTTACAATTTTCTATATATCTGCAAAAATATGACTTAAAACATCATCAGATGTTCACACAAGTACTAAAAGTAGATAAAGAGAACCTAGTTAAACAAATGAGACAAAAATATTATACTTGGTCATTTATTTATTGAGGAAAATTATCCAATATTACATTTTAGTGAGTGGCAATCATTTCTGCACACCGGTTTGGAGGAATGTTAACCCATTCCTCCGTACAGAACAGCTTCAAATGGTCTTGTATGTCACAATTGCTCCCACAGTTGATTTATTCACACCAACCTGCTTGCCTATTGTAGATTCACTCTTCACAGCCTGGTGTCTTTTGACAGCTCTTTGGTCTTCACTATGGTTGAGTTTGGTGTCTGACTGTTTGAGGCTGTGGACAGGTGTCTTTTATACAGATAACGAGGTCAAACAGGTGCCATTAATACAGGTAACGAGTGGAGGACAGAAGAACTTCTTAAAGACGTTGTTACAGGTCTGTGATAGCCAGAAATCTTGCTTGTTTGGGGGTGACCAAATACTTATTTTCCACCATGATTTACAATTAAATTCTTTAAAAATTCTACAATGTGATTTCCTGGATTTTCTTCTGATTTTGTCTCTCATAGTTGAAGTGTACCTGATGAAAATTACAGACCTCTCTCATCTTTCTAAGTGGGAGAAGTTGCACAATCAGTGGCTGGATAAATACTTTTTTCCCCACTGCAGCTTGTCAGCAAACCTTGGTAACAGCTAAATATTGTGGTACATATTGTGTATTGTACAGTATCATGATCACCTCTACACAGATGTATAAATACTCACTTGAGGGATGAAGGAATATAATATCCTTTTCTGTAAAATCTCTTGACTGTGCAGTCTTCAGCCAGTCAGCTATGAAAGTCAGCATTAGGACCCAGGCCACTACAGGCCAGGGTTCCATTGCTGTGTGAACACTCACACATGCAGCTCTGTGATGGATCAGATCCAAAAAGGAACCTGTGAAAGTGGAACAAACTCAGAATTACAAAAGTAGGCATATTAATAAACTGTCTGTTTTGAATAAAAAAATATATATATCCCACTTTTTACTGGTTTTTGCAATACTGTTTCACATACATGTGGTCCTCTTAGTACTATGGCAAGCTGGATAGGCAAATTATGCATGGGCACTTTGACACAGCACAGATTACTGGTGAATGATGTAAATAATGACAAAATGAGGACCGCAAATTTGTAACGCTGCCATTACTGTCTGGAGAAAGAGAGTTTTTGAAATCTCCTATATAAGCACATTTATTTCACTCAAATAGCAGTAGCTCTACATAAACAAAAATGTGAGCCTCCCAAGCACTGATCATGTTAATGTTAAATAATATAACAAATTAAACTGAAATATATATTGAAATAAATACTGAAATAAATAACCTAGCCATGCATGGTATTACAGCAATTATGTCTCATTATATCAATGTCAGAGTGTCAGCAGTCTGCCAGTATCCTGATCTTCATGCTTCAGTGAGCTGCTTACTCCTGTAGCTGGTTTGGCTCGGTTAGAGACTGTACAGACTTCATGTTTAATCTCATAAACAACGGTGATACAACATAAAAAGAAACTTGAGACTGAATGGAAAGACAATTATTTTCCACTGTTGGGCCCTTGCGGAAGAGCCCTTGATTGTCCGTTGTAAGATTGTATCAGTTGTAAACGGAGCTGGATAAGGGTGTCAGCTAAATGTTGTAGTAAAAGGATAAAACCAAGCCAAGTCATGTTGAATTTAGACATCAAGACATACCATGAAGCATGGCGTCCATTAGTGAAATGAAAATCAGAACACATTGCACATTTGTCAAAAATGCTTGACTTAAGGCAATTTTATTGTAAGTTTAGCATCAAAACTATAAATCAGACCAGATTAGGAAAATTTTATTCCCACTGACATTTGAAGTAAGCACTCTCAGTTTGCATCTCAGCTGTGCATGGTGTGCTTATAACGTCATTTAAGAAAAAAAGGCTTGTATAAGGTTTTCAAGATCTGAGCATGACAACAATTAACTTTCCACATTACCAGCTTGTAAACGAGACACCTCACAGAAATATACCTCTGCTATGTTTTTGCTATTCCTTCCACTTTAAGAGTTGGAAAAAAAAAATACACTGCACACTTGCTGTAGAAGAAGTGTGATATCTGGCTATATTTGCATTGTGCTGAATCAAAACATCCTCACAGTTCACTGGTGGAGGTAGTATACCAAATAACAGATAAAAGTATTTTTGGCATGCCTTCAGACAATGTAAGTGTAACGGAAAGAGACAACTGTCAATGGTGTGTAGCGAGGTTTTTTTTTTTTTTCTTTTTTGGGTACAGCTTTTGATTTCTGATGTGCCATTACATTTTTCTTATCTTCTCATCAAGCTTTTACACGTATACATGCATTTAAATGTTTGCATAGCCATATTTAAAATTGTACTAAACACTACAACACTTTAAATAAGATGTTTTCTCCTACTGCAGCACCAGAGGTATAGAAGTAATTGCAAGCTGCTGGAAGCAGTAGTTCCTGAGGATTTTTGTTTGACCTCCTGCAACTCTGACCACGATAAGTGGTCTTTACTTTGCTTACTCTTTTTTTCCTTCGTTTGTTTGTTCTTTCGTTCTTCCTTTCTACCCAGACCACAGTGTGCAGTATCTCTTTCCCACCTACAGCTGACCGTAGACCAAAATGTTACCACCGTGAACACAAGATCCTACAGTGACTCCAGACTAAATTACTATTAATTATTTAAATTTGAAATATGTTCTCTCTGTTAATACAACCTCAAATTAGGGAAAAAAAACTGAGACGGTATGGAAAATGCAAATTTAAAAAATGCAGTATTCTGTACATTTCCATTGACTTTTATTTCATTGCAGACAGTATGAACCCAATGTTCATTTTCTTGTCTCGTCAACTTCATATCATTTGTTAATAGTCATCCATTCCTGCATTTCAGGCCTGCAAAACCTTCCAAAAAGACTTGGGACGGGTGCAATTTAGGGCTAGTGAAGTAAAAGACAAACTTAATTATGACGTGAGTTCAAACAGGTGATGTCAACAGGTGACTATAATCATGATTTGGTACAAAAGCAGTATCCACGAAAGGCTTTGAGGAGTAAAGATGGATCTCCAGTTCAACAAATGAGTGATAAAATTATTGAAATGTTTAACAACAATGTTCCTCAAAGAAAGATTGGAATGGATTTGCACATTTATCCCTCTACAGTGCATAATATCAATAAACAATTAAAGAAATCTGGAGAATTTTCAGTGCAAGGACAAGGGCACAAGCTTAAACTGAAGATCTGTGATCTCCGATCACTCAGACGGCAATGGATCAAGGACCGTCATTCATCAATAGCTGATAGTACCACATAGGCAAGGGATTACTTTGGCAAACCTTTATCAAGCACTACAATACGAAGTTACATTCACAAATGCCACTTAATGTGCAAAAAAAGAAGCTCTATGTTACCAATGTCCAGAACTGGCATTGACTTCTCTGGGCTTGAGGGCATCTGGGATAGACCATCACACAGTGGAAACTGTATTGTGTACTGTGTGTGCATTGTGGTCACACAAATCAGTATTGCAGATATTTTTTGGAAGAAATGGACGCTGTATGCTAGAATTCACAAACTTTCAAACACCAGTGTAAGGAGCACTACATTTTTTATGTACATTTGGGGTTGTATTTACTTAGCTTCTGTTTATTGCAACTATTGCTATAAACTTATTAATTAGAAAACTTTCTTTAAGGTTTCTTCCTTATTACGGTTAGGAGTTTTTCCTTGCCACGGTCACCCTAGGCTTTAGAAATCAGAAGATAATATAAAACTGTAAAGCTGCTTTGAGACGGTGCTCCATTGTAAAAACAAAAAGTGCTATAGAAATAAAACTGATTGATTTTGACTTTCTTATTCTTTCTTTCTTTCTTCCCTCCTATTTACAGCTTTATTGTCTCGAGGAACAGCCTGAATATAATATGTATTCGTATAACACTGAGCAAAATGCTTGTGATGTTATTACGTGAATTCAGATTTAGGGTGCTTTAGTGGAGGCACAGTGGAAATTCACTAGCCCACCACTGCAGTGTTCCAGGTTCTGAGTAAAACCGAGCAGCAACTCCATCAGAGCAATGGTAACTGCGTCTTTGGAATGCAGCACACCAGAGTTCAGTGGGTTTGCTTCCCTCAGCCTCTGCGCTCACTCCACAGTTACTACACACTTCTCAGTTCCTGATCTCTTTTGAAATACCTGCTCACATAGTAATTACAACAGGAAATATGAGGCACTGTCAAATATAGTCAGCTGGGTCGCTTACTAAAACTGCTTATTAGCATTACTGAGCTCTCAGTGCTTGACATACACTCAGAAAAATAAAAATTTATTGTTCATATGTGCTGCTGGATGTTAAGTCTCCGGTCTCAGTTCTTATTAAATCTGACATTCAGTTGCCTGTGGCAAACTAGAAAAGAGCATTATCAAGCAGGGTAGAGGTAGCCTATACCATTCGTCCCTCTTATTCAGCTCTCTATCCTTACTGAAATCTGGTCCAACAGGTTTGAAAGTCACAGGAGAGGATTTGCATTTCGTTCTCCCTCCAGAGGGAGATTCTGCCATTCACAAGCTACTTCACAGGCCATAATATCACGTTGCTAAACCAAGCTAGTCCTCCCCACCTGGCCAGCTTGGAAAGAGACCTGGGGGCCTTGGACCCCACAAGGAGCCAAAAGAATCCAAAGGCCCTTCTGGTCCAAGTAATGAGATGACATGGACATCGTCCAACAATATGGCTGGGTGTTCAGTAAAGGAGTTAAGGTTTCACAAGGATTGCTTTAAGGAATGCACACTTTGTACACAATTGACTTGGTGCTAGGAGTACAGACTTTACAAAACGACAAAAACACACACACACACACACACACACACAAAAGTTAGTCTAGTTTAGGACAAATGTTTCTGATTAAAATCTCTATATTCTACCAGCCAGTTGATCAACTTTCTGCCCTGCTGTCCTTACACAACCTCCAAACAAAATTGGTTTGCCAGCTTTCATTGAAAACTTGAAAATACACTGGAATGCCAAAAATGAGTAAGATGTTATCTAAAATCAGAAGCAGACCTCACAGTCCTGTTCCAAAATGTAGTGAAAAGCACTCTTAAAAAATAAATAAAAAAAATAAAATAAAATAAAAAAAGCCTGTTGTAATCATGGGCAAATTCCAATAATAATAATACTCCAATAATAGCCATGTTTTGGATGCAATTTTTTGAGTGTTCACAAACCTTTGTCTGTATAGTGTATCAGAGAAATCTGGCTGAACTGAAGCCTTGATGAACACTGAAGTCGCCTACGTCCAGTAACTTGTCCAGTCAATGCCAAACCAAAATGCAGCTGTTATTTGTGCTTGTGGAGATATTACATGACATTAGGTACGTTTCAGTCACAGGTCTGGCAAACATGCAGGCCAAGGAAATATTGCAAACTGGTGAAGACATTCCTAGGAAACCCTTTCTTGGGGAACATCATCCTGCTTAAAAATGCCAGTTGGAAGCCAAAAATCAGCCTCTGAGTGCCTTTTTATAGAGCAGTGGGGAAAGCACTTTTAGACCCTCTTGTGGCAAGAATCAGTGTCTAATCAGACAACACCTGTAATCAGTTACATATCTGCCTGAGACAGAACTGCATGGCAAGTTTTGCAGGAAATGCAACATTTCTACCTAAGTGCTTTTTTTTTTTTGTCAACGCGAATATATATGCTTAAAGCCATTACCACTAAGTGGAACTACACTTTCTTTAAAAACCTTTCCAAAAGTATAAATACAATGTACGTAATATGAAGACATTGGTTACTTCTGTTTTTATTATACTCCATTTTAACTCCAGCTTTGTACTCATTGCAAAGTCTTTTGTGCCCATTTCACCTGCTATTTTAGATCTGATGTTTTTTCAAATAAATTGTGCATTAAGACAGCACTGAAAGAAAGAGCCAAGTAAAGTTAGACACCTTTGCAAAGAGACAACCCTTCTGAAGATGTTCTGTGGACAGTACAATGACACCTATCAACTGAAAACAACCCCATGTACCGTTCTGTCAGATGTCTCAGTGGCATGATGGCATGTCTCAGTTTCTCTTGATGCCTTACTTAATGTACTCTCAGTAGTCAGGTTGTGACTTCATTTGTCTTGTGCCTTCATCTTGGAATGTAGTTTGGTTTCTGTGGCAAGCTGGGGGCTGAAAATATTCTTTATTAATTTGTACTTTTTTAATTCAATGCAGTTGACCACAAATTCGTTGTCATACCTACTTAATCCTGTACAGGGAGCCGGGGCCTAAGTGGTAGCACGGGTTGAAAGGCAGGATCCATCCCTAGACATGACGCCAATTTTTTATTGTTGGTATGGCTATGCTTTCCCACACATAAAATGTTTGGATGAAACCCTTTGACATGGTTATTTGACATAATTAAAATTTACAGTTTGATAATTATTCCATGTCAGTAAGGATACCATGAGACTGGTAAAATTCCTGGCCTTGTTTCATAAGCACGAAGTTGAAGTAAGAAATGTACACATTGTATTTCACCCCCTTCTGAATGCAGCCTTGGACATCCAGTATCGATAAGGATCTTTTTTTAGGAAATCCAATGTGCTCCAACATGGCCCTACTGTGCTACATTGTCTGAGGAGTCAAGAGCTAAACAGCAACAGGAGCTCGGGCATGGATTAGACTAGTGGATTTTCTGGAGGACATCTGTTTTAGTGGATAAAACCTACCCAATTTATTGTTTCTGACCTTCTGCATTAGCCATTGATTTACCAGTTAGGGAAGCTGTGCGCTCATGTTTGTTTTTCACATATTCAATAACTTCCTTGTGTTCCCGTTTAGGTTATTTTTTATAACAATATATATGTTTCTGATTTAGCTCAATCTATACCATTAATGGCATTTGTTTTTCAGATCAAGTAGAGAAAAACATCATGAAATCATCAAAAAAATAAAAAATAAAAAATCACTTTGACACACAAAATATTCTACACCAAGATGGATCCAGCTTTGTCAAGTTGACAGCTTTGTAAGATGGGGTTTTGACATGGACCATTTTTTGCTTTTAATTTCCACCACAAATTTTGTTTGCTGGCCATATCAATCATGTCTTTCCTGAAGAAAACCTTTCACACATTTTCCTCTGTGGGAAGACACATTATCATCGAGAAAAATTATTTCATCATCACCAAACCTATTTTCTATCAATGCAATGGCAAAACTTTAAATTTCAGTCAATACTTGTTCATTGACTGAGGTACTGATTGTAAGTCCCCTGGTCATTTATCTGACATTTAACCCCATATCATAAATGAGTTGGGAATGTATTATTATTAATATCATTATTATTATTATTATTATTAAATTTAATAATAATAATAATAATAATAATAATAATAATAATAATAATAATAATGATGATAATAATGATGATAATAATAATAGAGAAAGACTTAATAACAGCAAACAAAGTGCAATAGTAAATGACCCAGGTCGAGAAACGAGGTAATGATTTTCACGATGAGGTCTCTGGTTGCTGGTAGTACATCTAACAACAGATTTGTTTGCATCAAGCCACGTATTGATTGCTTTGTTTGTAGATACCATGAGCATTTTGTTAATTTTTATGCCATATGTAAGCACCCGATCGAAGGTGTGGTTACATTTTTGCATGGGACATGACATGCTGGGAAACAAACATTTTCCAAAATGAGATGCAAATGTTATCCTTAAAGGGTCATTTTCTTTCTCTAAATGTATGCTGAAATCATCAATTACAACTCTAGTGGATACGAAATTAAATTTAATAAAGAAAAATCCTTTAAAATGCCAGTACAATGGTGCTTGAAAGTTTGTGAACTCTTTAGAATTTTCTATATTTCTGCATAAATATGACCTAAAACATCATTAGATTTTCACACAAGTCCTAAAAGCAGATAAACAGAACCCAGTTAAACAAATGAGACAAAAGTATTATACTTGGTCATTTATTTATTGAGGAAAATAATCCAATAGAGGGGTACATTCATTTAGAGGGGAAATATTATGTAACAATCACTATTTCAGTGTCTGTGCACATACACTTGGCTATCTTGAGTGCCTACCACCCCACAAACTGTGAAATCTGACAACCCAGGGTGGAGCTAAGCATGGTGGTAGGAGGTCTGCTTTACATACCCTTCCTCAGGTAACCCATTGTAAATGTGTTTCTTTGTATTAGAGGATCCTGAAGATGTTTCCCCATCCCATTCTTCCCTGAGTGAAGATTGCCTGGTGGTTCCACTTTATCTTGGCTCTTCTTTGAAAATATATGCTATAAATTATCTTATGCTACACAAACCCACAAAAGGGGCTAGGTCATTATCCTCTAGTGTTACATAATCAAGTGGCCTTTCACTGAGGAAAAAAAAAAAAAAAACAGGCAGTACTGCATACAAATTTGTCCAAATCCTTAAAAAAGTATCAAAAAGTATTTCAATTAATATCACTGGTTTGACATATTCATTTTTTTTGTTTGTTTTTTTGTTGTGTTTTTTTTTTATTGGTACTTGTAAAGTACATCCAGGTCAATCAGCTCATCCTTAGTCTCCAAAAAAATGGGGCAGTGTTAATTAATTAATCCAAATGTTGATCACAAAAAGTGCTGTGACCTGTGTGTGATATATGACATTGAGATTTACTCCAAATCCCTGAAACACACATATTATTTGTTCTTGTGAAAGAAATCTTTTCACTTTTAATACAGATAGTATATTAATATATTAGATCGTTAAGTAAACTGATACATTCTTATACAGGTCCTGCAACCAGATACTGATTACATAGTGAATTCTCAAAATAACTGAGCTGAAGAATGTTATGCAAACAAGGTGTGGTGGTGGCCTGATTTAAGTCTTTCTAAACTGCAAACGGTATGTTAGCAAGTGAAAAAAAGACAAAATGTATTTTGTATCTGTCTTATTACTGAACTGCTACAAAATATTTAAGCTAACTTCACTAATGTCTAGACATTTTACTCAACTAGTAAATGTTACCAAGTTAAATGAGCCAAAAATTAAATACACTCTCACTGGACACTTTATTAGATATACCTTGCTAGTGCTGAGTTGGACCCCCCTTTTTCCCTTCAGAACTGCCTTAATTCTTCATGGCATAGATTCAAGAAGGTGATGGAAACAATCCTCAGGGATCTACCATTGCAAATCTACCATTCCACCCCATCTAAAAGGTGCTTTATTCGATTGAGATCTGGGGACTGCGAAAGACATTTGAGTATAGTGAACTCACTTTCATGTTCAAGAAACCTGTTTGAGATGATTTGAGCTTTGTGATATTTAAACGATATGGTATTAAAGTGTGCAAAGAAAATCTCCCCTACACCACCAGAGTTGATATAAGGCAGGATGTAGCCATCATGTTTATGGCAAATTCTGACCCTAGCTTCTGAATGCTGCAGCAGAAATGACGACTCATCAGACCAGTCAACTTTTTCCAATCTTCTGTTTTCCAGTTTTGGTGAGCCTGTGCAAACTGTAGCCTCAGTTTTCTGTTCTAAGCCGACAGTAGTGGCACCCGGTGTGGGGTTCTGCTGCTGTAGCCCATTTCTTCAAAGTTTGAAATGTTGTGCATTCAGAGATGGTCTTCTGCATACCTTTGTTGTAACAAGTGTTTATTTGAGCTACTGTTGCCTTTCTATCAGCTTGAACCAGTCTGGTCATTCTCCTCTTACCTTTGGCACCAACAGGCATTTTCACCCAGAGAACTGTGCACTGGATATTTTCTCTTATTTGGACCATTCTCTGTAAAACCTAGAGATGGCTGACTGTAAAAATCCCAGTAGCTTAGCAGTTTCTGAAATACTCTACCACGAATAACCATGCCACCTACCTTAAACCATATTTCTTCCTCATTCTGATGATCAATATGAATTTCAGCAGGTCGTCTTGACATGCCTAAATCTACAGAGTTGCTTCCATATAATTGGCTGACCATATATTTTCATTAAGAAGCAGTTGAAACTGTTCAAGTGGCCACCCACACACACACCCACACACACACACACAGGCATACACAGGCATCCGTGCACATCAAACAATCATTTCATTCTCAATAGTATGTCAACAGAACCTCATACTCAATTTGTGGAATGCATTTGCAGATTACAGAACTACATACGTGAAATTAAGCTACCTGATAGCAGAGAGGCTGACTGCTGAAAGAACTATACATTCCTCATGTGGACCCCCTTGTCACATGCCATATGGTCATGAACTATTTGTCTTGGCTTGCAAACCAAAACCTAAGGACTCAGTTCAGATTAGAATAACAGGCCGGCTAACTGAAACACTGCAAGCGCACACACTCTGATCCAACACTGTGCTTTTGAAGTGCTTCAGTTCAGCTGTGTAATTTCTTAATCCCCTTCCCAGACAATTGGCACACTGAAAAATGCAAGGAACCAACCTTTTATTTCACAACCACATAAGATGAAACAACTGTGTGTGCACTGAAGAAGCAAACAATGCATCTAACTGAAATCTGTACAGAAAATACAAATACTATGTGATGTTTAAAGTGTATACATGAGTGTAGAATTGTAAACAAGTGTATTTGGGGAAATGGCTAAACACCTGATAATTACAAAACAAGCTCATAATTACATAATAATATGAAATGAGGGAACCGTTTGTGAAATACCAGGAAGGAGCTTAAAGTCTGATTAACAAAAAAAGCATGGTGTGTTAGTTCATTGAAAGGATAAATGCACAATACATTGCTTAAATGTGACATATAAAAGGGCTCTACAGTGTAAGCATTTCACTCATTTGCTTGCATTTTAAATACATGTACATGGAATATATATTCATGAGCAATTGTGTTAGAATTCATCAGGTCTGTCTCAGTAACTAAGAAGTGCCCTTGATTCCTACTCCCCAAGTAAGGCATTCTCAACATAAAGAGGTTACTAACAGACAATGGAAGCTTAAGAGAGGTTAACGAGTTAAAACAATCCAACTGTGTCATCCATTGTTTATGCCCGCTGCATGCGGCCTATGTATACATGTTCTTCAGCCACTAGCATCACTTGACCTCCAACAAACAGCTGGATTCCAATCAATGTTTTTAATCAGAATTTTACTATCTCTTTAAGTCTTCTTTTTGGAGAAACAACATAAAACACACATGTTTGGAAGAACTTTGATATGAAGGTTACATTTGTTTCTGTGCTCAAACAGGAAAAACGTACATAGAAGCAATTATGAGGAAATTTGAGGGAAAATTCAAGCCCTTTCACAGCATGTAGGTTAGTAAGCACAGACTAAAAGCAATCTACTGATTTTAGGGATATCACTTCTTTTATGACTATTAAGGTGAAAGAGAAGAGCTAATACTTTTTGATAGAGTCGATGTAATTTAATTCAGCTTTGCACCACAGGTTAGGACCCACTGCAATTTACTAAGACACAGTTCTTATTCCACTTCTGAAGTTTTTTAGGTAAACATCCATATACTGTATTGATAATATACTATGTATCCTGATGAATACTCAATAATCCAGGTGAGAAAATCCCAGAAGTTGAATCTGTTCATCTGGACATACGATTTTGTGACTTCTTCAGTTTCAGCTAGTTGGAAAACTTCCCCAATTTTATATACAGCACATTTGCATAATGCCCTATACCAGCACCATTGCATAACAGTTGGACCGGTGATCAGTTTAATATGCAGATTGCCATGTCCATTAATGACAACTGAATAGCTGCAATAGCATCGTTGTAAGATGGTGAGAGGTGTACTCTGAGGCCTCCTCCTTGGATCAGGGATGGGCGTTCCCTTTTTACAAAAACTTCGATTACTCAGAGTTCAAACCTGCTTTCATTCATATAAAGGAACTGCAAGTCTTCATCCTTGAAAGAGTGGTCACTGGCCTGTAGGTGGGTGTAAACCGCATGCAACGGAGTCCTGAAATGACGAGGTAGGTCTTCTATGTTATGCCATCCGTTTTAGAAGTGGCTGTTTGGTTTCCCCGATATACAATTCCTGGCAATCCTCTCGGCTTTTAACAGCATACACTATATTACTCTGTTTGTGCTGGGGGACCTGGTCCCTGGGGTGGACCAGTTTCTGGCGTAGCGTGTTTTGAAGTTTGGAAGCCACCGAGATGCGGTGTTTGGAAAATATGCATCTCAATTGTTCCAATGTTCTGGCCACATATGGAATCACTACTGGTTTACGCTTAGACTGAGGTTGTTGTTCTCCTCTTGTCGATCTGCTGGAGCACTGTTTGGTGTCTTACCAGTTTTGACAAAGGCCCAGTTCGGATAACCACATTTGCCCAGGACCTGCTTAATGTGATATTTCTCTCCATCCTTGGCCAGTGTATCAGTGAGGACGCTGTCTGCTCGGTGGTACAGTGTCCTGATGACTCCTAATTTGTGCTCCAAAAGATGATGAGAGTCAAACCTTAAGCAATGATGCGTATGTGTTGGCTTATGGTAAACATTGGCTTTCAATTGTCCTCATCTCCAATCACAACCTCACAATCCAAGAAGGCTAACCTGTCATTCTTCAATCCTCCCTGGTGAACTTAATGTGTTTTGTCCACTGAGCTGATGTGGTCGGTGAAATGTGGTACTTCCTGAGATTTCATTTTAACCCAGGTGTCATCCACATATCTGAACCAATGGCTGGGTGGTGTTCCTGAACAGGACCTTAGCGCCTTCTTTTCCACTTCTTCCATATACAAGTTGGCCACGATAGGTGAAACTGGGGAACCCATAGCCCACCCATGTTTTGCCTATAGTATTGCCCTCTGTATGTGAAATAGGTGGATTGAAGAAACAGCTCCAGAAACAAACACACCTGGTCCGAGTTAAGGGTAGTCCTATTGCTGAGAGTGGGGTCATCCTGTAGTTTCACTTAGACTATCTCTACTGCCTCAGCAACTGGAATGCACGTGAAGAGAGATGTGACATCATATGAGACCACTGTTTCATCAGTCTCCATAATGACGTCCCTCACCTGAAACTACAGGATGACCCCACTCTCGGCAATAGGACAAGTATATAGTATAATAGCAATAGTATATCCACAACAATAGCCATTTCCACAACATAAAAAGCTCTGCACATTTCATATACAGTGGGGAAAAAAGTATTTAGTCAGCCACTGATTGTGCAAGTTCTCCCACTTAGAAAGATGAGAGAGGTCTGTAATTTTCATCATAGGTACACTTCAACTATCAGAGACAAAATGAGAAAAAAAAAAATCCAGGAAATCACATTGTGGGATTTTTTTAAGAATTTAATTGTAAATCATGGTGGAAAATAAGTATTTGATCACCCACAAGCAAGCAAGATTTCTAGCTCTTACAGACCTGTAACTTCTTCTTTAAGAAGTTCTTATGTCCTCCACTTGTTATCTGTATTAATGGCACCTGTTTGACCTCGTTATCTGTATAAAAGACACCTGTCCACAGCCTCAAACAGACTCCAAACTCAACCATGGCAAAGACCAAAGAGCTGACGAAGGACACCAGGACGAAAATTGTAGGCCTGTACCAGGCTGTGAAGAGTGAATCTACAATAGGAAAGCAGGTTGGTGTGAATAAATCAACTGTGGGACCAATTGTAGGAAAATGGAAATAGGAGAACTTGCACAATCAGTGGCTGACAAAATACTTTTTTGCCCCACTGTACATTAAATTGTACAGAGACATTTCCACAAGTATTAACCAAGGAAAATAATCCAAATCCATGATTGACAAACTAGTTTTTACAAATTTTTATGGCAATAAATTATTTTCCACCACATTAGCCACAGCTTGCTTAATGCTTGTTCGTGTCAGTTGGCTGTGTGAGCTGTGTTCCGGTACCAGTTTCTGCCCCACACATGATGTTCATCTGCTTCAGCTTCACTCAAGCTGTTTCCATAATCAGCTCCAGTGCCACCATACCTGGGCCACACCAGAGGGCAGTCACTCTCTCCATCCTCTGGTTATCTGGGGACAAAGTGCCACCAACGACTTTCCTGCTTAGACTAAGGATCCTAGAGTGACTCTGTTATCGAACTACTGAATGCCGATGTGCCTATTTTACGTTTTATTTGAACTATGACTAAATGACTTATTAGTTTCATTCTTAGATTTATCATCTACGCTGCCCAAGGAGGTTGGGTCCCTTTTTGAATCTTGGTCCTCCCAAGGTTTCTTACTCATAACACTTAGGGAGTTTTACTTTGCCACTGTCACCTTAGGCTTGCTCAATTTGGGATTGGACATAAATATTAGGAGTTAAGCTAAAATTGTAAAGTTGCTTTGAGACAATGCTCCATTGTAAAAAGCGCTATATAAATAGATCTGACTTGACTTGACTTGACTGTCAGTTCTTATCCACTTCGAAGCCAAAGTATTTCCTCATAGCTCTCCTGCTGCTTTCCTTGCTACTTAAGACTGGCTGCAAAACACTCTGGATTTGCTTCAGCTGCTATTTCAGCAGGACAGATCAATCTCTGCACTACGGAAGCCAAAAGGTGATGTTCAGGCAAAGGTCGATGTTTTACTGATAGTTGAACCCACACTGGTTCTTTCTAGATACATCTACATTACCTTACAATCTTAACTAGTACAATTCAAGAAACGGAGAGAACAAAGACAAAAACTTCAACACTTAACATTCTGATTAACATTCCAGTACCCCAAACCACCGGACTCCACTATCTCAGTTCAGGCACAGTTTGAGTGTCAATGGCTACATTTACATGCAGAGTTTTTGCCAGAACACGATCAATTGTGGTTGAGCTATTAATACAATTATGTTATGGCTTATTAGGCTGCATGCAAATACAGCCACTGGAGTTAGCAGATTACAAATCCAAGGAAGAAAGTGACACCTTAAAAAACTCACCTTTCACAACAACACCCCCAGTCATGAAAGGCATAAAGCTATTGTTATACCTCAATTCCTCTCTCTCCATCAGAATCTCCCCCTGGATTCTGTGTGATCTTCCTCACATGCACAAATTCTTTCAACTCATTCTCCCACACAGTGAATTCTGATTTTTAATCCTTTCTGCACTTTACTGATTTTTATCAGGTCACCTCTGCTTTCTCCTATTGTTCTGCAAAGGGTTAAGCTTGTCTAGAGGGGCTCTAGGGGCAAGGGAGTGAATCCCTTTGAAGTGTGGGTAACATGCCAATTTTTTGGTCCAGGGGGTGAGTGGGCTGTGTATGAGGGATCAAACCAAGTAGGGATAAATTATCCAAGTGACAGCTGCAGAAAATTTGGGGAGGGGTGAGGTAAGATCAGACTCCCTTGAACCGGGGTGACCAAAACCTGATGGGGTGAAAAGCCAAAGCAAGCTAATTAGGGATGTGGAAGCAAAGGTCTTTTGTCTTAAGACCTGGGTTTGTGCAAAGCCTTTTCAAACACAGTGTGATCACAAAATATGAGAATAAAGTTTATATAAATGTATCAGTGTTTTCTACACACCCTTACTATGAACATGCCCATGTTCCAATTGATACACACAGCTAATGGTGAGAAGTACATCGGTGCTTGAAAATTTGTGAACCATTTGGAATTTTCTATATTTCTGCATAAATATGACCTAAGACATCATCCAGAATTCACACAAGTTCTAACAGTGGATAAAGAAAATCCAGTTAAACAAAAAATAAAACAAATTCCACTGATAGACGGTATTATGGACAACACTGCGACTCGAGTGAATGTGAACCAGTTTATACAGACATAGTTTAGGGAGAACATACAGATAGTGGAAAGATAAATAAAAGTAGTACTATTTACAACAGCACTGGCACATACACTTACGAATGCAATTTACAGCTTGTTACAACTAAGTAGTCAAAAGTCAAACACACAAACCTGAGTAACTTGCACAAAAAAAGTCTCTAAACACATCAACCCGAGTCAGAACAGTCTCTAGTCCTGATGTGAGCTAACAAGCAAGCAAGCACATGACAGGGAAGGTAGTTACTTGAGGCATACTCACAATAGGCAATTTGTCCCGGACCCAATTGACCCTCAAAGTGTGGTTCGTTTGACTAGAGGGCTGCGTGTCAGCACACCCAAAATGAAACCAAAAAACACCACAAAGTAAGTACAACCATGAAGTCCACTGTGCTGTGCGAGCCCATCTTTAAAGTATCATGATAACAAAAACATGACCTGCTGGGGACCTGCTGAATCGCACTGTCGCACGGTTCAAGGCAACCATGCTCCATGTAAGTACATCCTTAACTACATGAATCAGGGTTGCCAGATCCTGCAAGTGAAATAAACAAACACACCTGTAGACAAGCCCAAAAGAAGTGAATTGGAGAAATGATGAACTGAAGTGAACTTTTAGCTTTAGAGGTTCAACAAATCCAACTTGTAGGAATACTGGTGAGAGAGACAGGATTAGGGAGCACACCTAAATAAGCAACTACACAGAAACAGGCCCCAAAAACCTGCAACCAACAACTACCAATATTTTTAAGTGACTTTACAGAAAATTAAGCCCAAAGTCGCTTAGGATAAGCAAGTCTATTAACCATGATATGAATGACAGACTCCTGCCTCTACAAGTGGCTCCACAGCGCTGATTGGCTGTTGAGGTGACGTAACACTGAGTTAACAGATTTTACTTCCTTTTATAATTCATTATAACTGTTGTATAATTGTCACCTTGGTCCGTAAAGTGAACAGATGTTGTTCAGAAGGTCACTAAATAGCACTTTCCTGTACGGGTACATTTTTTTAGACTTAGTCGATTAAAATTGACAAAGAGTTGGCAACTAATATAACAGTCGATTAGTCAGTGATGTCAAATAGTTTTATGTTACTGCTTAATGGAGATTGAAGAAAACTGTGATGGCAGCCTCAAGAACAATGTCTTCACAAGAGTGGGAGCATTTCATGCTTAACTCCAGAAAAGGCTGTCAGTTGTACAATTTGTAACCTTAGTTGGTCCATGTTGGAGCATCTGAAGAGCAAACAGGTTGGCTCACTCAGTGAAGAAGATTCAGCTCGGTAATTAGTTGTGCTAGCTAGCTAGGAGTTAGCCAATGTTAAAAGCCATTCTACTTCATGGTATGACCTGTAACATTTTCTCTTTTGAAAATGCATGTTCTCTTGAACTTCTATTCACAATGAACCTGTTCACATTCCATGTAACGTTTACCATGTTAAACACTGCATTGTTGTCTTAACGTTGAAACCATGGGTGCATTCAAATTTGCCAAATATAGCAGAATATATTTTCTTGTTTGTCTTGAGTTCTCCACGAATGTTTGCAAAGACTCACAAACAGTTTCAAGATGTAGTTCTTTGCAAATATACAGGGGTGCTGGATGAAGGGTTACTGCTGAATTGTTTACAGGAAATCATTCAAATTTTCAATTCTTAGAGCACAAGTTTGCCACAAATGGTCGCCACTGTTTGTCAAATTATCACACCTCACATTTATGGCTAAAGATACCATATTTTATTACTGATTTAGTTTAGTTAAATTTTATTGTTGCTACTTTGCACATTACTGGTTTTAAATTTTGACATGAAAATGGTTTATTTATCATTTGTATTAGCAGGAATGTTCATTAAATCAGTGAATTATTGAGTAAGGTAATCTTTACTGTCTTCATTGTTAGTTAGCACATGCATCAAACAACCTCAAGCTAAATGTAAAGGCTGACAGCTACATAGGAGTTATTCGGGAATTGAGCGATTCATAATCCGAATAATTGATTATTTGTTTAAATAATTTATAGATTATTTGATTATCAAAATAGTCGTTTGCTGCAACTCTACTTACCTGTACTACAAAATAGCTCGTAGAACCAAAAAGGCAGAATACTACAAAACCAACAGATTTTTCTTAAAACTGGTGTACAGATTGGCTGGACACTATAAAAATGAAAACATTAATTGAATATAATAAAAATAAATAAACATATAATAATTTTTGTGCCGAGGCAAAAGGGGGCATTGCATTATTCACTGATATTAAAATGACCCTATACATCAATGACAGGGAGAATGGTTCATGTTTTCAGAATGTCCAGTCTAACCTACAGAAAATTGGGTCATTCAGTGTGCACCGGGGAAAAGAGCCTCAAGCTTTCACTCACAAAAGAACATGTCTCTCTCATTCTGACACGGCTGATTTATTCCAGCCTTGTAATGATCAACTTAACAAAAGACAACAGAATACTTAAGAATGAAAAGCAGCCTATAGCCATGTACTGGGGGGAAATACTACATCTAGCAACCTCATGTTAATTCTGTACAGATTTAAATATTACATTTCTAGCAACCAACAATTAATTGCATGAGAAATGTTGAAGAATGGACAAAAAGTAAATCTCTATAGAGCTTGAGGAGGATTGCCATGGGCTACTGATACTGTTTATTCATTCAGCTTTCTGTACAAGGGGATTTAGGTAGTACTCTCAGGAACTTTGTGAGGATTCACTGTGCATACAGATGTAAATCAAAAAGCATTAAATGTAAGTGTGTAAGACTTTCTATAGACACAGTTTCAGTTCATTTTAGGTCTACAATTCCAGCTAAATCTGCACCAAAACACCTAAGGCAGGTCAAACTAAAGCAAGAAACAAAGAAGGCTTAAGCAAATACCAAGAGGATTATATGGAAATGTGCATAGATTCTATATTGGATACAATTTCCAGTCATCACACTAAGATGTTCTTTTGGTACCAGTTTCAGCTCCACTCAAGCTGATCTTCCTTCGGTAGTTCAAGTCCTCATACCATTACTCAGCCCACATCAGATGGCAAGAACACTCCTTCCCCTAGGCTTGCTCAATCAGGGTTGTTTGCCTAGACAGTTGTAGTTCTGGGCAGTATAACGGTAAACCGGTACACTGTTTTAATGTCCATCACGATATGAATTTTTCATACAACGCCAAACTGTAGCACAGCTGAAAAACAGGCAGCAAATTATATAAAACTGTTTGCCCCTTGAAGCGCTACGGAGCGCTGAGCAGAACGTCATTGCAAAACGCCATGCTGGATACAAGTCCCTAGCTAGCCAGGTTTCATAACATACACCACACCACAACAAGCCTAGCCTAGCCTTACAGTCTGTTAACAGCTGGGAGTGGCATTGTCAGATTAAAGAAAAGAAACAGAGATGAAAGATAAAGAAAGTGAGACCTTAGAGACGAAAGAAAAACTTGCCCCCAAAAAAGGTCTTGAGCTGTGTCTTCAGTTTGGAAGTGTTTTGGTTTTTAAAAAATTGACGCAGACCAAATTGCAAACATGCATATTGCAAAAATTGTCGAAGCTGCTATTGGTAAATCCAGCAACTTAGTCCATCGCCTCAGCAGAAAACGTGTGTTGGAATACAAAGAGTGCCGGTCATAGGATTCAATACCGTTAACCAGCAGCACCAGTGAAACTGTGATGCCAAACGGCCAGATATCACTTGAAGGGGCATCTTCTCAAGGCACTGCATATGACAGGAAAAACAAGCGGTGGAGCGACATTATGAATGCAAAGAAACAGAGTCAGGTGAGACAGGGTAATGATTAAAACACTTGATTTTAGGCACGTCTTACCGGAGAAAATACTTCAGCCAAAAAACGGTATACCTCATTTTTAAGTTCTGTTTTAATACATTGCAGCCTGTACAATAAAAATGATTTCACACATCCTAATTCCTTCATATATTGTGTAATTTTGTGGGGTGAACTAATATCTACCCCCTTCCCAAACACCTTGATTTAATCTTAGGAAAAAATAAATAAATAAATAACATTTTTGGTCATACCACCCAGCACTATATAGATGCAAATCTGATTTGAGACAATGCCATGTCTTGAAAATGCCCTGAATAATTGCATTCACTAGATGTGATCTGATTGAACTGATGTGAATCTGCACTTCTAATTATGAGGACTGAAGCACGGTTCCCAGTATTTGTGTGACTATAACTGACTAGCCTCCCCTCCCTCAGGTAGTGACCGAGGTGTAACATCTGTGTTGTTTTTCAAACTCACTGAGCACTTTATTAGAAGCAGCGGAACACTTATTCATTCATGCAATGATCTAAACAGCTAAGCAAGTGACAGCAGCGAAATTCATAAAGTCATGCAGATATGGGCCACCATCTTCAGGTAATGTTCACATTAATCATCAGAATAGGGAACTTGGAATTAAAAGTGTGGAAGAAGTCTCTGTCAGACATGAAAATGACAGGCACCCTAATTCATCATCATTTTCCTGGTGCTTGTCCCGCTGGTGCGGGGTCCGCCCACTGCCACTCGATGAGACCGAGAATACTCCAACCAACGCGTCGCTCCGTCTGTCACCAGAGACCATGCCAATTTAGTGTCGTCAATTAACCTAACATGCATGTCTTTGGACTGTGGGAGGAAACCACAGTGCCTGAAGTAAACCCACGCGGACACGTGGAGGACATGCAGACTCCAGACAGAAAGGACCCAGGACCTTCTTGCTGTGAGGCAGCGATGCTACCCACCAAGCCCACCGACAGTCACCCTAAATATACTCTGTAAATGTGCAATATCAAAATCCTATCAAATTTTTAAATGAGTTTTTTGGAATCCTAATCCTAAAAACTCACTTTCTCCTTGGAATTACAAGGTATATGTATCTGGCAAAACATAAAAAAGAAGGTATGATTTTCAAGCAATGCAGACAGTTAACTCATATTTCTTTTTAAAACATGAAATTAGTGTCATAATAGATTGCCCACATGTATCAGAAAATAAAATGTAATGTTTTCTATGACATTTTTATTATTTAGTTTTATGGCACTTCTTGTATTAGGGCAAAACCTTTTTCTGATTCAAAAATGCATTGCAAGTTAGGTGTGAAAAATCATTGCTAAATATTTTGTCCCGTGCAGAGGTCAACTTTAGAGAACTTTCATTTAGGTTAGACAGTACTCAGTACTGTAATAAGCTGCCCCAGCAAGTAAGTGTAGCAGGTCCGTATAAAAGCAGTACTGTATTAGGTTTTATTTTATATCAGAAATGTGACTCTAATGCAACAAAATTTTATTTTGGAAGAAAAATTAAAAAGATCATTGAATTAAGGAAATCGATGATTGTTGTAATTAAGACAACAATTAAAATGTACACTATTTAATTATCTTTCAGGCTCAATATTATAAAAAATAAGAAATAAGACTTATTAAAGAACCATAAGATGACAGGCAACATTTCAGCAATATTTCATGTTTCAAAAAGATTTCTAAACTTATAAACATAGGCATACAAATCATACAACTTTAGAATATGTTTTATTTAATTATTATTTTTATTTAATTATTGCAAAATAATTTAATATTTAATATTAAATTAAATTAATTTAATAGTTGCAAAATTTCACTGACAATTAGATAACTCAGTTTCTACTAGCAATTTAATATTAGTCATTCTTTCGCTTTCTTCTCCACTTAATCCTGAACAGGATCGGGAGTGTGTGCACCCTATGATGGATTGGCAAGTAGTCAAGTAGTCTAGGCTTATTCCTGTCTGAATCTAGGCGTATTCCTTTGGCACACAGAATGAATCAATGGACTTGGACAAGCCAGCCTTGTGTCAAGAGCCCAGGTTAGTGGAGCTGCTGTAAGGGTGTGGGGAATGCTGTCTTTTCACCATTTGGACACATTAATACTGATCAATCAGTGCTTGAATGCCATAGCCTATTTACGTTGCTGCTGATCATATGGTGTCATATGTTTATGCTGCATGCAACTACAGCACAGAGCTAGTGAATACTAGGTGTGGGAATCGATAGGTATCTCACGATTCGATTTGATTACTATTCAGAGGGATGCAATTCAATTATCACTTGATTATTCAATCGTTAATGCATCTTTTTTTCAATACAGGATTTCTTTTTTCCCCTTACAGTGATTCCATGACTTCAGATTTGGAGTCATTGTAGTTTGCGGTGATCGCTGTGACAGTAATTTCGGCCTTACACCAAATGACTTCGGCAATAAAATCATAAGTCTTGCTAGAGTTGGGCCGCACTCATGCCATCTCACTTGTTTGGTGTAAGGTAGTCAGGATTAGATTTCTTAAGTCAGTCTGTTTCTTGTCTTGATGGTCTGATAAAATTAACTGTCTTTAAAAAGTCTCGGCTCACGCAAATAGTGACATGATTGTTGAGAAACCAACAGGTGAGGTCTCTCTCTCTCTCTAGCACCAAACAGGAAATTCCATATGTATCTGGATGGCAGAGGTAAAGGTGATTTTTACAGTTCTATGGGTGTAGACCTTCAGGGATCTTACCAAATAATGAAAATATTGTTATACATTTATTGCTAAATGTATTTGGGCCATTTCCTGTTTAGTATATTTATCAAAGTTGTCTGCAAATTACTGCACTCCAAAATGTAAGGAAAATTGTAAAAATATATAAAATTCAAGCACTGAAATGACACAGAAATGTAATACTGTACATAAAATAATGAAATGTGGTGTTTTCATTGGATCTTATGTAAGGGTGGGCGATATGGTAAAAATATATCATAATATTACACACAATAAAAGATATTTTCACGATACATGATAATCATCACGATACATGTAATCGCAGACAAAATGCATCAGTAGCGCCAGATTCATAAAAGCTACAAATATTATAACATACTTAGTAAAGTGATTTTTATTGAGAAATGTGCTGTACTTCATTGGGTGGACGCTTAGACCACAGATATACTGTACATGGGTAAGGATAGCTATAACTTAGGCAGTGCTTGCTCATGTCTGTTGAGCCTGTCTTGTTCCCCTAGTTTCTTACTGATCACTGTGCCTTTTCAGAACCAGTATCACCAAAAGACAGGATATTGCAAAGCAAGTAAATCATATGTAGTTAGCCTTCAAGAATTATAAATATGCTGGCTGGTGATTTAGTCATATACTGTAGTGCATGGACACCTTTTTGGATCTGACATCTTTGGCTACCTAATCATTTTACAATGCCTAAAATATAAGTTTGTTTTTGATTTTTCCCCCATTTTATTATTATTATTTTTTTCCACCATTCCAATTTTTTAGCAGTGATTTTTTTAAGAAAATAACTACAAATTAAAGAAACAATAACAAAATGGCACCTTTTCTATTTAATGAAATTGCTGCTGTAACATTCAGCAACATCAAAAAAGGTTCAGGGTGCATATTTTATAACTACAAATAAAAGTGAATTTTATAACTTAAATGATTCGACTTCAACAAACCTAAGTTCTTTTTAGCAATGGCCTTAAATTATTAGGACGCTGTTGTGCCTTGAATTTTGCAATTAAGACTACAGACGAATTGCACTCAAACAAAAATGAGAGCATCTGAGCCGTGTTTAACGCTCCATATATGAACTGAAATGAGAATTAGTGAAAGCACTGTGCCGTTTGTTTGTGCCGCTATCGCCATTGTGTGCTGCACAAGTTAATTGTGACCAGCACAGAATCAGTTACAGTGGGGCAAAAAAGTATTTAGTCAGCCACTGATTGTGCAAGTTCTCCCACTTAAACAGATGAGCAAGGACTGTAATTTTCATCATAGGTACACTATGACAGACAAAATGAGAAAAAAAATCCAGTAAAATCACATTGTAGGATTTTTAAAGAATTTAATTGTAAATCATGGTGGAAAATACGTATTAGCTCACCCACAAAAAAAGCAAGATTTCTGGCTCTCAATGACGTGTAACTTCTTCTTTAAGAAGCTCTTCTGTCCTCCACTCGTTACCTGTATTAATGGCACCTGTTTGACCTTAAAAGACACTTGTCCACAGCCTCAAACAGTCAGACTCCAAACTCAACAATGGCCAAAACCAAAGAGCTGTCGAAGGACACCAGGAAGAAAACTGTAGACCTGCACCAGGCTGGGAAGAGTGAATCTACAATAGGCAAACAGGTTAGAGTCAATAGATCAACTGTGGGAGCAATTGTAAGAAAATGGAAGACATACAAGAACATTGATAATCTCCCTCGATCTGGGGCCCCACGCAAGATCTCATCTCATGGGGTCAATATGATTACGGTGAGAACGGTGAGCAAAAATCCCAGAACTACACGGAGGGACCTGATGAATGACCTGCAGAGAGCTGGGACCAAAGTAACAAAGGCTACCATCAGTAACACACTATGCCGAGAGGGACTCAGATCCTGCAGTGTCAGGCGTGTCCCCCGATTAAGTCAGTACATGTCCAGGCCCTTCTGAAGTTTGCCAGAGAGCATATGGATGATCCAGAAGAGGATTGGGAGAATATCATGTGGACAGATGAAACCAAAATAGAACTTTTTGGTAAAAACTCAACTCGTCGTGTTTGGAGGAAGAAGAATGCTGAGTTGCATCCCAATAACACCATACCTACTGTGAAGCATGGGGGTGGAAACATCATGTTTTGGGGCTGTATTGAGTTGAACTTTTGTTATTGAACAAATACTTATTTTCCACCATAATTTACAATTAAATACTTTAAAAATCCTACAATGTAATTTCCTGGATTTTGTTTCTCATTTTGTTTCTCATCGTTGAAGTGTACCTATGATGACAATTACAGACCTCTCTCATCTTTCTAAGTATGAGAATTTGCACAATCAGTGGCTGACTAAAATACTTTTTTGCCCCATTGTATATGAAACTGATCGGCCGATCACTATTTATGCTCGATAACGCTCATCTTTAGTCTTTTTCGTCATTTTTCATCATGTAACATTAGTAGGCCTATATTTCCACATGGAGCTCAGCACTACAAAAATTGTCACAAAATCATGAAATTGTCATACAATCATGCAATTGAACAGCAAAGTGGAAGATAACGCTTCATTTAAATGGAAAAGAACTTTTAAAATACCGTTTATTTTTATATACAAAATAAAGCTTATAGTTATTCCAAATGTGCAAATTAATATTTTACTTTATTGAATTGAAGTATTTATTTGCTCATTTATATATCTTCTTTAAGAAAATGCTCTACAACAGATTGCAAAAACCCTGAGACAGTGATAGAGAATAGCAGCAGATTCACCACAGGGTGCAAAAGAGGCATTGTGAAAGACAAATTGAACTCATCTGCTCAGCTCAGCATGGAAATGAGGTTCAAGAAAAGCTAATTGACAACAAACCTGACATCGCACTCCCTAGTCTGTGTATGAATGCCATGATTTTACAGCCTGGAAGCACAAGAGAAGCCCTACATAATGGTTTTCTGAAGTAAATAGAAAAGACCAATACTTAAGAACAGACAGACTTGCAAATCACTAATGATAAAAAACAAAAGACTATGCTTCAACTTCACTGGCCCCCTGGAAGACATTCATTGAGATCTTGTGTTAGCCAGCCAAGCGGCTAATGCGAAGCACAAACTTCACTAAATAATTCAAAAAGAGCATAAGTAATGTACAGCGGCAAGGGACGGTTTTATATGCTCGGCTGCACAAGCGTGAGAGATGGAGACGAGCATTATTAGATGAAGCCTGGTGCCACTGTGAAGCTTGCTGATGCTGTTACTAAAGGAGAACAAAGGGGTCAGATTTAAAAAAAAAAAAAAAAAAAAAAGTGTCTTTCTGTGAGTTGCTTGGGCTAATGGACAGACAGATGAGTGCACCCACTATATTTTATCTGCATTAGTGTGCGTTTTGCCCAGCCCCCTCTCTGCTTTACCACCGTACTGACACTTAATATTTAAAACCATGGAGTCACGCAAACCACCTCTTTCACCCTGAACTGTTTAAGCTGTTTTATTGAAAGTGTAATTATCAAGTTTCTATCATTTTAATACCAGTAATAACAATAAACTTAATCGTCATCATTTATTCATTCATTCGTCTTCAGTACCAGCTTCATCTTGATCTGGGTTTCTGCGGATCAGGAGCCAATCCCTGAAACATAAGCCTCAGTGTGTAAACACACCCTGGACAGCACAAATAGTGTTTATAATACTGGTAACCGAGTAGAAAATAATATATTTTGCTAGCACTGATAATTAATCCAAGTTTTTAGCATTTAATGATACATTTGAGTGGGAAAGGCAACCATTAGGCCACGATAGAGGACATAAACAAAGACTAGACTTCAGTTGCACTTCATCCTATGAAAAGCCGAATTAACTTCAGCATATAATTATGAAACAACTGGGCCGACATGGTGCCTAGAGCATCATGGCTTGCGAAAAGGAGTTAAAACTCACTGAAATAAAATAAACACTTAAACCACAGGTGTTAATCATTCGTGTCCAAGACAGATTGGGTAAGCACAATGGAGTATGTAACTTGAGACAGAATCCATCACCAGAGTTTTCCCATACAAGAGGGCACAGAAATAACATCCTGGCACATTCCTCACACATAACATCCTTTATACTGATACTCTACTGATCCCTCATGCTGGTACTAAGTGATAGAAATGAGGTACCAGCAGATATTTGTGAACCAAAAGTGATTCTCAAAAACTACTTCTGAAGCAGACAAATAGTAGGGATAGGCATGAAAAATGAATCAATATGGGTGCATATAGGAATACTTTCACAATAAGTGCACAGATGCAAAGCAGAGCAAAATTCTGTTCTGTTTGTAGACTTTTGCACTGCTGTTCTATCAGCTCTATTAGTGCTGTGCCCTAAGCAATTGAGAAGGAAAGTGCAGTTGTTCTCTTTTCCACTTTAAAGAGCTAAGAGCTTTTGAAAAAAATAATTACTTCCATTTTCTTTCTTGAGTATAATAATGAACATATTTTACTGTCAGTATATTTATGCTCTGCAATGGACTGGTGCCCCCTCCAGAGCAAAAAAAATACACTCACATATTTAAGTTCTGAAAGTAGCCTGTAAAAACAGAGCAGATTTCTCTGATGAACTAATCTGAATTTACGCCAGATATATCTGCTTACATTTACAGATTTTATATTGGTTTCAGATCAAACAAAGTCAGATCATTGCATGCATATGTATATTGTATTTGCTTAAAACTGTATGGACATTTTTAAACCAGATTCAATAATGGCACAGATTCAAAGGAGAGATGTAATAACTAATAAAGGATGAAGCAACTACATATTTTTGTATGTTCTATACAGTACCATTGCAGACTATAGGGGCCAACTTAACAGCATTTTCTTGGCAAGTTATGAACTCATAAAACTGTGATAGGTACAGACTAAAACCAATCTGGTATCACTGGACATTAAATATTTCGCTTCCCAACTTTTATGGATATTGGTCTGTTGATCACAGAAACAACCTTAAAATTTTCTGATCACTTACCATTTTGTAGATAACTTATTTTATATAACCTGTTTTTGAAAAAGATGCCACAACACAACAGATATGATAAACCACAACAATGGTGAACCCTTTATGTCTAGTTATACTCAATTGATAACACATACTGAATAAAATAAAAAAATAAAAGCTAAATAAAGTAAGCTGAATAAAATAAAAGCTAAAGCAGATTCATTAATTAACTGTAATTAAATAAAGCAAACATTTCAAATTCCTATGTGCATAAAGCAAGTTAAAATTATTTTTGTGGTCAGCTTGTCTATCATAGTTTTTCCCCTCAAATACACATCAGAGCTTGCCTGTATCTTAGTCATTTCAGTCACCAATACCTTCAAGACTTTATTACTGCCTGTATCACCGACATCTGGCCTGTATGCTAGTGATGTTTTTGTAATAACCCTTGCGTGCCTTTACTGCATCTTCCAACTTGTCATTTGCAGGTTTCAAATGACACACTTCAGTCTCTTTGGGGATAACCAGAGGGCAAATCTACCATCATTATGGTGGTTAATGTCACTCATAGCAGTGATGATACACAAACACGTCAGAGCCTCTATTAACTGAAGTGTCCATGCTAATGGCACAAGTTAGATTTTAGCATGAATTACTTACAACTAGGGCTGCAACAACGAATTGATAAAATCGATAATAATCGATTATTAAAAGTGTCGACAACGAATTTCATTATCGATTCGTTGTGTCACATGATTTATGTGTCCCCCGCCTTATCATATCCGCTTACATTACTTGCGGCACTACACGCTGGAAAAAATAATACGAGCGATTGAAAGGAGCGAGGCGGAGCCGGCGCGAACGCGGAATCTTCAAAATAAGTTAGCGTGAAGAATTAAATAAATTATGACCGACGCAGAGAAGAAAGTTCGGCTTAAGTAATCAAAAGTGTAGGAACATGTGTAACATGCAAGCTTTGCAAAAGAGTGTTTATCTTCTGCAGCAGGAAATATAGTCTCTAAAAAAAGAGCCAGCTTTAGCCAGGAGCATGTTGACATGCTAACATTTTTGGCTTGCAATGCAAAGTTCCTAAAGAAAAAGCGTGAATGAGTTGTATGTAGTGTTTGCATCAGAGATGCACTTATTTTTCTTTATTGTTTAATTTGTTATTTTAATTTATTAATAAATTTAATTTACTATTATTCATTTATTGTAAGCACTTATTTGCTCTGTTATTTAATGTTATATTTCTGAATAAAGACATGGAAAGGTTTTTTTTTTTTTTTTACCCGATTCATCGAAAAATCGTTAGTTGCAGCCGTACTTACAACCCATTAAAGTGGTATCATGGCAGGCAGGAGCAGACTAATTCATCAAGCACCAGCAAGATCCGCAAAACCATCTGTTCTTTAGTCATTTTTCACCTGATTTGCAACTGCAGAGTTAATGACCAGGAAGGCACATAGATCATCAACAGTGTAAAACAATGCATGGGTGTCAAGGTTAGATGGTAACCTTTACAAGAATAGACCGGCAAAAAATGCATTCATGCCACAACAAACACAATGTAGGTTATTTCAAAAAGGATAAAGCCTTAACTAATGCATTTTATACAACAGCCTTCATCCTTTAATTATTAAAATATTCTCCTCTCTCATATCCATTGTTGTAAAGAACATGCCGCTTCAATGTCTAATTAAAAATCACAGATGGGCTTTGGTTATAGTTGCGTAATTCTATTGATTGAATGCACATTGTCTTCATATTATGCATTTTCCTACTCTTACACCACATCTTTGGATTACTATACCATCAGTCAGCCTTAGGATGCTAAAACAAGCCACTCATCTCTACCCATACAAGTGCAAATTATTATAACAATAGGATATATCCAACTCCTTGAGGCTGACATTGTGCCACTGTTGCCCTATTGTTGAGCTCTATGCAGCCTTCCATCACACGGCTAGAGACAGGATTTTCGAAGCACACCATTCCTTCCCAATGGATTTGCTTTCTTTTAGATCAAATATCAAAGGACCTGCAGAACCAGGTTACTCTCCTCCAAAATAAACAAATGGCCAATGTATATTTTTCTGCCCATACACAACAATAAGAAGCAACTGAGCAGTTATATTACTGCTTATAATACTACAATCAGGCTAATTACAAATATTAGTTATTTCCTAAGCTTATATCTAAAGTAAATTGTTTTGAATGCAAAGACAAATTAAAGGTAAACCCAATATATGTATTACATACATTATTTTATGATATATTAGATTTCTTGAAAATAAATACACATATAACACATACATTTCATTTTATTAGAGAAATCTTAAATCTTAATGTGCAGCACATTTCAAAACAAGGTATTTTTATTTTTAACATCAAAACCCTTGACGCTTCAGATAATGACAGAGCTTTTTTATTTTACTAACTGTTAAAGTGTTACTATGAGAATGGCAATCTGTTGTAATGAGCTTAAGATGACAAAGGATGATACTGAATAAAGTAGCAGAAAATTGTCAGGCAGCCAAGTAATGTGATTAAAAGACTGTAGATTAGATTGAAAAATATGTGACAACTGATGCGATAACGGTGATCCATCCCAGGATTATTTATATACAGATGATATCCCAAACATCTCATTTATGTGTTTTATTATCACTAGCAAATTGAACAGTCCCGTTTAATCTCTTATCAATTTCCTTGAACTGCCCATAAAATCAAAAATATGCGGTACAACAAAAACTATTCTACTAACAAGCAGATAAGGACACCCCACAAGGCATGTAATTATATGAACAGTAAAATAGTCTACAAATGATTCAGGATCAAAAGGTGTATGGTGCTGGTGACATTTGCCAATAGATTAATTCCTGTGTTTGGGCATTTAAATGATATTGTAGATACCGTCAGTTACAATACAACACAATCTAGGACACTAAATACATACATACTAACCTTTAAATCCTATTTGGCTGTGTTGTGACTTTAAAATTCCAGAATTACACCAAAAACAGCTGCTTGAGTACAAAAGAGAACTATAAGCTACTCACTCTCCAATGGCTATTGTTTGAATGTCATGGGTGCACCTGCTCTTGTCTGCACTCGCTCTGTCAGATTAGACAACCCAAGTTCATTGCTGATCAGTTCCATATAACCGCAATTTGAACGTGAAATCAAACCCTGCATATCTCAGCTTGGCACAAACACAAGGGCCCTTCTGGACCTTTCGCGTTTAGTAAATAATGGGTGTAATGGGAGTACATTTTGTGTGATATTAAAAGCATAGTGGGTAGCACATAATTAAAACACAAAATATATTCAGTAAATGTAAAAATGTTTTTAAAAAATGTATTATAAAATTTGCTAAACAATTTTTATACAATTTCATATTATAATATTTTCCCAATTATTTGCACATTATGAGATGTCCTCAATTTTGTGACTTGGAAAATGCATTTTGGAAATGCATATATTTTAGGACCTTAAAGTTTACAACAGAGAGTTCCAGTAAGACCCAGCATACATTCCAGGCAGAACTGCTTTAAATTGTGGGAAAACAAGAAACTTTTAGGTTTTGGAATAATCACTTTGTGGGACAAATGTTTTTCAGTTCAGTTCTGGGTGTGTAGTAATGTTACCATTCCTACTACTATTTGTACTACTACTACTATTAATAATAATAATAATCATAATAGCATCAAACATAACAGTATGCATAATAATATAAAGAAGAAGAACTACCAGATCCTGCTAACTTACTTCTAGATTTTATTTTGCCCTGCTTATGCTTTTCAGGTTTGGGGAGGGGGATCTGTCACAGTAGTACTACTTCTAATAACAACAACAACAATAATAATAACAATATTGGTTATAAAAATAATATTTATTATCACTGTTACTATTATTATTATTATTATTATTATTATTATTATTATTATGTGCCTTCCAACTGTAAGGACCTAAAAGGTGGCAATAGCTAATCCTCAAAGCTGCATCTTCTGTATTCCACACAAATAAAACTCTCCATTAAAAATAATAAGGTTTTTTTTGTTGTTGTTAGTATTTTACCCCCAAATACCTTATTGTTATAGACTAATTTTTATCAGTCTCATTTTATGTACCAGTTCTATATAACCTGATGCTACAACCGGATACCTTGACATATTATCACAAATCGTTTCTAAAAGCATGCACGTGTGTGCGCAGGCAAGAACTACACCAGTGTATCAGACTTTCTGGCCAGGTGAGCAGCAGTACATCGGGTCACAGCAGTAGGCTACTACGTGCAAATTGATGTCAACTGGGTCAGAATAACTGCAATCTCTGAAGGAATACCTTGTTCAAATCAGGACAAACGCAATAGCTTTCTTCAATTTCTTCATAATTTACATGCTGTGTATTGTTTTGCGGTGGGAAATTATTTTTCAGTTAAATCTGGCACCAATAAATCGCGGTTAAGGCTAATTCCTCTAAAACAATGCTTCAACATTTTGTGACGCATTTGTTTTCATAATGTTAACATGGCAATTCAACCTTATGCTGTCACTTATCCCACCTTAAAAATAAATCGCAAAACAGTTTCTTTCTGAGCAGGTTTCTGACCTGTCTGTATATCCACCCTGACTGTCGGCTGTTGACAGACTTTGTGTTAGTCACTCAGTCTTGTTTGCATGCCTCCAAACCAAAACAAACACAGGCCCACGAAACATGAAGAAAAGCCGCTCGTATCGACTTACCGCAATGAAAATCCACTCGCTCGTGTCGAACTTCAGCGACTTGCAGTGTCTTTACGGGATTAACAGCATGTGTGTGTGTGTCCAGGTTTCAGGCTGTCAGTAGCCGCACGTTGCAGTTTATCGAGCCGTTTCCGGTGTGTGAGCGAGGAGAGGCGGGAGCACTGTGCGCTCCTGTTACTCACCTGGAACGTTACAAACAGTGATCCAACCTATCTTACAAGGTAACCTATCCCAAAACCTACCCCCACCCCCGCCTCCGACATGGGCAACTCCTCCAACCACACAGCTTAAAGGCATAATGAGATGGACATTCTTCCATCACATATTCTTCCATCATTAAAAAAACAACATGCTGTATGTCATGTTTTGGATTTTGTAATGCTGGTTAATTAGCAAGACCATAGGAGTTTTTTTGTTATTTAGTGTTGGTCTAGTGATGGTTTCTTTGGGGAACTTAAATGCTCTTGCTGGTAAAGCTGGTTGGGCAACAGACCCGTTGTCCAAAACACAATATACTGTATGCTGGCCTGTGCTGCTTTTCAGCAAGGATTCAATTTCATACTAGCTTAATCAGCTTGTGGAGGGGCCTAACCAGAAGCACAGGGTACAAGCCAAGAACCAAACCTAGACAGGGCACATGAGCATCCACTTGCACACATACACCCCTGGGACACTTTAGAGATGCCAACTCACCTAATGCATTTCTGTGTAATGTGAGAGGAAAACCAGAGTCCCTGGAGGAAACCCATGCAAAGACAGGGGGAACATGCTAACTCCATACAGGCGGAGTTTGGCCAAGGAGTTAAACTGGAGCTATGAGGCGACACAGTGCCACTGTGCTGCCCACTGATCGTAATCCTCCTATGGCATGGACTGTAGGAGATTAATTAATGAGGGTAACATCAATGTTAAGTGGAGAAGCTAGGCTGACTTGTGTTACAAGTTTTGGAACCAATTACCGTTATTTCAATTTTATTTGTATTTAATTTGACAAAGTTAAAATTCATCAGTTTCTTTAGATCATGGATGCAGTCTATTAGCTTTTGTAGGGGCAAGCCCAAAATACCTTTTGGTGGATACATAAATGTTGGTGTTGTCAGCATAGCAATGAATGCTAAGACCGTGCTGACAAATTATGTGCACAAGAGGAAAATCATAAATAATAACAAGGAGAGGACCAAGGACAGATCTAAACCAGTGGTACCAACAGCAGTAAGACCAGATAGGTATATATCATATGAGACTGTTTCAACAGCAGAGCTAGAGTCAAGAAGTAAGAGTACGCCAAGTGCTCCAGAGTCAATAGTGAGTCATTACCCATCCTGAGAAAATAAGTCTCTGTGCTGTGTAATGGATAAAATCCTGACTGGAAAGGCTCACAAATTGGGAAGTTGAAATGACTCTTTGGTTTAATTTATTTTTATTTACATAATTCTCTTTAAATAACTGCAATTACTAAATATACTAAATACCAAATATCTTTTGCAATTACTCAAATAATAACTGTTGAACTCTATAAACTACTTAATGGCCTTTTATGAAGCTGCATTTTCTAATTTGACAAGAGGTATTTATTTTTCAGTCGTAGTTGGAGGCACATATGTCATGTGAGGAAAGTTAGACTATTATGAAAAGGCCAAAAACAGGTCCATCCAGAACATCAGAGGTTTGTGAACTGACTGTATTTTTAGAGCTCTTCCTTTGGAAAAAAGTACTCAATACACATTAACATTCAAAGTACATAAATCTAGCAGCAACGCATAAAACTGACTGCCTATACAAACACATCAAAGTGCTGATAGGCAGTATGTGCATACAGACAGGATGTGTGTGATTTGTGGTGTGTAAGTGATGGCAGTCCAAGCATTCCAGTATACTCTATTTTTACTATGTAAATAGTCAGCCTGATCTTCAGCCTATTATGGTGTATGTTCTATGTTCGTTTTGGCAACAAATTGTAAAATTTATTTTTATAAGTAATTTTTATCCATTATCTATCAGCCATATATACATATACATCACTGAAGCTATTGCATGCCAGATTTAGTTCCATTACTTTTCATTATAGAGCAAGTATTAAATTACTTTATGTACATACATGTCTTGAGCTTTTGCGGTATATTATGGTTTCTGTACTAGTTACCTATGATGAGTAGGAGGCGTATATTAGTTAACGTAGCTGACAGTATTTCTTTTAAGAATCATGCTATTCAGCCATTCAATGAGCTTAATTATGAGCTGATTTTATATATACATTTATGCATATACTGTTAAAAAATACCAAGAAGGATTTGTTGGAAATGAATGAAACTTTATGTATGTATGTCATGAAGATATATGTAAGTGATTACAATATTAGAGTGAAAGTATATGTTTATTGCGAAAAACTGTACAATTGGTAGGAGGGCCTAGTTAACCTGTTAGGCCGTGTCTAGCCTGGGTATAAGATAAAACAACGTTGGGCATTGGAGGTAAATGGGTTCTGCATGGTATCCTGTGGCACATTTGGTCTCAGATGTTGCAGCTGTGCCTGTAAATCCTGCACACTCATAGGATGCAATCTGGCAGAGACATTCCTGAGAAACCCTTGCTGTGTGTGGGTGGGCATTATCCTGCTGAAAAATGCCAGTTGGAAGCCCTGCCATGAGAGGCAACACAAGTGGTCGCATGTTTTCTTGCACACACCACTGATTTGTTAGTGTCCCTCAAATCACTACTAGGGGTGACCAACTGTCATATGCAATGGCTAGCCAGATTATCAGACAGCAATTGGGGCAGTGTGTTGCTCCACAGCAAATTCAGGATGGAAGCACTCACCACAAGGCCTGCATACTCAAACCCGATCGCCGTTGAATCCCAAACAGAACCTGGATTTGCTGCTAAAGACAATATGGTTTCAGTCCATAGCAGTCCAGGTTTCTCTTTCATGACACCACTGTGAACGAAAGCAATGGTGGGTGACTGCCAGTGGCAGGACATGTAATGTCCACCATGACAAATTTCCTTCTGCTAATTAAAGTGCCTGGAAATGGTCCAGACAGAGACAGGAGTGTAGTGAACATGCCATCTGTGTCTGGATGGTGTACAACAAAACTGTGGAGGTGCTTGTGCTTCTCGGCAGATCAAACGATCCTCTCTACAGGTGGTCTGTCTTGACCATCTGGAGCCTGTTTGTTCGCTGTGTGCGCTTGCCCTCACGGAACCACTGCTGCTAATACCTCCTGACAGCTGGGTCAGGACGACCTAGATGGCAGACAATTTATAGAAACTTCCATCCTTATTCTCGCAATCCAATGAAGTCCCCCCTCTCAAAGTCTGGCAACTGGGCAAATGTCTTAGAGTGAATTAGCACTCAACAATCTCTCACTAAGTGGCACACTACCCAAAAGTAGCCTCTGGGAGCCTTCTTACAGGGCAGTGGGGAAAACACTTTTACACCCTCTTGCGGCAAGATCCAGTGACTAATCAGACCACTCCTGTAATCATTTACATATCTGCCTGAGACATAACTGCATGCCGAGTTGATCACCATATCAGCACTAACCACTATACACTAACTTGGATAAATATATTTTTAGCAGGGATATTACATATTACCTAAACATTCCACACCATGTCTGGCTCAACATCGCTCATCTTGTACAAAAATGCCGGACTGAGCACCACTTTTTGAATTAATTATTGCCTGTTTCCCATGATTACAACTTGCTATTGCTAAGCTCAGGTTTCATGTAATGACCGAAGACTCAGATAAAACAAATTTTTCCCCTGGAAAAACAGTGGCAAGAGACCAGACAGGAAGAAAGATTACAATCAGTGGAGTACAGAGGGACGAAAAAGGTAAAACAATATGTAGCTATGTAGCTAAATATGCATCAATCTACAACTAATTGAAATTAATTGTGAATAGTACAAACATTTTAATTTGACATTTTCTTCAGAACTAGCTGGGTGCTGTTACGTTTTGCCTAAAAAAAATGGGAGAACCGTGTGAAATAATAAGGGATTTATTAGGACCCAAATGCAGTTAGCTCCAGATGGAAGGGGTGAACCAAAAATTAAAAAACTAAAAAGTAGGATATATGCATGCACTCACAAAAAATTTAAAATAAAGCTGCGCCTATAGTACTCTAGCGTCATGCCACACTCGGGCTATATATAGTTGTGTGAAAAAGCCTTTGCCCACTTCCTGATTTCCTATTTTTTGCATGTTTGTCACACTCAAGTGTTTCGGAACATCAAACCAATTTAAATATTAGTTAAAGACAACACAAGTAAACACAAAATGCAGTTTTTAAATGAAGGTGTTTATTAGTAAGGGAGAAAAAAAATCCAAACATAGCCTGTGTGAAAATGTAACTGCCCCCCCATGTTAAAACATAATTTAACTATTGTTTATCACTGTCTCTAGCCACACTCAGGAATGATTATTTCCACACCTGTTCTCAATCAGGACATCACTTAAATAGGACCTGCCTGACAAAGTACACCAAAAGATCCTGCAAGTTACACATCGTGCCGAGATTCAAAGAAATTCAGGAACAATTGAGAAATAAAGTAATTGAGATCAGTCTGGAAAGGGTTATAAAGCCATTTCAAAAGCTTTGGGACTGCAGCAAACCACAGTGAGAGCCATTATCCACAAATGGGGAAGACATGGAACAGTGGTGAACCTTCCCAGGAGTGGCCGGCCGACCAAAATTACCCCAAGATGCACTGTGGGGAGCAAAAACAAAAGAAATAGATGAACACTCCAATAAAGAGAAACAGAGTGTTCACCCATTTCATTCCATTCGCATTCGAAACAACACAGCTCGGGGAGAGAGAGCAGGAGCATGCTGTGACGTCGGCCCCTGAGGCTGCGCGAAGCGAGTCACATTACTCCAGGCAGCCATAGCGGACGCGGAAGTGAGCACGCAAAGCGAGTCAAGTTTCTCCGGATATGGACGCGGAAGTGAGGAACGAGGCTGAGAGCTCAATAATGGGGTTTAATAAGCCCAATAGGGAGGCAGTGATGGAAAGAGAGAACGCGGGGGGTTTGCATCACCACAGCGAGTGAGCCGGAAGCTGCGGTGGGCTGGAGGAGAGGAACCGCGAGTAAACTGGTAGCTGTGGGGTGTCTTTCACTAGCCTAGCAGCTAAGCTCTATCGATTACCTTGAGCTTCCAGCCTCTACCTGGCTGATCCCCTACACGGGCCCAGCCTACCTTTGTCCCTAAATCCAAGCTAGACACAACAGCACGAACGAGATGTGAGATGTCAGGACTCCTGCAGCATGTGAGCTTAAACAGAAGGGTGTGGTCAGATAAGAACCCAGCGTTAGCTCCTGGACCTCAATATGGAGGTTCCCAACCGATATAGGTGCCGGCGACCACCCAGGTTCCAGCTGGGGTTCCTGGTCACGGCCATTATATTGGGACCAGGTTTGGACCCCACTGTAACTCCTGACCCACCTGGCATGGATGGTCTGTGCCACTGTGAGCCCTGTCAGCTCTCTGTGGGGGTGATTATAGCCCTCTGATGAGGTTGAGCTCTGTCCACGGGTCCATCCATGTGGGCTGCACACTACTTTCGAGCCAGTCACGCAGTTGTGTTTATACCTGCCCTCGGTGCCCCGGTTCCCGTGCGCCCAATCTTGTCCCTAAGTCACGCAAGTGAATATGTCGCTGAATAAGTGGCATAGTTCCACTCGTTGGCCACAGAGACTGGGTGGAATGATGCAATGCTCATGGGTCTTTTTGAGCATGGCCTCAGCGAGGAGCTCCAGGACGAGCTATTTTTCCTGAGTCCTCCCACCTCCCAGGCTGATCTGTACAATGTGGCGATCCATGTGGATGGTCGTGTCAGACAAAGAGCCAGGGGGCGGGAGGATACGGCTTGTGACTGCACACACACACACTCTCTCATATATTATCACACACCTTCTTTTTAGTTTTATTTAATTTTTGGTTTAACCCTTCCATCTGAAGCTAACTGCATTTGGGTCCTAATAAATCCTTGTTTATTTTACATGGTTCAGCCATTTTTTAGGCAAACCGTAACTATATATATAAAAGTAAGACAATTTTTTCTAAATGTGTTGAGAAAAATTTTATATACATATACACAGTGGGGCAAAAAAGTATTAGTCAGCCACTGATTGTGCAAGTTCTCCTTCTTAGAAAGATGAGAGAGGTCTGTAATTTTCATCATAGGTACACTTCAACTATGAGAAACAAAATCAGGAACAAATACAGGAAATCACACTGTAGGATTTTTAAAGAATTTAATTGTAATTCATGTTGGAAAATAAGTATTTGGTCAATAAATTTGGTTCAACTCAATACTTTGTAATATAACCTTTATTGGCAATGACGTCAAAAGTTTCCTGTAAGTTTTCACCAGGTTTGCACATACTGTAGCTGGTATTTTGGCCCATTCCTCCATGCAGATCTCCTCTAGAGCAGTGATGTTTTGGGGCTGTCGCTGGGCAACACGGATTTTCTATGGGGTTGAGGTCTGGAGACTGGCTAGGCCACTCCAGGACCTTGAAATGCTTTTTACAGAGCCACTCCTTCATTGCCCGAGCAGTGTGTTTGGGATCATTGTCATGCTGGAAGACCCAGCCACGTTCTATCTTCAATGCTCTCACTGATGGAAGGAGGCTTTGGCTTAAAATCTCACGATACATGGCCCTGTTCATTCTTCCCTTAACACGGGTCAGTCGTCCTGTCCCCTTTGTAGAAAAACAACCCCAAAGCATGATTTTTCCACCCCCATGCTTCACAGTAGGTATGGTGTTCTTGGGATGCAACTCAGCATTCTTCTTCCTACAAACACGATGAGTTGAGTTTTTACCAAAAAGTTCTATTTTGGTTTCATCTGACCACATGATATTCTCCCATGATATCCTCTTCTGGATCATCCATATGCTCTCTTTCAAACTTCAGATGGGCCTGGACATGCCTGGCATTGCAAGATCTGAGTCTCTCTCGACATAGTGTGTTACTGATGGTAGCTTTTGTTACTTTGGTCCCAGCTCTCTGCAGGTCATTCATCAGGTCCCTCCATGTAGTTCTGGGATTTACGCTTACCGTTCTCATGATCATTTTGACCCCACGGGATGAGATCTTGCATGGAGCCCCAGAACGAGGGAGATTATCAATGTTCTTGTAGCAATAGCAGTTTAACAAACCAAATGTTGCATTATTTATGGCCTTTAATATCACACTATTTGAAAATATGAAATTATAATCACTTCCTTTCTGAAATACAGTGGTTCTTGAAAATTTGTGAACCCTTTAGAATTTTCTATATTTTTGCATAAATATGACCTAAAACATCATCAGATTTTCACACAAGTCCTAAACGTAGATAAAGAGAACTCGGTTAAACAAATTAAACAAAAGTATTGTACTTGGTCATTTATTTATTGACGAAAATTATCCAATATTACATATTAGTGAGTGGCAAAAGTATGTGAACCTTCACTTTCAGTATCTGGTGTGACCCCCCTGTGCAGCAATAACTGCAACTGAACATTTTCGGTAACTGTTGATCAGTCCTGCACACCGGCTTGGAGGAATTTTAACCCATTCCTCCATACAGAACAGCTTCAACTCTGGGATGTTGGTGGGTTTCCTCACATTAACTGCTTGCTTCAGGTCCTTCAACAACATTTCAATTGGATTAAGGTCAGGACTTTGACTTGGCCATTCCAAAACATTAACTTTATTCTTCTTTAACCATTTTTTGGTAGATCGACTTGTGTGCTTAGGGTCGTTGTCTTGCTGCATGACCCACCTTCTCTTGATATTCAGTTCATGGACAGATGTCCTGACATTTTCCTTTAGAATTCTCTGATATAATTCAGAATTCATTGTTCCTTCAATGATGGCAAGCCAGTCCTGGCCCAGATGCAGCAAAACAGGCCCAAACCCATGATACTACCACCACCATGTTTCACAGATGGGATAAGGTTTTCTTATGCTGGAATGCAGCGTTTAGCGTTTTCCTTTTCTCAAAACATAACGCTTTTCTTTAAACCAAAAAGTTTTCTATTTTGGTCTCATCCATCCACCAAAAACTTTCTTGCAATAGCCTCCTGGCTTCGTCCGTGTGATCTTTAGCAAACTGCAGATGAGCCAGCAATGTTCTTTTTGGAGAGCATTCTCTTTTTGGAGGGCTTTCTCTTTGCAACCCTGCCATGCACACCAGTGTCATTCAGTGTTCTTCTGATAATGGACTTATGAACATTAACATTAGCCACTGTGAGAGAGGCCTTCAGTTGCTTAGAAGTTACCCTGGGGTCCTTTGTGACCTCACTAACTATTACAAGCCTTGCTCTTGGAGTGATCTTTGTGGTTGACCACTCCTGGGCAGGGTGACAATGGTCTTGAATTTCATCCATTTGTACACAATCTGTCTGACTGTGGATTGGTGGAGTCCCAAGTCTTTAGAGATGGTTTTGTAACCTTTTCCATCCTGGTGAGCATCATAAACTATTTTTCTGAGGTCCTTAGGAATCTCGTTTGTTTATGCCATGATACACTTCCACAAACGTGGTGTGACGAGCAGACTTTGATAGATCCCTGTTCTTTAAATAAAACAGGGTTCCCACTAACACCTGATTGTCATCCCATTGATTGAAAATACCTGACTCTAATTTCACCTTCAAATTAACTGTTAATCCTCGAGGTTCACATACTTCTGCCACTCACTAATATGTAATATTGGATCATTTTCCTTAATAAATAAATGACCAATTGACATATTTTTGTCTCATTTGTTTAACTGGGTTCTCTTTATCTACTTTTAGAACTTGTGTGAAAATCTGATTATGTTTTAGGTCATATTTATGCAGAAATATAGAAAATTCTAAAGGGTTCACAAACTTTCAAGCACTACTGTAAATCAAAACAGGTATCAGCAGTGGTGTATGCAAATTAGTGCAACTACTTCACTATACTTAAGTAGATTTTCTTAAATATTTCACCTCAAGTAATATTCACATAATATCACATTACTTCCCTACGTTTCGGAAGGAAAATTCAAATTTTGCAGAGTCTTCTGTTACTTTCCACACTACAAATAGCTGAGATGGAAACTCAGCTGTGCATCCTCTCATGCAACTTACAATGCCTTGCAAAAGTATTCAGCCCCCTTGAACTTTTCAACCTTTTGCCACATTTCAGGCTTCAAACATAAAGATATGAAATTGTAATTTTTTGTGAAGAATCAACAACAAGTGGGACACAATCGTGAATTGGAACGAAATTTATTGGATATTTTAAACGTTTTTAGAAATAAAAAACTGAAAAGTGGGGCGTGCAAAATTATTCGGCCCCTTTACTTTCAGTGCAGCAAACTCACCCCAGAAGTTCAGTGAGGATCTCGGAATGATCCAATGTTGACCTAAATGACTGATGATGATAAATAGAATGCACCTGTGTGTAATCAAGTCTCCGTATAAATGCACATGCTCTGTGATAGTCTCAGAGTTCTGTTTAGAGTTCTGTTTAAAGTGCAGAGAGTAGCATCATTGAAGACCAAGGAAACACACCAGGCAGGTCCAAGATACTGTTTGTGGAGAAGTTTAAGCTGGATTTGGATACAAAAAGATTTCCCCAAGCTTTTAAACATCTCAAGGAGCCACTGCTGTGCCAAGCGATCATATTGAAATGGAAAGAATATCAGACCACTGAAAATCTACCAAGACCCGGCCGTCCCTCTAAACTTTCAGCTCAAACAAGGAGAAGACTGATCAGAGATGCAGCCAAGAGGCCCATGATCACTCTGGATGAACTGCAGAGATCTACAGCTGAGGTGGGAGACTCTGTGCATAGGACAACAATCAGTCGTACACTGCACAAATCTGGCCTTTATGGAAGAGTGGCAAGAAGAAAGCCATTGCTCAAAGATATCCATAAAAAGTCTCGTTTAAAGTTGCCACAAGCCACCTGGGAGACACACCAAACATGTAGAAGAAGGTGCTCTGGTCAGATGAAACCAAAATCGAACTTTTTGGCCACAATGCAAAACGTTATGTCTGGTGTAAAAGCAACACAGCTCATCACCCTGAACACACCATCCCCACTGTCAAACATGGTGGTGGCAGCATCATGGTTTAGGCCTGCTTTTCTTCAGCAGGGACAGGGAAGATGGTTAAAATTGATGGGAAGATGGATGGAGCCAAATACAGGACCATTCTGGAAGAAAACCTGTTGGAGTCTGCAAAAGACCTGAGACTGGGACGGAGATTTATCTTGTTGGAAGATAAATCTCCGTCCCAGTCAAAATCCAGACCTGAATCCAATCGAGAATCTGTGGAAAGAGCTGAAAACTGCTGTGCACAAACACTCTCCATCCAACCTCACTGAGCTCCAGCTGTTTTGCAAGGAAGAATAGGCAAAAATTTCAGTCTCTCGATGTGCAAAACTGATAGAGACATACCCCAAGCGACTTGCAGCTGTAATCGCAGCAAAAGGTGGCGCTACAAACTATTAACGCATGGGGCGAATAATTTTGCACGCCCCACTTTTCAGTTTTTTATTTCTAAAAAAAGTTTAAAATATAAAATAAATTTCGTTCCACTTCATGATTTTGTCCCACTTGTTGATTCTTCACAAAAAAATTTAAATTTCATATCTTTATGTTTAAAGCCTTAAATGTGGCAAAAGGTTGAAAAGGGGGCCGTTCAAGGGGGCCGAATACTTTTGCAAGGCACTGTAGTTGCTGTGGTAAAGAAAAACAAGCCTACACTTGCAATTTATAAAAACATTTCTGACAAAAAAAATCAGGTTTCATTCAGGTTGTGTAGATGTCAGTAGTTGCTGAAAACAGAGCAACTCTTCACATTACAGGTCAGTCTCAGCCAGATTATCAAGTCAAGGCCTGTCCATCATGAGAGACAAAGCTAACAGTGATGAGCACAAGGCTGAGGACAGAGGCCCTTTCAAGATGCAAGCCAGACACCAGATCTTACCATCCATTAAAACATAAAAGGTCTAAGTGCATTCCCTGCATGTCCAAGGATAGGCATTACATATGCCCATAAAAAAGCTCTACTTACATTTCACTTACAGCACTTCAGATTAAAGTAAGCCACTGATAATTTGTTTAAAGATATATAGCCCACTGAACGGCAAGCAACATGGGAGACAAAATCTCCATGTGTTAAGTAGGAATAAAGCACAGTGGACTGAAATAGTTTCTTAACAAGTAAAATATGTATATGTACTAAAGCACAAACATTTAGGGTCTCATCCTTTCACTTAACTAAACTTGAACCTCTTTATTACAACTTCCTGTTGGCACAACTGTCTGAGCAGTATTGTTACAAAAAATCAATCAATTCTTTCTGACCAGTAGGAATCTAGACTCAACAGCACCTTGGTAATGATCATACATTGCATTGTATGAGAGGCCATTAGAGACAAAATTTAAACATCTCTCACACTATTTTACTCTTTCATATACACTCATGCTCTTACCCACACACCAATCAAAGTTTGTCACTAACAAACAAACAAAATCTGTGTCACATGCTACCAAACCCACTGTCACACATTATCAGCTCTCTCTCATGCACAATCAAAGGTTAAAAGTTTGTGTACAGGAGAGGTTTGATAGTGTATGAAAGAGTGTATGAAATGGTGGTATATGAGAGAGTATAATAATATATGAGAGAGCATGGTGGTGTGTGCAAGAGATTATGATAGTGTGTGTAAAGAGTATGATGATATGTGTAAGTGAGTGTTAGGTTAATTGATTATGCTAAATTGGCATTGACTTGAGTGTATATATATATATATATATATATATACACTTGTCTTGATGTAACTTATAGATGTATATATGTAACCTTGTGTGTGTTGGTGAAATGGCCACTGATGCTGATAGCGATATCAAATAAACAAACAAAACAAATAGTGCCTAAGCCAGATCCAACAGGGTGCCCATCCATCACTGCGCAGGCAGGGATCACTGTTGCAGCAATGAGGGATAACCCCCTGACTGCCTTCCCGTCACTCATACACAGCCACCTGTACCAGCATGCACAGCTTGACCTGACCAGATGGAACTGCTAAAATCCAGGTCCATGAGCTTCTGGCTAGTGAATAATATCTCGGTTAAACTCAAGCAATTCATTTCAAATACTTCAAACTATTGCAGTGATTCTGTTCCTATAAAATTTAACCCCAATGTATACAGCTTTATCCACAGAAACACACTACAACCTATAATTAAACATGTAAAGTAACTTGTAAACATTTTATTTTTGTTATGTAAATTATAATGAACATAAAGTTAAGCCTGATTTAAATGGAAATTGGAAAATATATTTGTTTTGACCGACCCCCAAAACCAAGCACGGAAAGAATTCAGGATGGTGTAATGGTCATGAGCCCCAAGCACTTTTCAGCTTGGAATTTGCATTATCTATAGAATCAGCAATGGATAATGGATTTGTTTTCACGGTACGCCGTCCTTTTTAATATGCCGAACCATGAAAACAAAAGAAAAAGGGGTTAGGACCCAATGCAGTTAGCTTCAGATGGAAGTGGTGAACCAAAATATAATAAATAAAAGAAATAATTGTTCACTGAAAGTAAAGGTAATTAATAAAATAAAAAGAAAAGGGGAACGCTGTAAGCATAAAGCGCTCCATTCACTATTACGCTTACGACAATTACGTTATTACGCTGCGCCAATGGCGTGCAGGTCCACGCATGCGCAAAGCATTGGATACCCACGTGGAGAAATCCATGCAGGATACTCACGGTTCTCCCAGATTATGGGAGCATGAGTACAAGTGGAACATCCGTGAAGAGCATCTCACGGTTCTCCCTAAGCTTCCGGGAGCATGAGGCTGACGCAGGAATAAAAGAGGAAAGAGAAGTGCGATAGCGAGGGGAGCGTCAGATTCCCCCAATCGCGAAAGAGAAGAAGGGGGGGTAACAGCGTGAGTGAGGGAAAGGAGGGGCGAGTCTCGCAGATGCGAGCAAGGCTCAAAACAGAGCCCTGGCTGTCTGGTGTAATGGAATCAATGACCCTGCGCTGGACTCTAAGCCCCAACATACCAATCTACAAATTGTCAGTTGTACTTTTTCCCCTAACCAAAAAGGCGTACAGGACTCAGAACAAAGAAAGCCGTGCTAAGGTTGCGAATGCTATGACAAACGGATTAGCAGGAGCCGGGTGAGGGTGGGTGCAGAACCTGATGCGATAACCTCTGTGGGCCAACAGATGGACTTATGTAGCCCAAAACACAGGTGTCGCACAATGAGCCAAATAGGGGACTGGCGCATTTTCATGCTAAAAAAATGAGTCAACGCTGGCCTGTAGCGGCCCAAGCATGACCCATAATAGTACTCCCCAAGGGGCATCATCCCGACACCCCTATGCTCACTCAGTACCTCCTCTAGCCTTTCAGACGCGCTCTGGATTAAGCTTCGGACGGACAGGGAGGCACTGGTGGCAGGAATCGCCTTCAAAAAGTGTGGCACAGGAGTCGGCGCTAACGACCGGTGTGCAGAGATCGGTACTGAAGACCGTGGCGCAGGAGTCGGCGCTAATGACTGATTCGCAGAGATCGGTGCTGAACTAGGCAGCGCTAAATGCTCAATGCACAGAGCTTACTTGCTCAAGCACGGAGCCTACGGGCGTGGTCTGCTCAGGTACAGAGCAAGGCAGCGCTAAATGCTTAGGCACAGAGCTTACTTAATCAGGTGCAGAGCTTACAGGCGCGGCGTGCTCAGGTACGGAGTAGGAGGCGCTAAATGCTCAGGCATGGAGCTTACTTGCTCAGTTGCGATGCTTACGGGTGCAGCGTGCTCAGGTACAGAGCTAGGTGGCACCAAATGCTCAGGCACGGAGCTTACTTGCTCAGGCATGGAGCCTACAGGAGTAGTCTGCTCAGGTTCAGAGCTAGGCGGCGCCAAATGCTCAGGCACTGAGCTTACTTGCTCAGGTGTGGAGCTTAAGGGCGCTGTGTGCTCAGGTACGGAGCTAGGCAGCGCTAAATGCTCAGGGACGGAGCTTATGTGCTCAGATACGGTGCTAATGAGCGCAACGAGCTCAGATACAGAGCTAAGGGACGCAATGACACACAACTGCTTGACAGCCGCAGCAAGGGTCGAGACCTGCTCGAGTATCTCAGGCAGACTCGAGGCGGGCTGGACCTCAGTAACCTCAGGGATTGGGGTTAAGACCGTGGCGGGGGGAGGGCCCACCGGGGTCGTGCTGAAAGCAGAATGGTTAAAGCTGACATACTCAGCCTGGGGAAAAGAGAAGCTTACAGAACCGGACCTCTCCCTGGCTCTCTGAAGCCGGAAATCGACATCAATAGCCAGGTCATGCAGCCTGTACAAAGAGGAAGGTTACTCAAACTGATTTAGGGCAACAAGGGCAGCGAATTGGGCCGTGGTACGGAACTCAGCCACGAACTCAGCCACCGCCCTGGAGCCCTGACATGCTTGGGCGTCTTGCGGCCCACGCGTGACCCGTAATAGATATAGGACATATATTTCATTGCCATAATTATTTGACCTAAAAGCAACATGCAGAAAAGGTGCCTATAGAAAATCTTCATATACTGTCAAACTCCTTACCTTTTTCACATTACAGTGGTGCTTGATAATTTTTTAATCCTTTAAAATTTTCTGTATTTCTTCATAAATACAAAATACAACAAAGTCCTAAAAGTAGATAGAGCCCAATTAAACAGATGAAACAAATATATTATACATAGTAATGTCTTTATTGAGGCACAATTATCCACCAGTACATATCTGTAAGTGGCAAAAGTATGTGAACATTTGCTTCCGATATCTGGTGTAACCCCCTTGTGCCACCATAACTGCAACTAAGCATTTCCAGTGACTGTTAATCAGTCCTGCACATCATCTTGGAGGAACTGAAACCTATTCTTCCATACAAAAGAACTTCAACTGTGGGATTTTGGTGGACTTCCTCATATGAACTTCTTTCACAACATTTCCATTTATTAAGCACAGGGCTTTGACTTCCAAAACATTAAGGTTAGCCCACTGTAACCACTTTTTGGAAGAATGGCTTGTGTGATTATTGTCTCTGTCTTGACACATGACCATCAATGATGGCAAACTGAGCTGGCCCGGATGCAGCAAAACGGGTCCAAATCATGATACGACTACCGACATGTTTCACAGATGTGATACAATTCTTAAGTTGGAATGCAGTATTTTGCTTTCTCTAGATATAACAGTTCTCATTGAAACCAAAAAGCTTTATTTTTTTTCTCAGCCATCCACAAAATATTTTTCCAATAGCCTTTTGTATTGTCCATCTGCCATGTGATGGGCAGTAATGTTCCTTTTGGAGAGCAATTGCTTTCTCCTTGCAACAATGCCACACAAACCATTGTCATTCAGTGTTCTTCTGATGGTAGATACATCAACATTAACAATTAGTCAATGTGAAAGAGGCCTTTAGTTGCTTAGAAGTTGCCCTGAGTTTCTTTGTGACCTTGCAGACTGTTATGTCCCTTGCTCTTTGGGTGATCATCTTTGGTTGACGGCAAAACCAGATGTTGCTGTTGTTGCTGTGGAGCAGTAAATGACATGATCAATATTTCATATTTATCATATTTTTTCTTTATAACTAAAACATGTTGTAAATGCTTTCTAAATATTTTCTGTAACAAAAAGACCAATTCCTTTCCCAGTAGTGAGCATGTGGGCAACCCCATTAGCATTTTCTTTACCAAGGGAGCAACTGAAACCACAATGCACATGCTCTGGGAGCTTTCAGTAAACTGTGGAACATGATCAGGTTGGCCCCATGCTAGGATCAAGCAATCAAAATTAGTTGAATGACATACAGTAGGGGCCAAAGACTGAACCCACTAGTGAAAATGCTTTTATGTTACATTTTCCTCTAATTTAATATAAGTATGCATTGTTTAGCGTTCATGATATGTTCTGTGGAATTGCAGATTATGCGATCTGGATGTTGTCCAAACACACACACACACACACACACACGCACACAAACAATTTTTGGAATGAGAAACTGTCTTATGTGACATCAAAACATATTTCATGTCATGTCATATTTCAGAAGACAGCAGGGAATTGAGGTCTGTGCAGAGAATGTGAAGAGTGCACATTGCTGCACATTGAACTCTGGTGTGCTGTGTTGCAAAGATGCAGTTCTTGTTATTTGGTGCTTCTGCTGTAATGACACTGTGCACTTGGGTTGGCATAAACACAACAAGTTATGATAATTTGATAATTATGATCCACGTTATCCCAGCATGATTGACAAGATTCTAAAAAACATTTTGTGATGTTACTGAATGCTCAGCTTTCTCTGTCATCAAGTGCCACCATATCGGCCCAATGGGGTTTAGTTCAGGTGACTGTGGATTAAAGCTCATGACACTCAGCACTCCTTGATGTTCTTTGGCTTTCTAGTATTTGTTGCAAAGTTTTGAGATGCACTGTGGGTTAGTATATTTGTAATGACAAACATTGTATTACATTAGAAAAAACACAAAATAGAAGCATTTCTCTAGTGGTCACAGACTTTTGACCCCCACTGTATGTCAAGTTTACAGTATCTGAGTTCCTGTGCAGTTTTGCAGCCCTTTGTTAACCACTATAGTTATGTTGAATACTAAGAAAATATAAAATAAGTCATAAAAATATAAAAGTCATAAAAGTAATATATATATGTAAATAAATAAATAACAAATTGACAATTCTGACCAGGTGAAAGAGTTCTGCATCTTTTATTTTCAAGAAATGTACATTTCGGCTGCAAGCTAAAGCAATGGAGTCCCATGCTTTAAATTGTTGCTTTGTGCTTTACAGTTGAAAATCACAACAATCATATAAAACCTATAACCTTGTATTTTAACATGATATAGAATAAGGGAATATACAAGTTGTGTGAGATCAAGAGATTGCTGAACTGTATGTTTATGTCTAGTTTCACTGACAAGTCAGATGTTGCCCCCACTTACACACTACACACAACGATTCACTATGCACTGTGCATTTTAGCACTTCAGTTACAAACTCTATTGAAGGTGAGCTGGTTCATAAAAAGGAGTATAGTTTTGTAAACAAACTAATTATTAGAGCACCCATAACTAATAAGAAAATGTTTGTACATTTCTGTTTAGTTGAAAATAATTGGGTAGTATGAACTATCAAATGATTGCAGGATTGTTAAATTCTTGACTGACTTACTAAGCTGCCTCATTCTCAGCGTATCATTACTGCTGGGTATTCACAAACAGCTAAATATTTTATCTGGTGTATGGTCATGTACATTCAACAAGCACTGAGAATAAGAGTTCACAAATTTGGAAAGTGTTATGCTATTTCCTCTGAGCAAACATGAAAACACCTGGTCCAAATGTTCATATGTCACTTACCCTGTAATATACAGAGTGGCATTAGCTAAAGCTGGATTTAAACTTAAATGTTTAAGACACTTCCAGTACAACTGAGGCTTTTTTATACATCAATGGTGGACTGCACAAGCATGTCACTCATTGCTCATGAAGAAGACATGTTGACATACCCATCTGGGATTTTACATCTAAAACAACTGTTTGGTCTCTCAGTTTCTGTCAGGTGTGCCTTCTTATTTTCCTTCCTTTTCATTCTCATGATAGACCCAGCAAGTTTTGACAAAAATCTCTGACATAATCCTCACATTATGATGTCTGGCTTATATGCTCAGAGGAAACTATTCTTACAAAAGCATACAGGAACTCTAGCTTAAATGGCATGTACTTTGGGAAATAAAACCCCACATCAGAAAAAGTTGGAACAGCATTAAAAAAACATGTTTTGTCTGGTCAACTTCACTCAATTTGTTAAGACATTGTACATTCACTCCTGCATTTCAGGTCTTCAAACACATTCAAAAAAAGTTGGGACTGTAAAACATTCACAACTATAATGTTGCCATTACTTCTCACAACACTTAAAAGGCACTTTGGAACCAAGGACACCAAGCAGTGAATTGTTTCAGTTGTTATTTTGTCCCATTCTTCCTTCGTGCAAACACAACATTACAGGGTTGTAGTTGTTGCATTTTTTCATTTCTCCACAGATTCTCTATTAGGGGCAGAACAGGAATGCAGGCATGCCTTTGTAATGTGTGTAGCATGTGGTTTTGCATTTTCTTGTTGTAAAATGTGTTTCTCCCTGAAAAAATGTTGTTCTGAAGGAAGCATATGTTGCTCTAAAAATCTCAGTGTACAATGCTTAATGCTTCCATCACAGGAGTGTAAATGACCTTTACCAAGGGCGAAGACACAACCCCATATCATGACAGATCCTGGATTTTGGACTTGTTGCTGTTAACAGTATGCATAGTCTTTTTTTGTCTTTGGTCTGGAGCACATGGCGTCCATTTATTCCAAAAAATCAAATTTTTGGAAATTTGGATTTGATTTGTCTGACCACAATGCACATGTCTTTTGTGTGCTGATCCATCTCAGATGCCTCCGAGCTCATGCAGAGAAGCCGACGTCGCTTCTGGACATGGTTAACATATTTTTGCATAGTAAAGTTTTAATTAGCATTTGTAATGTAACTCCATATTGTATTGCTAAATAAAGGTTTGATAAAGTAATCCCTTGTCCATGTGGATATATCAAGTATTGATGAATGATGGTTCTTGATGCAGTGCCATTTGAGAATTTGGAGATCATGGGTCTTTAATTAAGGTTTGAGCACTTGCCATTTATGCACTGAAATTCCTCCAAAATCCTTGAATTGTTTAATGATATTATGCAATGTAGAGGGAGAAATATGTTCTTTGAGGTACATTGTTTTTAAACATTACAGTCCTTTTTTCATGCACAAACTGGAGATCCTCTGCCTATATTTGTTCCTCAAACACTATTCCTGGATATTGCGTTTGTACCAAATCATGATCAACCACCTGTTGACATCACATAATTATTTAGGTTGGCAAGATGCCAATTTTTTTCTGGAATGTGGTGCAGACCTGGAATGCAGGAACTGATGTATATTAACAAATTAAATGAAGTTGACCAGACAATAATGAAATATCTTGGGTTCATACTGTCTGCATTGAAATAAAAGTAAATGTACAGACCATTGTAGGTTCTCTTTTTTTCTTTCTTTTGCATTTTCCATACTGTCCCAACTTCTGATTTTGGGTTGTGTACATTCACATATATTTACACATTACTAGTTTTCAATTTTGTCTTCAACTTGTAGTTGTCCAAGTGGACAATTCATGACAATTAATTTACATTTACCAAAACAATAAAGACCAGTGCCACAGGATACAAGATATCTCACTGTTCCTCACAATTCCTCCATGCTACGAGATAAATGAGATAAGCTGAAAATCACAGAGCTTGTTTGTAAGTACACGACAGACTCCTTTGAACTTTGTGTTTACATAGCACTGTAGGGAAGGACATCCCTCTAAAGCTCAAAGCACCACCTTGTATTGAAGGTGGCCCAGAAAGGATTGACCCTTTCCAGTTTAACTGGATTGGGTCTCTAATGAGTCTAACATAATTAAAATCTAGAAGGCTGTTTGCACATGAAAGACTTTCTGATGACTGATGGACAGCAACAAGTGGGGAGCATACAGCTGTCAAATCAATTCAGTTGTGATAACAAAACCATTTGCACAAGCAGGCTTAGTGAGTTTGGGTTACACCAGATACTGAAAGCAAAGGATCATATACTTTTGCCACTCACAGTAATACTTTCCTCAATAAACAAATGACAAAGTATAATATTTTTGCTTCATTTGTTTAATTGGTTTCTTTTGTTTAATTTTCTTTATGTGAAAATTTGATGCTGTTTTAGGTCATTTCTACATATTAAAAATTTGGCTTTTAAAACTTACACAATGTTAAACCATTATTTTATTGTTAATCAGTATATTAAATACATCCAATAATCTGCTTTCTAAACAGCATTCTGAACATATTGTTACCTCTATTTAAACCATCAACTTCTTTCCTATCAGTCAGTAAACTAAACTTTTGTTTTATTAAGTGGTTCATTGTAAGGTAAAATGCGAAAAGTACAACATTTAATAAGAAACTCTGGTTTGGTTGTAACCTGGATTGAGGAATTCATGCAGAAGGAACATTTACACAAGAGAACACACATCGGGTTTTAAGGTTTTATGTCTAGATATCTTGCTTATTATAATCGAATTGAATTGCTATAAATTTAATTTAAATTTATGATCTGGTGACTGTGGTCATTTGAGTAATGTAAACTCACTGTCCTGTTCAAGAAAGCAGTTTGATTTGAACTGTGTGCCATGGCACATTATCCTGCTGGAAGTAGCCATCAGAAGATGGGAACACTGTTATAAAGAGATGGACATGGTCAGCAACAATACTCAAGTAGGCTGTGGTGTTTAAACGATGCTCAGTTGGTATTAAGGGGCTCAAAGTTAGTTCTGACCCCGCAATCTGATTGGCTGAGATATGTTTTTCCCACGACATTATTGCCAATAATAGCACTCTGACCGAAGTATTACTCCACGGCATACACACGTAACCAACCAAAAGCAGCCAAGTTATAATGACACGGTGTGCATGGCAGGGTTGCAAGAAGAAAGCCACTGCTCTCCAAAAAGAACATTGCTGCTCGTCTGCAGTTTGCTTAAGATCATGTGGACAAGCCAGCAGGCTATTGGAAGAATGTTTTGTGGATGGATGACACCAAAACAGAACTTTTTGGTTTAAAAGAAAAGCGTTATGTTTGGAGAAAGGAAAACACTGCATTCCAGCTTAAGAACCTTATTCCATCTGTGAAACATGGTGGTGGTAGTGTCATGGTTTGTGCCTGTTTTGCTGCATCTGGGCCAGGACGGCTTGCCATCATTGATGGAACAATGAATTCTGAATCATATTAGAGAATTCTTCACATACTTTTGCCATTCACTAATATGTAATATTGGATCATTTTGCTCAACAAATAAATGACCAAGTATAATATTTTTATCTCATTTGTTTAACTGAGTTCTCTTTATCTAATTTTAGGACTTGTGTGAAAATCTGATGATGTTTTAGGTCATATTTATGCAGAAATATAGAAAATTTTAAAGGGTTCACAAACTTTCAAGCACCACTGTATTAGCATTAAGAGCTTCATCATACAAACTTATAATTGCTAATCAAACAGGATCCTAGACTTTGGTTATAACACCGGGATCTCACTCCGATTTGCTTCAGTAGGTAGAATGGTGTTTCTTCCTGCCTTATAAATCAGACCCATTTTATTTGCTGAATGTCAATAAACTTTTTTAAATAAATTTAAACTTAACAATCGATATATTTGTGTTTATTGTTTGTATAATAAACAGTTACTGGTCATTCTTTTCCTTGACTTTAATGACTAAAGGGTTTAGCCACAGGGTGCTTATTAGAACTATTTTACCTCACAAAAGAGCACTCACTCTGTTATTGCTTAATTCTGACCCTATCATCCAAATATCACAGCAGAATTCGAGACTCATCATACCAGACAATGTGTTTCTAATCTTGTATTGTCCAGTTTTGCTGGGCTAAATCATAGCCTCAGTTGCCTGTTCTTAGCTGACAGGAAATGCACCTTGTGTGGTGTTCTGCTGATGTAGCCCATATGCTTCAAGTTGCGATGTGTTGTGCATTTACAGATGCTCTTCTGCATACCTCAGTGGTTATTTTACTTACTGTTGCCTTTCTATCAGCTTGAACAGGTCTGGCGTCTCTGGAATCAACAAGGCATTTTCACTCACATAACTGCTGCTCATTGGATATTTTATCTTTTTTGTACCATTCCCTGCAAACCATAGAAATGGCTGTAAGTTAAAATCCCAGTACATCAGCAGTTTCTGAAATACTTAAACGCAAACTGACTTAAATCACCTACCTTTCTTCCCAATTCTGATGCTTGGTTTGACCATCAGCTGCTATGTGATTGGTTGATTAGATATTTATATTAACAAGCAGTTGAACAGGTGTACCTAATAAGGCAGCTAGTGAGTGTATAGATAGGTAGAATGATCAACAAAGATCACTCCAAGAGCAAAACATGTTAATAGTCCCCAGAAAGGAACCCAGGTTAGCTTCTGAGCAACTACAGGTATGACATGTATGTGAATTTCTTTTTACATTGTTGTTCATTCATTAATTCATTTTCGTATCTGCTTAATCCAGTTCATGGGGAGCTGGTAGCACAGGTCGCATAGTGGGATCCAACCAGTGACAGGGTACATACACTCACTCACACTGGGATACTTTAGCTTTCTCTCCATGTTTCTATCTCTGTAGAAACAAACACATGTCTTTGGAAATGAGACTGCCTGGAGAAACCCATGGGGAGAACATGCAAACTCCATACAGACAGGGTTCGGTTTGGGTCCTCCCTTAACTGATAGTTAATAAGTAAAAATAAGTTTGATTTCATTGTTCATATATTACAATTTCATGGACTCATTTGTCAGTGACTCATTGTTTTATTAACTTTTTCATTTTTTGTAAGGTAGTAATTATGTTTTAATTTAAATTGTTACACTGTGTACATCATCACCTACATGACATATTTTTTGGTCAATCTGAAGATTGCTTAAACACTGGCTGCAAGACTGGACAAGCTGATGACTGCAAGTTAATGACAGGGAGCCAAAAATGTCTTTGGAGAAGCATTACAATAAATTATTGAATTTTAATGCATCAAATTCCATTATATTTAATCATATAATTATGCGCCACACTTTTCTGCTCTGAAATGGAATGCGGTGTGGCCACTTATTTCTAATGTAATGTGACTCTTTAGCATGGTTAGACAACTCACAAAGGAAACACCAATACCTTTTACACTATATGGCCAAGTGTTTGTAGATACCAACTTTAATTAGTGTCTTTTCTGCTATCTCAGCCACCCTCACTGCTAACAGGGTCATATTAAGTAGCATACTAGCATAGAATCTTCATAGAAAAACAGTGACATCAGAATGCCTTGTACTGAAAACCTCAGTGGCTCTTAGTATGGCATTTTAATAGGTTTCCACCTAACAAACAAGACAGTACAATAACTTTCTGTCCTGTCCTCCTAAAATAAAGTCAATAAAGGACTGATTTGGCCAACTTTGATTGAGAATGTGCCCACACACATGACATTGACATTAACACCATCAAACACCACTGAGATTAATTGGAACGGAAACTGGGTTTATTGTCCAACATTGGTGACTGACTTCAAAGTGGTGTTCCACATTCTACTGGAATATATTTTCTGAAGAGTGAATGTTGTTGTGGCGGAGAAGTGGAGAAAAAACTCTGTTCCAATACCAGTGTTTTGGGATGTATTTTTGAGTGTCCAGAAACTTTTGTCTATTTAGTATATATCCAAATTGTATTTCTAGTAGCAGTGCCAATAGTTTTAGACCACCAAAAATGTTCCAGTCATAATTTGTGTACTGTACAGTGGGGCAAAAAAGTATTTAGTCAGCCACTGATTGTGCAAGTTCTCCTACTTAGAAAGATGAGAGAGGTCTGTAATTTTCATCATAGGTACACTTCATCTATGAGAGACAAAATCAGAAACAAAAATCCAGGAAATCACATGGTAGGATTTTTAAATAATTTAATTGTAAATTATGGTGGAAAATAAGTATTTGGTCAATAACGAAAGTTCATCTCAATACTTTGTAACATAACCTTTGTTGGCAATGACAGAGGTCAAACGTTTCCTGTAAGTCTTCACCAGGTTTGCACACACTGTAGCTGGTATTTTGGCCCATTCCTCCATGCAGATCTCCTCTAGAGCAGTGATGTTTTGAATCTGTTGCTGGGCAACATGGACTTTAAACTCCCTCCACAAATTTTCTATGGGGTTTTGAGGTCTGGAGACTGGCTAGGCCACTACAAAACCTTAAAATGCTTTTGTGTGTTTGGGATCATTGTCATGCTGGAAGACCCAGCCACGTTCCATCTTCAATGCTCTCACTGATGGAAGGAGGTTTTGGCTTAAAATCTCACGATACATGGCCCCGTTCATTCTTCCCTCTTTGCAGAAAAACATGCCCCAAAGCATGATCTTTCTACCCCCCATGCTTCACAGTAGGTATGGTGTTCTTGGGATGCAACTCAGCATTCTTCTTACTCAAAACATGACGAGTTGAGTTTTTAACAAAATGTTCTATTTTGGTTTCATCTGACCACATGATATTCTCCCAATCCTCTTCTGGATCATCCATATGCTCTCTGGCAAACGGGTCTGGACATGTACTGGCTTAAGCCAGTGGTAGCCTGATGGTAGCCTTTGTTACTTTGGTCTCTGCAGGTCATTCATCAGTGCTAGTTCTGGGATTTTTGCTCACCATTCTCATGATCATTTTGACCCATGGAATGAGATCTTGCGTAGGGCCCCAAATCGAGGGAGATTATCAATGGTCTTGTATATCTTCCATTTTCTTACAATTGCTCCCACAGTTCATTTATTCACACCAACCTGTTTGCCTATTGTAGATTCACTCTTCCCAGCCTGGTGCAGATCTTCTGGATCATCCATATTCTCTCTGGCAAACCTCAGACGGGCCTGGACATGTACTGGCTTAAGCAGGGGGACATGCCTGGCACTGCAGGATCTGAGTCCCTCTTGGTGTAGTGTGTTACTGATGGTAGCCTTTGTTACTTTGGTCCCAGCTCTCTGCAGGTCATTCATCAGGTCCCTCTGTGTAGTTCTGGGATTTCTGCTCATTGTTCTCATAATCATATTGATCCCATGGGATGAGATCCCAGATCAAGGGAGATTATCAATGCTCTTGTATGTCTTCCATTTTCTTACAATTGCTCCCACAGTTGATTTATTCACACCAACCTGCTTGCCTATTGTAGATTCACTCTTCCCAGCCTGGTGCAGGTCTACAATTTTTTTTTTCCTGGTGTCCTTTGACAGCTCTTTGGTCTTGGCCATGGTTGAGTTTGGAATCTGACTGTTTGAGGCTGTGGACAGGTCTTCTTAAACAAGAAGTTACAAGTCTGTGAGAGCCAGAAATCTTGCTTGTTTGTGAGTGACCAAATGCTTATTTTCCACCATGATTTACAATTAAATTCTTTAAAAATCCTACATTGTGATTTCCTTTTTTTTTTCTCATTTTGTCTCTCATATTTGAAGTGTACCTTTGATGAAAATTACAGACCTCTTTCACCTTTTTAAGTAGGAGAACTTGCACAATCAGTGGCTAAATACTTTTTTGCCTCCCTGTATGTATTTCAGCAGCAGGTCCATGTTTCTTTCAGTTTGTTTCATGTGTACTGCATAGCCTTTGCGTACTAAAGGGTGGATGCTTTTATGAATCTATAAAAAGACACCATTTTTGTGGATCATGCACATGACCCAAAACCATGAACAATCCAGCAGTGTCTGTGCAGAAATGGAGGTTATCAAACCTCATGTAAAAGTTTGTCAAAAATCCGTAACAGTTCCCAAAGATTTTGTACCTGGTGAAAACAAACTCAATCCTTTCCATCTTAGGTCTTAAAACAGTAGGTCTGTTTTAGCTTTTGCCAAATCCCTGACAAATAACGTTAACCAGTCTCTGAGCAAGAAATTTAATTCTGGCTGTTATCAGATGAGGATAACCAGGCATAAAGTGTTCAGAATCTGGATCAGTGTAATTTACTACATATAGTTTAGGAACAGTGGCATCTTTTTCTGCTTCAAATTTCCTTGTCTCTGGTTGGTTTGGTACTGGCAAACTGTCAATGTGGCACTGGTCGTATGGGTATATCCTAATAAGATCTCATAGACTTTCTTAATAAGGAGTCACAGTGTGCCTTTGAGCTGTTGCAACACTGATGAGGCATTTCTGCTGTATGAAATCTTCCTGAAGACAGTATATCCTATTAGGTATACTCCCATGTTGTTGCCTGAAGAACGTGTGCCAACGTGTCCAAACAGCATCTATAAATGTGAGCAGCTTTAATAGCCTGTCTGCCAGTATTCTAACCTAACTACATTTACATAGCATCTACACTAAGCAGTGCAGTCAGTGGAGTGCCTGGCCAAATAAGCTTGGTTTGTGTGCTATATACTAGAAAATATAATGAGAAATAATAAAAATTGATTATATCATCAAAAAACAGGTTATATAAAGTCATATCAATAAAAAAAAAGGGAGAGGTTAGCAGCCCAAAATGAAATACACCCAAAAGTATTTCATTTCAAATCTTCAGTGTCCATTGTAAACACAATTATTGTAGTTTAATAGCATGTCACATATCTGTGATAAATTGCAACCCCAAAATCAGAAAAAGTTGGGACAATATGGAAAAAAAAAAAAAACACACTGGCTTTCATACATTTACTTTACTTTTATTTCATTGCAGAAAGTATGAACCTGAGATATTTCACGTTTTTTTTCTGGTCATTCATTAATTTTATTTGTTAATAAATATTGATTCCTGCATTTCAATCCTTCAACATGTTCCAAAAAAGTTGGGACGGGGGCAATTTAAAGCTAATAATGAATAATAAAAAATAAAAAAAAACAACTAAATGATGTGATTTCAAACAGGTGATGTCAACAGGTGATTGTAATCATTATTTGGTACAAAAGCAGCATCCAAGAAAGGCTGTGTCTTTGAGGAGTAAAGATGGCCAGAGTATCTCCAGTTTGTCAAAAAATTATTGAGATGTTTAAAAACAATGCAAAGAAAGGTTGAAAGGAATTTACATATTTATCATTTTAAATGTTTCAAGGAATGTGGAAGAATTTCAGTGTGTAGAGCCCAAGGCCGCAAGCTTAAGCTGCACGCCCGTGATCTTCAATCAATCAGACAGCCCTGCATCAAGAACCGTCATTCTTACATTCTTTAAGTTACATTCACAAATGCCACTTAAAACTTTACTATGGACAAAAGAATGTTAACCAATATCCAGATACGGCATTGAGTTCTCAGGGCTTCGAGGCATCAAGGATGGACCATCACACAGTGGAGATGCGATTTGTGGTCAGATGAATCAGTATTCCAGATTTTTTTGGAAGAAATGCACACTGTGGTCCGGATCATCCAGGCTGTTATTAGCAACAAGTCCAAAAGCCAGGCTCTGTCATGGCATGGGGTTGTGTCAGTGCCCTTGGCCCTTGCCCTTGTGGTCCTCAGAATAAAGCACCAATGGGCCAGGAACTGTGCCAGGGAGCTTTGGAGCTGTCAATCAACAGTCCTAATAATTGTAGCATCATACCACATTTGTATATTGAATTAGGTGAAATATTCCAATGAAATGTAGAAGTGCTGGGTGGTATACCGGTTCAACCTGTACAATGGTGTTAATTTCCCATACGGTATGCATTTTTCATATACCTCCATACCGGTGCATAGCAAAAAAACAGCAGCTCTACAGTTTCAAATTATATAATATGTATTTACAAGCGCTGCTGAGCACTGAGTAGAAACTAAACATCGCCGCCGAACAACAGAGCGCATATATTATAACACATACATATACATATCTATCTATATATATATGTATATATATATATATATATATTATATATATATATATATATATATATATATATATATATATATATATATATATGTATGTATATGTATTAATATTAGTTGTCCTTGACTAATATTTCAATAAGGTTTGAAGTTCCGAAACACTTAAGTGTGACAAACAAAGAACAAAAATAGGAAATCAGGAAGGGGGCAAACACTTTCACATACCACTGTAAAACACACGCACACACATATTAGAATATAATGCAACAGAACATAATATAATAGAATATAGTAGAATACAATAGAATATAATGATACGTATTATATTGTATGTACTCCTGACGACAGTAGAGTAAGCTACAAAACTATATAAAAGCCAAACCCCCAACCCCAACACCCCTCCACCACACGCCAGAAATACCATGATATACCGTGAAACTGATATAATTTTTAAAAATGCTGTGCTACAAAGTTTTGGTCATACCACCCAGCACTAAAACAGTAGGATGGTCAAGCTTTCACATTAAACCCTGCTTTGTCATGCCTAAAAATTGAAGGAAGCTTTTAAATTCTCATAAAAGTGAAGGTAAATTTATCAAAAAGTAATTTAGTAGCTCTTAAATTAAATCAAAACAATCCTGATCCTTAAGTCATTACACAGAACATACCGTGCTGGAATAAAACTGAGAACAATCACATATTCTGCTTTAAGTCTTTATTCAAACACTGGTATCAGCAACCATCAGTCCCTGACTGTGCTGTCTGATTTCAGTACAAGATGAAAGTAAAATTCAACCTGGTTGTTTTTGTTATATTAACAAAAAGTATTAGGTATTAGGTGATTTTAAATGCTACATGATCTGTTCGTGAGATGATCCTGTTAACTGTCAACCTTTTCTCAAGTCCTTTTCTACAACATTCAAGAAAAGCTGCAACAATATGCCCAGAGTCCTATTCTTCCATTCTGTCTTCTTGCTGGGAGATTTCGGACAGTCTCTTGGCTCCAAGCAACTGGATGAGGACAGCCCACCATCCAAGAATAGCTCAGTCCTCTACATGGCTTTCAATAGGGTCGATACAAACCCAATGAAGCATTACTGTGGGGAAATCAACTCTCCTCTCAGCTAAATTACTTCTTTTTTCACATACTATTTAGCATATCATTGGCAAACAGCAGACACTGCAAACATCTCCAGTTCCACGGTCCTGAATTTCTTGGCTTGACTGTGCTTTGAAACTCAGCAACACTGCCTCTCCATCATGACTGGTTTTCAGATGTCCATCAGTAAGAGTGTTTGTTTTTTCAAGAATGCTAGAAGACTTCTCAAAAACTTTTCACCCTTGATTCAGGAAGCTCTTGGCTATCTGTGCCGACGATGCCAGTGATTAGTACAGTACATATAACTTCTACAGGGTCATTGTCACAAAGGTAACATTGCTGCCATAGCTGTAGTTATCAGAATTATGAAACTCCACCTGCTGCTCCGGCTCACTGCATTGCTGTAGGACTGAATCCGCATGAACACGGCATTTGTGTGGTTAGTGGGGAGCTCCACATTACATGCCATGCCCTCACAGCAGGATACACACTCCTAAGAAAGAGAAGAGAACACAATCAAATAATTTACAATTGAAAACATACCATCACAGCTGTTAAAAATATATATGGAAATGATGGGTAAAACATATGTGTTTACATGCAATACTATATATACACATTCCAAATTCATTATATTTGTGTATTCTTAAATAACTCTTGATAAATGCTTTAACTGAACAATAAAACTCACATTTATCAGTATTTATCAGTTTAAGTACGCATTCCTGGAAAAGAATACTATGAGATCCAAAACTGTAGGAAGGCTGGAGTTTAGTCCAGGTGGTATGATTATTTACCACATAGTCTCTACTCTGATTTTAGGGCTGGAAGGTATGGCCAAAAATTTGTATCATGGTATTTTTAAAGATTCTACAGGTTTCACGATATATATCACAATATAAATTTGATTTCCATTGATGATCTTTGTGTGATTTTCTTGTCAGCACATTCAACTTTGTAAGTATTCAATGAGAATATTTCATTCATTCAAATCTAGGATGTGTTATTTGAGTGTTCCCTTTATTTTTTTGAGCACATACACACACATACACACATACATACATACATACATACATACATACATACATACATACATACATAAATACAATGTATGTATATACATGGAAATCAATGGAAATCAAATTTATTATCTAGTGGAGGCCTGGATTTGGAGTCACACACAAAATTAAAGTAGAAAAACACACTACAGGCTGATCCAACTTTGATGTAATGTCCTTAAAACAAGTCAAAATGAGGCTCAGTATTGTGTGTGGCCTCCCTACAACCCCTGGGCATGCTCCTGATGAGGTGGCGGATGGTCTCCTGAGGGATCTCCTCCCAGACCTGGACTTAAGCATTCGCCAACTCCTGGACAGTCTGTGGTGCAACGTGACGTTGGTGGATGGAGCGACACATGATGTCCCAGATGTGCTCAATCGGATTCTGGTCTGTGGAACGGGCGGGCCAGTCCATAGCTTCTATGCCTTCATCTTGCAGGTGCCAAGCACACCAGCATATGGTCTCACAAGGGGTCTGAGGATCTCATCTCGGTACCTAATGGCAGTCAGGCTACCTCTGGCGAGCACATGGAGGGCTCTGCGGCCCTCCAAAGAACTGCCACCCCACACCATTACTGACCCACTGCCAAACCGGTCAGGCTGAAGGATGTTGCAGGCAGCAGATCGCTCTCCGCGGTGTCTCCAGACTCTGTAACGTCTGTCACATGTGCTCAGTGTGAACCTGCTTTCATCTGTGAAGAGCACAGGGCGCTAGTGGCGAATTTGCCAATCCTGGTGTTCTGTGGCAAATGCCAAGCGTCCTGCACGGTGCTGGGCTGTGAGCACAACCCCCATCTGTGGACGTCGGGCTGCTCCAGCAGGCAGATCCTCTGGACACTACGCTGACAGACACAGCAAACCTTCCTGCCAAAGCTCGCATTGATGTGCCATCTTGGATGAGCTGCACTACCTGAGCCATTTGTGTGGGTTGTAGAGTCTGTCTCATGCTACCACGAGTGTGAAAGCACCACCAACATTCAAAAGTGACCAAAACATCAGCCAGAAAGCATAGGTACTGAGAAGTGGTCTGTGGTCCCCACCTGCTGAACCACTCCTTTATTGAGTGTGTCTTGCTAACTACCAATAATTTCCACCTGTTGTCTATTCCATTTGCACAACAGCATGTGAAATTGATGGTCAATCAGTGTTGCTTCCTAAGTGAACAGTTTGATTTCACAGAAGCTTGATTTATTTGGAGTTAAACTGTGTTGTTTAAGTGTTCCCTTTATTAATTTTTTGAGCAGTGTATATACACACATATATACATATATTTTGTTATATTATGCACACGCACACACACGCACACACACACACACACACACACACATATATATATATATATATATATATATATATATATATATATAAAGTATAATAAAAAGTTGGGACGGTAAAGCATTTACCATATATTGTGGCACCAAGTGTTATTTAGTTTTGAAAAAGAAAAGACAAAGTTTATTTGTTTTAATCAGAGCCTGTTCTAATTTCTCCGTTGATCGGATGCATTAAAACCAGACTGACCAATCAGAACTCGGTTGTCAGGCAGAACAGCTCATCCTGGTTGCAGCAGAGCACAAGCTTATAAGACTATAAAACATGCCGACTATAAACAAGGATATTAAAGAAAATATCTGGCGGAATATAGCTGAAAGTAGGGAAATGATAGTGCAAACCTCACAGTGACTGTATGGAACCGTTTTCTTGTTTATCTAAGTGCATTCTAGTCTGGTCCTGCCCATAAAAACAAAACAAAAAACAAAAAAAAAACTATAGCTTCCTGCACTAATTTTCGCTCGTATCTTCTCTGTGACACATTAAGATAAGGGAAATTAAAAAAAGCAAAGGCGGACGGGGAGTTTTCAGAGTGATTAGACAAAAAAAATGTATCGGTCTCGGTGTGAAGGTTCCACTACGTTAAAAATCGCATCCGTTTTTTCTTGTGTAAAAAATCATACTTGGTGTGAAAAAGCCTTTAAGGTGTAAAACAGTATGGGACTGTCACTGTCACATTGTTCGTTTACAAATTTCCCCACACATTCTCGGGACAGGTCAGGACTACAGGCAGGCCACTCCCGTACCCGTACCATCTTCATTCACAGCCATGCCTTTGTAATGTCTGCAGCATGTGGTTTTGCATTGTCTTGTTGAAAAATGCATGTTTGTCCCTGGAAAAGATGTCGTCTTGAAGGCAGCATATTTTGCTCTAATATCTAAATGTACTTTTCTGCATTAATGATGCCATCACAGAAATGTAAATGGCTATTCGTTTTTGAGCTTTTCAATAATTTCCTCATGCATTTGTTCATATACTGGAGATCCTCTGCCCATCATAGTTCCTCAAAAACTCAGCCTTTTGTGGATACTGCTTTTCTACCAAATCATGATTACATTCACATGTTGACAACTTGTCTTTGAAACCACATCATTATTTAGTTTTTATTATTATTATTATTATTATTATTATTATTATTATTATTATTAAAATGTCATTACTAGCCTTAAATTTCCCACAATCCCAACTTTTGCAGGCCTGGAATGCAGAAATAGATGTCTGTTAACAAAATAAATTTGTTGACCACACAAAACATGAAATATCTAGAGTTCATACTGTCTGCAAATAAATAAAAGTAAAAATAAATACTGTGCCTTTTACTGTTTCTACATTTTTCTGATTTGTACTTGTACTTGACAGTCCATTTTACTGTGACATTGTATGTATTATGGTATTGTATTGTATGGTATGTGTATAGTGTACTTGTATCGCTCCACACACACACACACACACACACACACACACACACACACACACACACACACACACACACACACACACACATATATATATATATATACACAGATCACAACTGCAAAATATTAGCAGATATAATAGTTTACAATTACAATACACAATATTCTTCTACTCAAAAGACTTCAAACACCTACAGTGGGGCAACAAAGTATTTAGTGAGCCACTGATTGTGCAAGTTCTCCTACTTAGAAAAATGAAAGAGGTCTGTAATTTTCACCATAGGTCCACTTCAACTATGAGAGACAAAATGAGAAAAAAAATCCAGGAAATCACATTGTAGGATTTTTAAGGAATTTACTTGTAAATAAATTTGGTTCAACTCAATACTTTGTAACATAACCTTTGTTGACAATGACAGCGGTCAATCATTTCCTGTAAGTCTTCACCAGGTCTGCACACACTGTAGCTGGTATTTTGGCCCATTCCTCTATGCAGATCTCCTCTAGAGCAGTGATGTTTTGGGGCAACATTGACTTTCAACTCCCTCCACAAATTTTCTATGTGGTTGAGGTCTGGAGACTGGCTAGGCCACTCCCAGACCTTGAAATGCTTTTTACTGAGCCACTCCTTCATTGCACGAGCGGTGTGTTTAGGATCATTGTCATGCTGGAAGACCCAGCATCGTTCCATCTTCAATGCTCTCACTGATGGAAGGAGGCTTTGGCTTAAAATCTCACGATACATGGCCCCGTTCATTCTTCCCTTAACACGGATCAGTCGTCCTGTCCCCTTCGCAGAAAAACAACCCGAAAGCATGAGGTTTCCACCCCCATGCTTCACAGTAGGTATGGTGCAACTTAGCATTCTTCTTCCTCCAAACACTACGAGTTGAGTTTTTCCCAAAAAGTTCTATTTTGTTTCATCTGACCACATGATATTCTCCCAATCCTCTTCTGGATCATCCATATGCTCTCTGGCAAACTTCAGACGAGCCTGGACATGTACTGGCTTAAGCAGGTGGACACGCCTGGCACTGCAGAGATCCTATCTGCGTAGTGTGTTACTGATGGTAGCCTTTGTTACTTTGGTCCCAGCTCTCTGTAGGTCATTCATCAGGTCCCTCCGTGTAGTTCTGGGATTTTTGCTCACCGTTCTCATGATCATTTTGACCCCACGGAATGAGATCTTGCGTGGGGCCCCAGATCGAGGGAGATTATCAATTGTGTTGTATGTCTTCCATTTTCTTACAATTGCTCCCACAGTTGATTTATTCACACCAATCTGCTTTCCTATTGTAAATTCACTCTTCCCAGCCTGGTGCAGGTCTACAATTTTCGTCCTGGTGTCCTTCGACAGCTCTTTGGTCTTGAGTTTGGAGTCTGACTGGTTGAGGCTGTGGACAGGTGTCTTTTATACAGATAATGAGGTCAAACAGGTGCCATTAATACAGGCAACAAGTGGAGAACAGAAGAGCTTCCTAAAGAAGTTACACGTCTGTGAGAGCCAAAAATCTTGCTTGTTTGTGGGTGACCAAATGCTTATTTTCCACCATGACTTACGATTAAAAGCTTTAAAAATCCTACAATGTGATTTCCTGGATTTTTTTCTCATTTTGTCTCTGATAGTTGAAGTGTACCTATGATGAAAATTACAGACCTCTCTCATTTTTCTAAGTAGGACAACCTGCACAACCAGTGGCTGACTAAATACTTTTTTGCCCCAGTGTAATTCAATCATATAGAAACTGAGCTTAAATTAGAATCAACTATTCACCTTAATTTAGTACCAGATCATTACCCTGCATGTAAAAACAGCTGGTGTATGAATGAGAGTTCATGCATGGATGAAATGGTGTGCATGTGCACTCACTGTATGTTGTGTGTTTCCGTGATGTCGGCAGCCTATTGAGTTGCAGTCCTCCCATGTTGCGCAGCGCTTCGTCACAAACTTGGTTTTCCCATGCCGACCAAAGTAATGAACAGTCACACAGTACTGTGTATCTGTAAGCAGTGTAGACAGTAGACAGAAGTGTACTTCATGAGTGTGTCTTACCAACAATATATATGCTACAAAACCAGAATAAAAATAGTTCTCTTTGTGGGCATAAATGACTAGTTCCTAAATAATATTCGCAGAACCATACTATATGACTAAACAGGACACAATTCTGAACGCACATTTACAGCATTTAGCAGACACCATTATCCAAAGCGACTTACAGTAGAGCTCAACAGTTGCATGTAAGGGCTTTGCTCAAGCTCCCAACAGTGTCAGCCTGCCAGAGCCACACACTGCCATTATCGAGCCCTTGAGCAAGGTTCTTCCTAGAGATGCAACAACTGCAATTTACTTGGCCGACTCCAATTTCAGATTTTTTAAACACATGACTGCCAGATTCCGATTTTGGCTTATTCCAATTTTTCTCTGTCCAAGAATTATAAATGACACCATACATATCATTTTTGCTCAACTTTTCTTTTAATGAAAATTTCTTCACTGCTAAACAAAGATGTGTCTGGCTCTGCACTCTCAGTAGAGTTAGCTTTAGCTTTGTCAAATTCTACATATTCATCTAGGTGACGCCGTTTTATATGTCTTATTAAATTCACTGTTCTGAGTGTTTTCTGAGTTGTTCCTTGTTTGTTTGCTTATTTGGTTTATTTATGTCGCTATCAGCATCAGTGGCCAATCTCAGCGACACACAAAAGGCTATACTTACACACAAGGTTACATCAATACTAGTCATGCATACATACATACATACATACATATATACACACATATATATATATACACACACACACACACAGACATACATACATACAGACCGGCTTAACCAACTGTCTGCTGGTAGCCATGCACCGTCACCCAGAACCCACATTATTGAAACTGTGTCTGTTACCCGCATCTGCCCTAAACGTAAACGCTCTCAAAAAGTCTGTTTTAATAACCTCATTAGTATATACACAGAGATAGCTGCAAAAGAAAAAAAACAAAATAACAACACATTAGACTAAAAGCTAGGACTCCTTAACATTAGATCCACTTACAAACAAAGCAGTGATTGTAAATGAAATGATCACTGATAAACGCTTAAACAACGCTCTCTGTTCTCACTGAGACTTGGATTAGAAACCTGATGTGAATATTTAGCCTTAAAAAATGAAAAGCCTCACCTCCTGGATACAGTCATGCTAGTTGCCCTCGTCCTAATGGTCGGGGGGAGGCATAGCCACACATTTTTTGACAAAGACTTAGGTGTTACAGCTAAAATCCCATTACACAAAGGCTAATTCTTTTGAAATACTGATTCTTAATGTGACTGAATCCATCGTTATGGAAGTCAAAACCACACTCTTTTTTTCAAGAGTTTCATCTTATCACTATTTACCGCCCGCCCTGGGTCCCTATTCAGAATTTCTTCAGGAATTTGCTAACTTTCTTTCCTGCTTACTACTACTGTCAACAGATAAGGCTTTAATTGTAGGGTGATTTCAATATTCACTTTGACAGTGAGCAGGATCAACTTTTAAAAATTGGGCTTTCTTCGAGTCCATCTTAGATCCATGGGTATCACTCAGAATGTGATGGGACCAACCCACCGCTGTAAGATCATACTTTAGATCTAATATTAACATTTGGTTATCAATATAGATAACCTTGATGTTTTTCCCGCAAAGTGATTCGATTTCAGATCACTATCTTTTTAGTATTTGAGCTATATCTCTAAAAAATAAATAAAAATCCTTCTGCCCTCGTTATCACACCAAGCGCACTATCACACATCTGCTACTCCAGCTGCGTTTATTAAAAAACCTACCAGACTTTAAAATTTAATACACACCTTACGGAGATAAATCATCTTGAGTGTGTAAATGAAGCAATTAGAATGTGGTGCTTCGCTCAACCCTGGGACACTACTGCCCCTGCCTAGGCTCAAACGTATTAGGGAAAAAAGGCTAGCAACCATGGTATAATGACCACACCCCGTACCTTAAAGCAAAGAACACACGGCATTTAGAGCGCAAGTGGAGACATAGTAAATTTGGAGGTGTTTAAAGATTTGCTTGGAGGGACAGGGCATGGGCAGAGTATAAGCATGCCCCCCTCACTAAAAGCTAAAGCTGCATTACTACTCTTCTCTTCAATTCATAGAGAAAAAATAAGAATAATCCAAGATTTCTCTTTTAATACAGTCTCCAAATTAACAAAAAACCCCACAGAAAGTGACTCTCCCATTCTGTGTAATTTTAACAGTAATGATTTCATTTACTTTCTTTAATGATTTAAGATATAGAAAACATTAGGCCACAGAAACTCAATGCTCATCACATCACCAAAACTGTTCAGCAACCTTCCAGATGCAGCACTAGTGAAGACATCTGTTTCAATTAGCCGTAATTCAATATCAAGATCTTTTTAGAATCTTTTACCCCCGATTACTAATACTGAACTATCCGCACTGATCAGCTCGTCTAAGTCATCAACATGTTTTGTTAGATCCAATAATTCCTACACGTCTACTCAAACCCAAGTATTACCTAGTGTTATAAGAGCCAGTGTTAGTTTTTTTATTTTAAATTCATCCCTTACCCTTAGGTTATTGGGTGCCCGAATCCTTTTTAAGTCTGCCGTTATCAAACCACTGATTAAAAAAGCCAATCTTGACCTTGTGTGATATCTAATTATAGGGACCAAATTATCAAATCTACCGTTTCTCTTGTCCAAAATCTTAAAACAAAAAAAGCCGTCTATCAACAGCTCTGTAGTCACCTCCAAAGGAATGAAATTTATCGATGAAACATTTCAGTCTGGCTTCAGGCCCCATCATAGTACTGAAAAAACAGCATTAAATTAGGGTACTTAATGACTTGTTATGTCCTCAGATAAGGGATGTGTTTTCCTTTCTTTTTCTTGTTCTGTTAGATTTAAGTGCAAGCATTTTGACACTATAGATCATGATGTTTTTACACTAAACAGACTAGAAAATACTGTAGGTATTAAGGGATCAGCACTTTTTCCCCCCACCTTTCTTTGGTTTTAAATCCTACTTAAACTGACCGGTACCAGTTTGTTCATATAAAATAATCTAAGATCTAAGGCTCTTCAAAAGTGAAGTAAAAGTATGGCGTGCCTCACAGGGGGTCAGTGCTTGGCCCGCTTTTATTCTCTCTGTACATGCCCTGCCACTAGGCTCAGTTATTCGTAAGCATGGCATTAGTTTTTCACTGCTGATATGCAGGATGATACACAGCTGTACATATCAGCCAAACCTAATGACCAGCCTTACAATCAACAAAATCGAGGACTGTGTAAAGGAAATAAAAGATTGGATGTTGGTTATTTAATTTTTCTCTTACTTAACTCAGATAAAACTGAGGTGCTATTTAGTGGGGACCCAAGGCTGTGAGAGACAGGTTAGCTACATCTATCCTAAATCTAGATGGTCCTGTCCAGTTATTGCCCAGTCCGTCTGTAAAAAAACTAGGGGGTCACATTTGATTCAGGATCTCCTCCTTTGATGGGCGCACATTTAGCAGCATCACTCGAATTGCTTTCTTTCAATTTACGTACAATATCGCTAAAAAAACTTAGAAATATCCTCTCTTTTAATGATGCAGAAAACTTGTTCATTGCGTTTATAAACCTCAAGGGTTGGATTACTGTAATGCCTTACTTACTGGATGGCTCTAGTAAATCTATAAATAAACTTCAGTTAGTTCAGAATGCAGCTGCCCGAGTGCTAACTCGAACTAGAAAATTTGATCATATCACTCCTGTTTCTATTCATCACTGCAACTGGTTACCAGGTCAAATTCCGCATTGATTATTACAAAATAATTTCTTATAACTTATAAAAAAGCTCTACATGATGGGCCTGGCACCCCCCCCCCACATTATCTGAGTGAACTCTTAGAGTTTTACAAATCCAACTCGTCTACTTCGTTCGCAGGGTTGCAGGACTTCTTTTAGTTCCCTAGAATTAAAAAAGTCACAGCAGGGGGAAAGGCTTTCTCATACATGGCCCCCCAAAACTATGGAATAAACTTCCCACTTTCGTTCGAGAATCAGACACCCTCCAAAGTTTTTAAGTCTAGGGCTAAAGACATACTTTATTTACGCAGGCTTTTGACTAGATTTAAGACCAGTTTTGCATGGTTGGGGGTTGCTGAGGCCGGAGTCTGAAGTCATGTCTGGCCCTGCCTGCCTTGTCCGCTTTGCCGGGGAGTGTCGGGTTTTTGGGGCGGTCTGGCTGAACTAGGCTTGGGTCCTCGTGGAAACTATCTTGACTCATGCACCTTTGCCTTAGAATAAGGGCAGAGCTGGGGGTTCATAGTCATAAAAGAGGTCTTATGGTGATCAGAGACGTTTGGGGGTTGCCTGTCTTTCTGTCCCGCTCGTGGGGTTGCCAATGTCTCATGTGAATCCCCTCTTGGCTGTGTTTTTTCTTTCCAGTTTCTCCTCTTTTTCTAGCTTTCTAGCTATGCTGCTATAGCTAATGGCTGCCGGGTCTCCCTGCTACTTGGCATCACTGATTGACATGGCATCAGTGATTGTTAATAGACACTGTGCTCTTAATCAATAACTAATTACATTTTTGTTCTCTTTCTCTTCGAGCTGTTGTTCCGGCAGTTCCTTCCGGCCCCACACATGATGTACATCTGATGGAGCTCCACTTGTTGCATAATTCACATTTTTATTCGACCAATGACTGACCCCATGACTTTAAGTTTTCGCTCTTAGATTTTATCATCATACCCGGGCCACTAATGTTTCTATTTCGAAACTTTGACTCCATGACTTTAGTTCGCTCTTAGATTTAAATAATCATACCCATACCCCGGCCCACTTAATGTCGATGTGGGCATTACTTCACATTTCTATTCGATTTTTGACTCCCATGACTTTAGTTTCGCTCTCTTTAGATTTTATTCAACTACGCCGCCCAAGGAGGTTTGGGTCCCTTTTTGAGTTCTTGGTCCTCCCAAGGTTTTTCTTCCTAGAACTAGGGAGTTTTTTCCTTGCCACTGTCGCCCTAAGGCTCGCTCAATTTGGGATTGGAAACGTAGTTATTAGGAGATAATCTAAATTTTGTAAAGTTGCTTTGAGACAATGCTTCCATTGTAAAAAGCGCTATAATAAATAACTAAATCTGACTTGACTTGACTTGACATACACACACACACAACACACACAACACACACACACACACCAACACACACACACACACACACCACACACACACACACACACACATACATACACACATACATACAGTGCCCTGCAAAAGTATCCTCCCCCCCTTGAGCTTTTTTCGCTTCAATCCACCCTTTTGCCCCCACATTTTCAGGCTTCAAAACATAAAGATAGGAAATTGTAAATTTTGTGAACAATCAACACACAAAGTGGGGCCAACAAATCGTGAAGTGGAAACCGAATTTTTTTTTGTGTCTCATATTTCCCAAAAAACTTTTTTTTAGGAAATAAAAAAACTCATTCAAGAATTTCAGTTCAGTGAGGATCTCTCGAAAGATCCAATGTTTGACCTAAAAATGACTGACTGATGATAAATAGAAATCCACCTGTGTGGAAAATCAAGGTCTCTGTATAAATGGCACATGCTCTGTGATAGTCTCAGAGTTCTGTTTAAGGTGCAGAGAGCATCATGAAGACCAGGAACACACCCAGGCAGGTCCGAGATAAACTGTTGTTGTGGACAAGTTTTAAAGCCGGATTATTTGGATACAAAAAGAATTTCCCAAGCCTTAAAACAATCTCAAGGAGCACTGTGCAAAAAAAAAAAAACGATCATATTGAAATGGAAGGACCCGGCCGTCCCTCTAAACTTTCAGCTCAACAACAAGAACAAGACTGATTCAGAGATGCAGCCAAGAGGCCCCATGATCACTCTGGATGAACTGCAGAGATCTACTACAGCTGAGGTGGGAGACTCTGTCATAGGACAACAAATCAGTCATACACTGCACAAATCTGGCCTTTATGGAAGAGTGGCAAGAAGAAATCATTTCTCAAAAATAATCTCATAAAAATTTTTGCCACAAGCCACCTGGAAGAGACACCACCAAACAGATGTGGGAAAAAGGTGCTCTGGTCATATACGAACTTTTTTTGGCCACAAGGGCACCTGGCGTAAAAGTTAAAAAGCAAACACAGCTCATCACCCTGAACACACCATCCCCACTGTCAAACATGGTGGTGGCAGCATCATGGTTTGGGCCTGCTTTTCTTCAGCAGGGACAGGGAAGATGGTTAAAATTGATGGGAAGATGGATGGAGTCAAATACAGGACCATTCTGGAAGAAAACCTGTTGGAGTCTGCAAAAGACCTGAGACTGGGACAGAGATTTATCTTCCAACAAGACAATGATCCAAAACATAAAGCAAAATCTACAATGGAATGGTTCACAAATAAACGTATCCAGGTGTTAAAATGGCCAAGTCAAAGTCCAGACCTGAATCCAATCGAGAATCTGTGGAAAGAGCTGAAAACTGCTGTTCACAAACGCTCTCCAGCCAACCTCACTGAGCTCGGGCTGTTTTGCAAGCAAGAATGGGCAAGAATTTCAGTCTCTCGATGTGCAAAACTGATAGAGACATACCCCAAGCGACTCGCAGCAAAAGATGGCGCTACAAAGTATTAACGCAAGGGGGCCGAATAATTTTGCACGCCCCACTTTTCAGTTTTTTATTTCTAAAAAAAATATCCAATAAATTTCGTTCCACTTCATTATTGTGTCCCACTTGATGTTGATTCTTCACAAAAAATTACAATTTCATACCTTTATGTTTAAAGCCTGAAATGTGGCAAAAGGTTGAAAAGTTCAAGGGGGCCGAATACTTTTGCAAGGCACTGTATATATATAGAGCGCAAGTGTGGCTAACTGTGGCACAAAATTGGTTATACGACACTGATCGGTCGATCACCGATCATGGCAGATCATGCTGAAAACTGGCTGATTCCAGTCACCGGCCCATCGATCAGTGCATCTCTAGTCCTTACGTTTTGGTTCTCACCTCAACTCTAAGTCATATCATATGAAATGCAAGTGTGATATTTTTTTCCCCTCTATGGAGACCTGGAATACACTCACTCTGTGGGCACCACTTGTCTTCAGCCCAACGATTACAGTTGTAATTGTCAGAGGCTTGCTCACATGTGAAGCACTTGAAGCTCTTGGGATGTGGTGTTGCTGCACAAAAACAACTTGTTAAACACTAAGGCATGCAACTCAACACAACATGGAAACTAGGTACACAGCTACCTGAATCAGACTGGATCAGAATGTCAGGAATAGCAGGAAATGCTAAAATCACATTAGGTTATGGTGACAAAAAGTAGTTAACACAAAAATATTGTGTGCCAGACATTGCATTCCCATGAACAGTATGGAAAAAGACAACATCCTGGGGACAAAAGTTCAAAATACAAGGTGACAGCATCTTTTAGTAACATTCCACCTTATGACATTATGCAAAACCAACAGAAACTAGTCCATAAAGAACCAAAAACTACACCCTGCTTTTGACATGATCCTTCCTGTCTCCAGACCTGATTATAGCTGAGAGGAACCCAATGATGTTAAATACATAAAAAGGCAAAGGGTGGGTAGAAAGTTTCTTACAAAATACCTTATGAATTGCACATTCATAAAGAAAAATGAAACTTTGGAACTGATCTAGTTTCAGCGTGTGTGTTACTTTTGATAATGAATGAACACATTCTTTAAGCATACTTAGCAATGTTATATGGAATATTGTAGTGTAGCAGTAATGACTAAATTAGATACCGGAGTGTTTTCCATACACTGATTTATTTCATATCAAGAATGACCACCACATATTGATTTTCAATACTGACTAATCACTTGCAGCAGCCACTTTAAACTGACTATCATTTATCAACAAGAAGTGTCAATAAATGCATTGTATTGTATACTATGAAAACCTTCAAATACTGAGTTAGAAAGTGAAGAGTTGGCCACAATAAAGTATTAAAACATTACTCAAATGTTGTTACATTTCGAAGTAACAATACACACTGTCCAATCACTTTATTATGACAACCTCCTTGTTTCTACACTCATTGACCATTTTATCAGTTCCACTTACCATTTACAGTGGGGCAAAAAAGTATTTAGTCAGCCACTGATTGTGCAAGTTCTCCTACTTAGAAAGATGAGAGAGGTCTGTAATTTTTATCATAGGTACACTTCAACTATGGGAGACAAAATGAGAAAAACAAATCCAGGAAATCACATTGTAGGATTTTTTAAACATTTAATTGTAAATCATGGTGGAAAATAAGTATTTGGTCAATAAATTTCGTCCAACTCAATACAGAAAAAAGCAAAATTTCTGGCTCTCACAGACCTGTAACTTCTTCTTTAAGAAGCTCTTCTGTCCTCCACTCGTTACCTGTATTAATGGCACCTGTTTGACCTCGTTATCTGTATAAAACACACCTGTCCACAGCCTCAAACAGTCAGACTCCAAACTCAAGACCAAAGAACTGTCGAAGGACACCAGGAAGAAAATTGTAGACCTGCAGCAGGCTGGGAAGAGTGAACCTACAATAGGCAAGCAGATTGGTGTGAATAAATCAACTGTGGGAGCAATTGTAAGACATACAAGACCATTGATAATCTCCCTCAATCTGGGGCTTCATGCATCTCATCCCATGGGGTCAAAATGATCATGAGAACAGTGAGCAAAAATCCGAGAACTACACAGAGGGACCCGATGAATGACCTCCAGACAGCTGGGACCAAAGTAACAAGCTCTATGCCGAGAGGGACTCAGATCCTGCAGTGCCAGGCATGCCCCCTTGCTTAAGCCAGTACATGTCCAGGCCCGTCTGAAGTTTGCCAGAGAGCATATGGATGATCCAGAAGAGGATTGGGAGAATATCATCTGGTCAGATGAACCAAAATAGAACTTTTCGGTGAAAAAACTCAACTGGAGCAAAAAGGATGCCGAGTCACATCTTAAGAACACCATACCTACTGTGAAGCATGGGCTGGAATCATCATGCTTTGGGGCTGTTTTTCTGCAAAGGGGACAGGACGACTGATCCGTGTTAAGGGAAGAATGAACGGGGCCATGTATCGTGAGATTTTAAGCCAAAACCTCCTTCATCAGTGAGAGCATTGAAGATGGAACGTGGCTGGGTCTTCCAGCATGACAATGATCCCAAACACACCGCTCGGGCAACGAAGGAGTGGCTCCGTAAAAAGCATTTCAAGGTCCTGGAGTGGCCTAGCCAGTCTCCAGACCTCAACCCCATAGAAAATTTGTGGAGAGAGTTGAAAGTCCGTGTTGCCCCAAAACATCACTGCTCTAGAGGAGATCTGCATGGAGGAATGGGCCAAAATACCAGCTACAGTGTGTGCAAACCTGGTGAAGACTTACAGGAAATGTTTGACTTCTGTCATTGCCAACAAAGATCATGTTACAAAGTATTGAGTTGGACCAAATTTACTGACCAAATACTTATTTTCCACCATAATTTACAATTAAATTCTTTAAAAATCCTTCAATGTTATTTCCAATGTTTTTCCTCATTTTGTCTCTCTTAGTTGAAGAGTACCTGTGATGAAAATTACAGATCTCTCTCTAAGTAGGAAAACTTTCACAATCAGTGGCTGAATAAATACTTTTTTGCCCCACTGTATATGCGCTTTCTAGTTCTACAATTACAGACTGTAGTCCATCAGTTTCTCTACATACTTTGTTAGTCCCCTTTCCTCTGTTCTCTAAATGGTCAGGACCACCACAGATCAGGTACTGTTTGGGTGGTGGCTCATTCTCAGCACTGCAGTGACACTGATCTGGTGGTGTGTTAGTGTGTCTTGTACTGGTATGAGTGGATTACACACAGCAGTGCTGCATCAGTGCCACTGCTAGACTGAAAATTGTCCACCAAAAATGTCCAGCCACTACCATACTGTAGGCAGCATCCTGTGAGCACTGATGAAAGATTACAAGACGACTAACACAAAACTGTGCAACAACAGATGAGTTACTGTCTCTGACTTTACATCTACAAGGTGAAGCAAAAAGGTAGAGATGCCTAAGTGGACAGTGAGTGAACACAGTGTTTAAATTCCGTCATCACTGCTGTGTCTGGTCCACTTATACCAGTACAACACACAGTAACACAGCACCACCATTTCAGTGTCACTGCAGTGCTGAGAATGATCCTCCGTCCAAATAATACCTGATCTGTGCTGGTCCTGTGGGGGTTCTGACCATTACAGAACAGAGTAAAGGGGATTAATAAAGTATGCAAAGAAACAGATGGACTACAGTCTTTAATTGTAGAACTACAAAGTGCTTCTCTATGGTAAGTGCAAATGAAATGGACAATGGTTGTAGAAATAAGTAGATGGTCATAAAGTGATTGGGCAGTGTATGACAGTACTGTATATTTTCAGCAATAAAGCTCACTAGTCTATAGGAAGTATCTTGTCTATAGGACATGGTTTTCTATAGGACTATTGTTTTCAATATTTTTTTCTTTTTTATACGCCAAGCATTTTTGAGCAAGAGAAGACAGAAACAGAATTTTCACTCACCACCAACAGGAGGCCTAATATTGTAGAAGTTGATGTTGTCACACCTCACTACAGCCAAGAGCAGCTTGGAAGCAACCATGATGTACACAGCAACGGGAATGGCCATTCTCAAAAAAGAGGAGATGACCCTGAAATAAAGAAATGTTGGTGAGAACTATTTAATGTCTAAAATATCTGTATATCATACAACTCCAAAGTCACATAGCAAACATTCAACTGACCTTTCAGTAGAAACATAGGACTGGATTTGATTAGCTTTGATGATACCATGTGAACACCAACCATTGTTTACACACTATATTGCAAATAAAGCTGTGATAACCAAGCAGCTCACCCAATGGTGTTAAATTCCCATGACATTTAGCCATACAACGATTTAGCCATGATTAGTTTTGAAGCCAATACACACTGCCTGACTTACTGTAGGAAAGACATTTTCTCATATTAGGAAACCACACAGCAAAGAAAACACCATCAGAAGCAATCAACATCTTATTCAGAACAATTTTATTCACAAACTTTCAGACTATGTCTCAGAAAATAATAACAAACACAAAACATTAAGTCAACAGCATATTTAATTTTCATAATACTCACTCAAACTCTATCAGGACCCACTGTTATCCCACTGGCACATCCTTTATTTAATACTCAATTTATTATCCCACCCCACGCTAATATCATGTTTATCTCATATCATGACCTTGTCTCATAATGTTTTGAAATGGCCAAGTCAAGGTCCTGACCGTTGTTTTGGAAGCATTTCCTGTGCGGAAATCCACCAACATCCCGGAGTTAAAGCTGGTCTATACAGAGGATCAGGCTAAAATTCCTCGCAGTCTCTGTGCAAGACTGACCAATAGTTACCAGAAATTTTTAGTTGCAGTTATTGTGAACTTGTGAGCTCTGATAATGAAAGCAAGGTTCGCATACTTCTGCCACTCACAGAATATGTCTTGATACAATAATCCAGGTGAGAAAATCCCAGAAGTTGAGTCAGTTCTTCTGGACATAAGGTTTTGTGGGAGAAACGTTTCTTCATTCATCTAAGTGACTTCTTCAGTCTCAGCTAGTTGGAAAACTTCCCCAAACAAACAGCACATACAGCACATTTGCATAATGACCAATACCAGCACCATTACTTAACAATGGGACCTGTGATCAGTTTAATATGCAAATTGCAAATTGAGTATTAGCCATAACATGTCATTCACCTTGTTAGTGCATTAATCAGTCCATCACATCAGCTACAGTAACCAGGTTTAATTAAAACCAGACTTACTAAAACCTGATGAGTTTGGCATGTTACTCAAATCTGATTTTTTTTTTAGCTTTGTGGGACTGTGGTGGCACAGTGTTTAAGGTACTGGACTGTTGACCAGAAGTATCAGAGTTCGAATCCCACCTCTGCCAAGCTGCCACTGTTGGCCGTTTTAGACATTCACAAACAGGTCCCTAAAAATGGTAGTTTAGGTAAACATACAAGTCCACCTCTCGTAACCACATAGGCAATATTAGTGGTACACAAAATATAGACCTTTAAAACAGCCAACCTCATATGTAGTAGACAAATTAACTATTCTAATTATTCCAGAAGTTGAATCTGTTCATCTGGACATATTTTGTGGGAGAAATGTTTTGTCACTCATCTAAGTGACTTCTTCAGTTTCAGCTAGTTGGAAAACTTCCCAAATCTTATATACAACACATTTGCATAATGACCTATACCAGCACCATTACATAACAATGGGACCAGTGATCAGTTTAATATGCAGATTGCCATGACCATTAATGACAATGGCCACATGTGAAATTCACACAGGATTGGGGAATGGCTGCAATAACGGCGTTGTAAGATGGTGAGAGGTGTACTCAGGCCTTCTCCTCGGTTCAGGCATGGGTGTAAAAATGGCTTCGTTTACTCCGTGTTCAAACCAGCGGTCCACCCTATCAAGCATCTGCACGTCTTCATCTTGGAAAGAGTGACCACTGGCCTGTAGGTGGGTGTATACCACAGAGTCCTGCCATGATGAGGTAGCTCTTCTATGCTGTGCCATCCGTTTTGTTTCCCAGATATACAATTCCTGGCAATCCTCTCGGCACTTAACAGCATACACCATATTTCCCTTGTTTGTTCTGGGGGACCTGATCCTTGGGGTGAACCAGTTTCTGGCGTAGCGCGTTTTTGGGTTTGAAAGCCACCAAGATGTGGTGTTTGGAAAATATGCATCGCAATTTTTCCGATGTGCCACATACGGAATCCTCACTGGTTTACGGTTAGACTGCAGTCATTGTTCTCCTCTCGTCGATCTGCTTAAGCACTGTTTGGGTGTCTTACTGCTTTGACGAAGGCCCAGTTCGGATAACCAGATTTGCCCAGGGCCTGCTTAATGTGAGATTTCTCTCCATCCTTGGCTGCCGTGTCAGTGGGGACGCTGTCTGCTCGGTGGTACAGTGTCCAGATGACTCCTAATGTGTGTTTCAATGGATGATGAGAGTCAAACCTTAAGTACTGATCCATATGTCTTGGTTTATGGTAAACATTGATGTTCAGTTGTCCTCCAATCACAATTTCACAATCCAAGAAGGCTAACCTGTCATTCTTCACATCCTCCCTGGTGAATGCTTATCCAGTTGATGTGGCCGGTGAAATGTGGTACGTCATGAGATTTCATTTTAATCCAGGTGTCATCCACATATCTGAACCAATGGTGAAAGGTGTTGTTCCTGAACAGGATCATAGTGCTTTCTTTTCCACCTCTTCCATATACTGGTTGGCCACGATGGGTGAATCTGAGGAACTCATAGCCCAATCATGTTTTTGCCTATAGTACTGCCCTCTGTATGTCAAATAGGTGGATTGAAGACACAGCTCCATAAACAAACACACCTGGTCCGAGTTAAGGGTGGTCCTATTGCTGAGAGTGATGTCATCCTGTAGTTTCATTCAGACTACCTCTACTCCATCGATAGTGCTCTGAATGTGATGATCCATGCTGCCTACCAATGGGTTGAGGATCGGTGCCAGAAACAATGTTATGTAATGGTGCTAGTATCAGTCGTTATGCAAATGTGCTGCATATAAGATTTGGGAAGTTTTTCCAATAGCTGAGACTGAAGAAGTCACTTCAATGAGTGATGAAACGCATCTCCCACAAAACCTTATGTCCAGATGAACTGATTCAACTTCTGGGATTTTCTCACCTGGATTACCGAGTATGCATCAAGATATTCTAATTATTCTTTTATTACTTTGATTTACAGCATTAATAGTACAAAATCTGTTTTACGTGATTGCAGTATTTTTTAAATCAAATACATGATAAAAGCTTACTTATTTAAAACACCTCATTTAGTTATTCACTAGGTGTCGCCATTGAAGTATTGCACAGAAATAATTTTGATTCAAATGAATACAAATAAATAAAATAAATTCAGGATCTGAGTGTCAGCCATGAATATGACTGCCACTCAGCGATTTGTCTTAAAATGTGAGGTGTCAGCATATTGTAATAGTGGTAGAGTAATATGGCAGCTCTGCACCACAATCTGCACTAAACTGTAGTTTGCAGAATTCTATTAAAAAACAGCAGGTAACTAGGTTGCAGGAGCAGCCTTGGCCTACAATTTAAGTTATGCTTCCCCTTTTCCCCTTTATTCTGAAAGAAATATTCCAAATGATCAGATGACTGGAGAAAGCTTCAGACGGGCATGGGAAATCACTGACCAAAACAGAAATATCCAAACTTGCCACCCAATGCCTATGAATGGTTGTTAGATGAGATGAAAAGAGTTATTGAGGAGCACGTTTGAGTCAGATATTCAGTAATTCAAACATAAAATACTGCGCTACACTACCTGCCAAAAGGTATGTTAGGATTTTTCTAATAAGTGATCTGTGCCATTACAGCCAGTTACTGCTAACACCTTTGTAATAGGAAGCACAGAAACTGTGGCAGAAGGATGAGTTTAAATGGTTTGCCATCTCTGATGGAGAACTTTGCTGGCTGGCATACAGCCATGACATTACTGTCTTACCACTTACTGGCCATGTCACTGTGTCAGCTTACAGTCATGTTCTAAACCCAGCAGAACACCTTTTCAGAAGAGGAAGGTTATTGTAAAAGCAAAGTAATCTGCAAGCAAAGTTAATCTCATAACCTTTTAATGTAATTTAATTTATCCATAAATGATAGATGCCATTTTTTTCAAACAGGAATTCATAAGTAGACTAGTCATTTTGGTCAATTCTACAAGTGGTAATAGCTGAAGTAGCAACAAACCCAGAACACCCAGAACTCCTTTTGTTTAGAGATAGCAAAACATGGTTGGACTCTGTATGTTTACCATATATAGGCTTCACAGTTGACCTCTATGCACAAAACTCAAGTCCTAGAGGACAGAGGCAAAACCAATGTAGAACTGAAGTGGCTTAAAGGAGGTACAACAGACACTTTTTTTACTGCCAATGTATTGCCTGCAGATACTTTTGCAGGAGCTCATAAAAGGTGACACATAAAGACACTTCCATTATTGACATCTTTTGCATAAAATGGCAACAAGTATCAATGGAAATCAAGTGAATTATGTTTTCATTGTTTCACTGTTAGAACATAACTGCAATTGGATTTGCTTGCAGTTAGGATTTTTACCTATTAATTTGGACTCTACAAGTATTCAACTGTAAAGTCAACTATGTTGCAGCTGAATCTTATATTGTCAACAAAGTTGATTCTGTATTCAGTGCAAATTGGATATGGAAGTGTTAGTGATTAACAAGCCTGAGGCCTGAAATTTAAGTACGTCTTCAAGCTTTGGTCTGGATCGCTGCACAGCTTCCCAGTCTGCCACCTACAAAATCAACACTGTTCACAGATCCATTAACAAGCAGGGACACCCCAGCTGCGTATCTGTCAATAATTAGGAATCTGGTCAACTGTAACACAGGATACGCGTTTCAGTGTTCAGGTAACACATTACCAAGGGGATATTAATAAATGGATATTTTGAGTATGCAGATTAATAGAGAAGTTCATAATCTTAAATAATTGTAACTGTGAGCAAGTTCTTTTGAACAGCTGTACAATGCAATATCATGGTGTGCGGTATAATCACTGTACTCGCTTATAACATTAATAACCACACGATGATTTTATGCAGTTTTTCTCATTTAAAATATAGGACACTTTGTGGACTATGATCCACCTAAGTACGACAAAACTGTGCCATTATCCATAGCAGTTTACAATCACTGTGTCATGATTCTGAGTTCCCTATCCGTACACATCACCACACAGGTATCACCAATTAATCTTGTCATTTGAAATAAAGACCTACCTTAAAAGTTGTAGAATTAAAAGCTCAGGAAAACAAACTGACCCAACTCAGAGGACATAGCTCCAGGATTAGTAGAACAGACTTCACCGAGATTCTTTAAATGAAAATGAAAAAAAGTCTGAGAGCCAGTTCCCCCTACAGTCCCTTCAGCTTCACTGACCCCACAACTTCCTGAGAGAGCAGCTCTTGGATTGAGGGAGTGCATGGCTAGAGCAGTTCAGTGGAAGCCTGGGGCCACTGTGTCAATTCAGCCAGGAAGTGTAAATCCAACATTGTAAAGCCCAGGTAATTAACACCCATCCACCCACCCCTATAGGGGGAAGGGAGTGCCTTGTGACTACACTTTAGCTGTTACTGGACTGAATGACTATTGGGACACTTAAAAATGATCAAATAAATTGAACTTGCAAATAATGGATGTATAATTATGCTGTAAACATCAATACAATTTTCCCGATTAATGAAACATAAATGAGCAATGGCAAGCTCAGCTAATGTAAAAGCTAGTATTATTTTTAATTTATTCTGAAGCATGAAATTACAAGGTCCAAATTCATAATTAATTCTAAAGTTTTTAATGTGGCTTGATACATGTGTGGTTCCAGTTGATAAGAGATACAGTGTGGGTGTTTCAGATTTTTCTGAAATGATGGTCAGTCGACTACAGCATATTAAAACCATGTCGAATGCAAACCACTTTCTCCTTCAGACTTACCACTGTTACAGTTCTATATTATGAATTAGCTGAATTAAGATGAATCAATCAACTTTTACCTGCAATATAATCTAGAAAACTCATGGAAACTGAAGTTTTTCCATCATAAGCGAGACTACAACATAAATTGTATGCCAAAATTGGTATTACATTCACAATCTTGTCTTATTCTTATGGGGGGATTGATTATTTATTAATTAATTAAAATGATTAGATATACTTAGATTTAAAAAAAAAAAGAAATCACACACACTCCGTGTTGCAACTGCATTTTCTTAGTTACATGTGTTTGTGGTGAAATACAGTACTTTAGTAGGATACATCTTATTCATTATTCATCCAAGTTAAATTATTTAGTTCAATTTTAATGATTTTCTGAGATGATGGTATAGCATGACAAACTATGGTGACAGTCATTTATGTCAGTCCTAATAATAAAATCCTTTCATCATCGGCTACCACGGTAGACTGTCCACATGGAAGTAAGGAGCATATATCCTTAAAGTGGTGGGACGGAACTTCACCCTAATACTAGTTTGTTACTTGTTCATGAATCCCCAAGCTAACTTATATATTTAGAATAAATTCTGTTTCCATGTTTAGTCTACATTCATTTGTAATACATTTAATATTTTCTCTAGAAATTTTTGGACCTGCAGCAATCATTTATCCAGTACCGTACTTCATTGATTTATGATTCTTCCACCCCTTATTATAGAACATTAATTATAAGGACATGCACTTCCCATATTACCCTTGATAAACGCACCTTCTAAATGCATACCTACATCAGTAACTGTAAAAAGCATTCCATTCTTCAAACAGAAATCAGGAAGTGATTTACCACTATCCCCTCCCAGGATTCCTTCAAGGTTAAATAAAGCCCAGTTCCCATGATGGCTGAGGAAGAAGTCGGCAAGTTATAAACGCTTCTAAACACTGTCTCGGCAGGAGGGGGCCAGGTTTAAAAGTTTTAATGGCTTTCCAGCTCCAGAGTGGTTTGTTTGGGGTTAGCACCTGTTTCACACACTTGACATGGCAAAAGACTTTTTTTTATAGTCTTATATTACAAAATAGTTTATTCATAGTTATTTATTTATTCATCAAAATAGTTGATTCATAACGGTGGCTTTTCTATCTTGTGAATTATCTTTGTGTGTGTTTGTGTGTGTATGTGTGTGTGTGTACCAAGTTTATACATCATTTGAGTGCCTATACATGCAGATAATAATCCAATCATAATTGGATTTCTGCAGTTATCAGTAGTCATGTAAACACCGTACTCCGATTTCCCATATCATATTAATGTCTGGAAATCTGAGTTTGAAATCCAAGAGAGCTGGATTCAGCTCAGTAATCAGATTTTTTTGCGCATGTTGCCTGTTCCTCTCATTTCAATCAGTTTTCTCAGTGCATGCACACAAGTGTAACTGGACACGGTTGCCTGGCTATTTGGGGCTTTTCCCCATTGACCTTTGGCTTATTTTTTCAGACAGAATTTGGCAACTCCGGAATTAAACACAGCAAAATTGCTACCATTGTGAAACACAGTACAGTATATGCTCAAGGTAATGTAGATTTTCATTACTTACAAAACATATACTAAATACTGCCATAAATCCTTATGACAAGTTTACACACAAAACACCCAGGACACTTAATGCCAGCCTTATACCAAATAACCTTTCTAGCAAATTCACTGTTGCATACAAATTTCCAATGTCTAAAAAATGTCATGGTAGTCTTATTAGAGTTGCATTGAGCTTTCTTCATCTCAAAAATTTGGTGCAATATTTCAAAACTGAACACATGTTAAAATAGATAGATAATCCATTCATCCAGAGGAGCATTTGTGAGGTCACACACACAGATGTAGGACGAGAGGGCCTGGTTCCATTCTAGTTCATCCCAAAGGAGTGTGATGGGGTTGAGGTCAGGGCTCAGTATGGGCCAGTCAAGTTCTTCCAAAATAAACTCACCCAAACATGTCTTTATGGACCTTGCTTTGTGTACTGGGGCACAGTCAAGCTGGAACAGAAAAGGGCCTTCCCCAAACTGTTTCCACAAAGTGGGAAGCATACAATTGTCCAAAATGTCTTGGTAGGCTCCAGCATTAAGAGTTTCCTTCGCTGTAACAAAGGGGCATAGCAAAAACCCCTGAAAACCAACCCCATAGCATTGCTCCTCCTCCACCAGACTTTACAGTTGGTGTACTGACAATGCAGTCAGACAGATTACATTCTCCTGCCATTCAAAAATAAATTAATAAAAAAAAAAGAAGACTCATCCATCTGACTGCCAGATAGAGGAGTGTGTAACTCCACAGAGGGTTACCACTGCTCCAGAGTACAGTGTACAGCAACAACATGTGGGACTGTGCTTGGTGATGCAAGGCTTGCATGTAGTTGCTTGACCATGGAAATCTGAAATCAGCTATTAAGAGGTGTGTCCCAATACTTTGGTCCTTATAGTGTGTATACACTCACCAGCCACTTTATTAGGTACACCTGTTCAACTGCATGCTAACGCAAATATCTTATCCGCCAATCACATGGCAGAAACTCAATGCATGGTTCAAGCTGACTGGTTAAAGCTGATAGAAAGTTCTACAACCAAGGTATGCAGAAGGGCATCTCTAAAAGCACAACACGTTGATATTTGAAGCAGATGGGCTACAGCAGCAGAATATCACACCAGGTACCACTCCTGTCAGCTAAGAACAGGCAACTGAAGTTCTAATTCGCACAAGCTCTCCAAAATTGGACAACACAAGATTGGAAAAACACTATCTGGACTGATGAATCATGGTTTATACTGTGACATTCGGATAGTAGGGTCAGAATTAGACGTAAAAATAAAACATGCATCATCCTGCCTTGTATTGGCAGTTCAGGTTGCTCATTGCGGTGTAACATTTTCTTGGCACATTTTGGACCCCTTAATACAAAATGAGCATCGTTTAAACGCCACAGTCTAAGTATTGTGGCATACCAAGTCCATCCCTTTATGGCCACAGTGGACCCATCTTCTACACGCCCTGTCACAAAGCTCAAATCATCTCAAACTGTTTCCTTCAACATGACAATGCATTCACTCTACTCAAATTGCCTTTTGCATCATGGATGTGCTGTGCTGTGGCAACTGCGTGATGGTATCATGCCATTATGGACAAAAGCATTTGGAAAGCATTTGGTTAGCATTTGTCTTATTATCCTTGTGAGGCCTTTCCATTGACATAATGACTAATGTAGCTAATGAATGTTACACCTAATCATATTCCTAACCTGAGCCTTAGTAACCTAAAGCATTTTTTTGGCTCTTTTGGTGTTTCAGAATGTTGCTGTTGTACAAAAGCAAGTCGTATTTACTGGTAAAACGGTACTCGCATGTCAAACAATTGCCGGGTTTTGCTATTAATGTGACAAAATTTGGTCCTCACAAGTATATGAAGACAAGGTGTGTGTGTGTGTGTGTGTGTGTGTGTGTGTGTGTGTGTGTGTGTGTGTGCGCGTGTATGAGAGGCCGTTTAGGCCATTATTCAAACTTACCTGTCACACACACTGTCATACTCTCTCACACACACTGAAAAATAACCATACATGGAAGGGGGCGGGTCATAACTGACTATAAGCGAATCAAAAATTTCTTATTGAAACGACAACTCTGTAGGCCAATCAGAAAACAGGACCATCAAACTCGCTCACACTCACTATCAAACTCTCTCACATTCACTATCAAATTTGATAGTGAGTGTGAGAGAGTATGAAAATGTGTGTGAGAGGTTTCACAGTGTGTGTGAGAGGGTATGATAGTGTGTGTGAGAGGTTTGATAGCGAGTGTGAGTTTGATGGTTGTGTTTTCTGACTGACCTAGGGAGTTGTCATTTTAATAAGCAGTTTTTGATTCCTGTTTATCAAATTGATACCTGTCAAAAACAAAACAAGATTACAAGATATTTAAGTCTACCGAGATGCAAATATCTTTGAGTCAAGAATGCAAATAATACATAAAATAAAATAAAATACAAATTCATAAACCTGTTCATTTATTTACTTTTGATTTTTCATGTACTACCCAAACAGGGATATAGCAATAAGTATTTCAATGAAAGGTTTTAAACTTCTCACTTACAAATACAAACGTGTGCATCTCTCAAAATTCACATCCACCTCAACTACACTCTTTATTCACTGCTGGGAAAAAGTTTCAGTTGTGTATGATGCAGTTGTCCAAGCCCACCTAGGTCATAGCAATGTTCAGAAAACAATACATTCTTAGTAAGAGCTCAGCTCATATTTTTTTTGTGTGAGAATAGCTTTACTGACAATGTCTGAGACACATCTCGGTTACACACATTCTTCCCCGCAATGGACAGCAGCAGCTTTTATACATTCACACACAATCATATACATGTATGAAAAAGATAATCAGATAAGTGTAAAAATAACAGAACTGTTTATCTAGAGTACATTTTTACAGAAAAGAGAAGACAGCCACAGTAGTTTTAAAAGACATCATTGATTGACACAAGTACCATAAAATGACTTTGTAATCCACTATATATGTAGCTTATTCACTGAAAGTAGAGTAAGAAACAAGAAAAAAAGGAAACAAAAACAAAAGCGAGTAATATTCATGTTTTCATAAAAAAAAGGAAATCACAATTATAAGTGTGTGTGTGTGTGTATATATATATATATATATATAGAGATGAGAAGGAGAGAGAGATAGGAGAGATAGAGAGAGAGAGAGAGGAGACGAGAGAGAGAGACACAGAGACAGACAGGAGAGCGAGAGAGAGAGAGAGAGAGAGATGAGTATTCGAGAGAGAGATTGATAAGAGAGAAGACCACACACACAAGAGACACAGAGAAGAGAGAGAGAGAGAGAGAGAGAGAGAGGATAGAGATAGACACAACACACACACACCACACATAGAGATACACACACAGCTATATATATATATATATATATATATCTATACGATATATATTATAATATATATATCTATATTTAATTATATAGATATACACCACACATATATACATATATACATATTTATATATATAACATTATATAAATACATATATATATATATATACACATATATATATATATCTAATACACATATATATACATATACATACACACACATACCACACATATATACACACATATATACACACACACCCCCACCCATAGACATACATATATATATATGAATGAAATGGTATTAAGTGGGGGGGGGGGGGGGTGGGTGTGGGGTGGGACATGTAGATATATATATAGAGATATATATATAGAGATATATCTACTATATAGAGATATATATATATAGATAATATATATATATATATCTATATATATATATATATATATATATACACATACATACATACACACACACACACACACACACACACACACACACATACATACACACAAACAAAAAACGAGCCGCGTAACCGTGTATTCTTCCGCCGCGCACACCAAACACGAAGTTCGCGTTAGTGTAAAACAAGGCTTTACAAGTGTAAAACAAGGCTTTATACAGTAAATGGGAGATGCGTCGTAACCACGAAACGTCGTAACTCGAGACCGTCGTAACCCGAGGACTACCTGTATATTTAATTCTTGAAGGGTGACCATTTTTTTTACCTCTCAGAATAAATCTCTACATTTACTTCAATTAAGAGTTGGATACATCTTATTTTTTCAGTGTCAGATTAAGCTAATTCAACAAAAGTGAATTTCTTACATCTAATTTATGCCAATAACTGTGGACTGCATGTTCTGTAAGTAGACTCAGTCGACTTTTCATAAATCACATGGCAACACTGAGCTAACTTCGTTATATTGATACTGACATACTGACCATTCATTAAAATTTGCTAACATGTTACCTCAGTGAAGCTGCATGCAAATCTCTCTCCAGAAAAGTACATTGGGGCAAAAAAGTATTTAGTCAGCCACTGACTGTGCAAGTTCTCCTATTTAGAAAGATAAGAGAGTTCTATAATTTTCATCATAGGTACACTTCAATAATAAGAGACAAAATGAGAACACAAAATCCAAGAAATTACACTGTAGGAATTTTAAAGAATTTAATTGTAAATCATGGTGGAAAATAAGTATTTGGTCACCCACAAACAAGCAAGATCTCTGGCTCTCAGAGAGAACTTCTAACTTCCTTAAGAAGCTCTTCTGTCCTCCATTACCTGTATTAATGGCACCTGTCTGACCTCGTTATCTGTATAAAAGACACCTGTCCACAGCCTCAAACAGTCAGACTCCAAACTCAACCATGGCCAAGACCAAAGAGCTGTTGAAGGACACCACGACGAAAATTGTAGACCTGCAGCAGGCTGGGAAGACTGAATCTACAACAGGCAAGCAGGTTGGTGTGAATAAATAAACTGTGGAAGCAATTGTAAGACATACAAGACCATTGATAATCTCCCTCGATCTGGGGCCCCACGCAAGATCTCATCCCGTTGGGTCAGAATGATCATGAGAACGGTGAACAAAAATCCCAGAACTACACGGAGGGACCTGATGAATGAGCTGCAGAGAGCTGGGACCAAAGTAAAAAGGCTACCATCAGTAACACACTACACTGAGAAGGACTTGGATCCTGCAGTGCCAGGCGTGCCCCCCTGCTTAAGCCAGTGCTTGTCCAGGTCCGTCTGAAGTTTGACAGAGAGCATATGGATGATCCAGAAGAAGATTGGGAGAATATCATGTGGTCAGATGAAACCAAAACAGAACTTTTTGGTAAAAACTCAACTCATCGTGTTTGGAGGAAGAAGAATGCCGAGTTGTACCATACCTACTGTGAAGCATGGGGGTGGAAACATCATGCTTTGGGGCTGTTTTTCTGCAAAAGGGACAAGACGACTGATCCGTGTTAAGGGAAGAATGAACGGAGCCATGTATCATGACATTTTAAGCCAAAACCTCCTTCCATCAGTGAGAGCATTGAAGATGGAATGTGGCTGGGGCTTCCAGCATGGCAATGATCCCAAACACAATGATCGGGAAACGAAGGAGTGGCTGTGTAAAAAGCATTTCAAGGTCCTGGAGTGGCCTAGCCAGTCTCCAGACCTCAACCTCATAGGAAATGTGTGAAGGGAGTTGAAAGTCCGTGTTGCCCCAAAACATCACTGCTCTAGAGGAGATCTGCATGGAGGCATGGGCCAAAATACCAGCTACAGTGTGTGCAGACCTGGTGAAGACTTACAGGAAACTATTCACCTCTGTCATTGCCAATAAAGTGTATGTTACAAAGTATTGAGTTGAACTTTTGTTATTGACCAAATACTTATTTTCCACCATGATTTACAATTAAATTCTTTAAAAATCCTACAGTGTGATTTTCTGGATTTTTTTCCCCTCATTTTGTGTCTCATAGTTGGTTTACCTATGATGACCTCTCTCATCTTTCTAAGTAGGAGAACTTGCACAAACAGTGGCTAACTAAATACTTTTTTTGCCCCACTGTATGTTACATTTTTTTTACATAGCATGATACATTAAATAATTATGTGAAAAAAAAACTAATAATAAAATATATGTAATATTATACTGGGCTTTATTTTTCAATGTACAAGCCCATATATCTGAAAACAGAAAACGAATTACCTACAACAGCAGAATTGAACGGGTAGTACTTTAGCATGACATCTGTCAAAGCTGTCCTCACTTGTTAAAACTTCTATGAAACGAGTCTGGATGTCTCTCTCCAGGTTTAACTCCCTCTTTCTGTTTATGTCAACCAGCATGAGCTTAATAAAGGATGTAAACCCATAGGGGGTTGTGTGGCACTTTTATGACTCCTCTCTAAGTGGTGTCATTCTCTGTGATTTGTCAGCGCTGACCAAGTCAGGAGACAAACATTACGCTCATAAAAGCACAGAGGCCCTGGGGACAATGCGAGAGTAATGAAAGGCATCGGAAGAACAACAGAAGGCTCCTGGCTGTGAGGGACTTGAGAATCTAGACTTACGTTCGACCTCCCAGGGGTCGGAGTACTAGTCAGCACAGCTGAGGATATGGATGTGGCTTTGCAGTGGTGCTTTGTGGGTCACTCTGAATGTGGTAGGGTAGTTAAACAATAGAACAACTGGACAGCTACAGTATGAGAAGTTTATGACAGTGTGTACTGTACTGTCTGTCTGTTCGGCTCTTTTACTGATTGTGAACATTGTTAAAGCATTCTCCTAGTTTGCAGGATGTGTTTTAATAAGTCTTTCCCATGGTAAAATGCTATATAAAGTGACAAGAGAGGTTAGTATTGATCAGTGGTGTGTACTTGGTAGTTTCTGGCTATGTTTGTAAATAAATTTCCATGTTGTTTATGGTAGTACTATTTTTCCCAAAGTGTTTGCTAGAAATGTCATGTGTATGAAGTTTTGTAGGCTTTAGTCAATGACGCTACAGTGTATTTTTAGTTTTAAATCTGAGTGAGTTCAGTAGATAACAGCAGTGTTGAGGAGCAACAAAATATTGCTGAAATATATCCTGCTGCTAAGCTTTAGTCATGTCTACCAAAGCTGATGATGACGACAAGTCTTGATTACTGCTTTACTTCCTTCAGGCCTATTTAAGAACAGCATTTTATTTTTGTATGCAAGATTATGATATCACCTTACATTGGATTCCAAACCACACAAAGTGATTATGTCATGACCTGGAATATTGTACAAATCTGCTTATGGCATTACAAACCACAGCAGACAGCATTCCTTCCTGTGCATTCTTTGGGAAATGTCTTATTTAAGAAATCATACTAAAATACTATAATATACAGTACAGCACATCAAGACAACCGTGCTTGAGGCAGTAGAAGTCAGACAGGGAGATCATCTCCAAGCCGACCCTACCCAGCCCTGTGATGGACTGGTTCCCAGTTCAAGGTACATGCTCACCTGTGCCATGTGAAATTACCACCCCACCCCCCACAACCATAACTAAGATAATTGGAAGCAAAAAACATGACGTGGCATGCTTTGCTGCTGCTGACAAAACTATTTATCCAAAGTATGGCCTGGATAGCAAATTTGTAGAGTTGTACCAGTTGTTCCAGCATTACTAAGTGTTTGAGGCTATTTTATTTTCTAGTTTTTAGGACAATACAAGGGTAGTTACAGCAGGTCTGCCAAGATGTAATGAGATTTATCTTTTAGGTGGGAAAATTACCAAACAGTGCTGGACTACAGCCACTCATGATTACAGCTGAGCAAGGCTGTTTGGTATTGTATAGTACTGTAGATCTCTGCTAAAACTAAGACTGGTTATTTAGTCATCAAGTATTTTTGACCTGCTCCAGCAATGCAATTGTATAATTTTATCATGTCAAACTGGAAACGATAAAATAAGACTAAAAACTCTAATATAAGTTTAAATATAATATTTGATATTGAATTAAATATGAACTATTCAGGTTCCTATTGAGTGTTTGTCTTGCATAAGCATTTAACATTGAAATGTAACAAAAATCAGCGTGGGGCAATTTGGCACAACTAATTATCTTAACTATGTGGTGTATCAATTTATATCGTCTATGATAATATCTTAATTGTTGTTTTAATGATGTGTGAGCTGACATTATTGAGTACATCACTCACTTTGCAAAAAAAACAGCCAAAACATGCCTTAAGAGTTCATGTACAGTGGTGCTTGAAAGTTTGTGAACCCTTTAGAATGTTCTATATTTCTGCGTAAATATGACCCATGTCATCAGATTTTCACAAGACCTGAAAGTAGATAAAGAGAATCCAGTTAAACAAATGAGACAAAAATATTATACTTTGTCATTTATTTATTGAGGTAAATTATCCAATATTACATATTAGTGAGTGGGAAAAGCATGTGAACCTTTGCTTTCAGTATCTGGAACTAAACTGCAACTAAATGTTTCCTGTAACTGTTGATCAGTCCTGCACACCGGCTTGGAGGAATTCCTCTGTACAAAACAGCTTCAACTCTGGGATGTTGGTGGGTTTCCTCACATTAGCTGCTCGCTTCAGGTCCTTCCACAACATTTTGATTGGATTAAGGTCAGGACTTTGGCTTGGCCATTCCAAAACATTAACTTTATTCTTCTTTAACCATTCTTTAGTAGAACGACTTGTGTGCTTAGGGTCGTTGTCTTGCTGCATGACCCACCTTCTCTTGAGATTCAGTTCATGAATAGATGTCCTAACATTACAAACGCTTTAGAGATGGTTTTGTAAGCTTTTCCAGTCTGATGAGCACCAACAACTTTTTCTGAGGTCCTCAGAAATCTCCTCTGTTCGTGCCATGATACACTTCCACAAAAATGTGTTGTAAAGAGCAGACTTTGATAGATCCCTGCTCTTTAAAACAGGCTGGCCACTCACACCTGACTGTCATCCCATTGATTGAAAACACCTGACTAATTTCACCTTGAAATTAACTGCTAATTCTAGAAGTTCACATACTTTTGCCACTCACTAATCTGTAATATTGGATCATTTTCCTCAATAAATAAATGACAAAGTATAATTTTTTGTCTCATTTGTTTAACTGGGTTCTCTTTATCTACTTGTAGGACTTCTGTGAAAATCTGATGATGTTTTAAGTCTTATTTATGCAGAAACATAGAACATTCTAAAGGGTTCACAAACTTTGAAGCACCACTGTATTCACTTCATGTATCCATGAACAACCTGAGCATGCACACTGAGTGCATGTAGTATGCTAATGCAACAACGCAAGCTAGTGTTCTACCTAAAAGTAGTTAAAAATGAGTGAACAAACTGTGACAAAAGGCAAAATACAGACACCATCAGCCTTGAAGTCTCGCTGGAGGTGATTTGGCTTTAAAAGACGGATGTTGCTCAAAATGATGGCAATTTCCAAACTATGATAGAAATTGGATGCCTAACTCATTAACTCATTTCACCATTTGCAAACTAACTACCAAGCAGAATATGAAGCTTATGACAAACATCACGAGTCAGCTGCACACAGCAGGCTTAAACGAGCCAAGTGACCAGCACAAAACATACTCATCAAACCTTAGCAAAATCATTCAGCAAAAAAATGCCTTATGACATGAAAAGCTAAAGATCGCAAGACATAAATGCTGGCGGCAATTGAGAGATGGGTTAAAACAACTTTTGAGCGCTGGGCAGCAACCACATAAACAATTTAGCAGGTTGTGACATAGTAAACTGTATGATTAATTACTGGCAAGGCTAAAACGTGGTAACAGAACTGAAGTGAAGTGACAACAAGAGGGAGTAAAGTAACGATAATAAATAGAAGAAATCGAATATTTCAATGTTCTTTATGACTTTTGTAGCAAATGTGTAAGCTGCAAGAATGTATGCCAGACCCCGAATATTAGGAGGTAATTTATTCCAGAGCTTTGAGTTTGAGCACACTAAAAAATGGAAAAGAAAAACCCCAAAAAACACAACACAGAAACAATAGTTTAATAGGCATATAAAGCAAGCATATAGTAGTTGGCAAGAGGGAACAAAGTAAGCACTGAAGGCTGAACTCTTAGATCAAGGTGGCACAATCCTACACCATTTGGCTCCTGCAATGAACCAAGGAAAAGGCTAACTTTCAGATGGAGGCCCAACGGATCTATTTCCATGGTACTTTAAAAAGTCCAACAAGGATTTTGGTAAAATTACACACTTCTCAAATTTCACCTCATGCTCCAGAGGTGCTGGATGCCTTTTCCCATGTACAAGAAAATGTAAACCTGATGAAACTGTTTTGTAGTTCAAACTGAAAATATTGCAAGAATCCCATGTTAGTGATATGGCAAGCTCAGGATTATAAAATTCGGAGTAGTGTAATTGCAGTGCAAGATAGATAACAGTTACGAATAATAACATGCAATATACTCCATGCAATAGTCTGCCTTCAGATTTCACAAGCTTCATCGCTTTCTTATGAGGAAACTAATCCTTCACTGCCCAGCTCTCTCATTACACGAGGGTGAGAGACCAAGGTCTGTTTAATTGGCCAACTGATTACACCCTATACACCCTCTAGTTCACCCCACTCCTCCTCCATCAGCCTGTAAGAGGAACTCCTGTTCACCGGTCCATGAGTTCAGAAGGATCACGATCCTAGAACAAGGCCTTCCTTTGTGTGCTTCACTTAGCCAAGAAATAGAGATGAGTTTGTACGTTGCTTCAGAGGACACAGAGAGAGCTGGAAGAGGCCCCAGGAGAAACCAGGCTCAGGTATCACCAACGTCAGTGCTGAGTAGAAAAGGCCTGCCCTCACAATTTAAGATTCTGATTTCGGTAGTGCAAATTCCCAAATACACAGTTGGTGTGTAATACCAATTAATTTCACTGACAGATTTGTCCTTGCCTGATTAGCAGTTCCGACAATGACACATTATCATTAGGGTATGGTGTCAAAACCCGATTCTGATTCAGAACGGTTCCAAAATACCAAGAACCATGCACCTGTTAAAAAATTTGAATTTCGATTCTACTTCTACTAATTCTACTAATTAATTTTATGCTTCAAATACACAGCCACAATTACTGTAAAAATATGTCTGTATGCAGGTACCTATCTCTCAAGGCTGGTGCGTCATGTAATCACTTATGTCATCACATAGTTTTAATATATTAGTTGTTTTGATATCCTCTGCAAGAGCATTAGTGAAGATGGACACTCAAAGGTTTGGCTATACTTTGAGAGAAAAACTTATTTTATTTTTTTTTACTTTTACAGCATTTAGCAGACGCCCTTATCCAGAGTGACTTACAATTGCTACAATCTTACAATCCAAGCAATTGTGGGTTAAGGGTCTTGCTCAAGGACCCACCAGTGGCAGCTTGGCAGAGGTGGGATTTGAACCCTGGACCTTCTGGGCCAGAGTCCAGTACCTTACCCGCTAGGCTACCACAGTCCAAACAAAAAAGAGGCTAAATGCAATATGTGTAGAAAAATCATCTGCTGTAAAGGTGGTTGCACCTCCAACATGGCATAGCACCAGCAACATACAGAACTTCAGCAGTGTACCGTGTTTGACTGACTGCTGCATTTGCCATGAGAGTCTAAAACACTTAATGTGAACAAAGCTCAACAAAGCTAAACGTGTTTTAATGTCCTTTCTAACGACCTAGAAATACCAAACTTCTCTCAGTAGCTACTAGTGATAAATACTCTGTACTGCTGAAATGATGAACATGTGATCCAAAAAGAAAGTAATTTTACAGTAAGCTTTTTTTCTTCCTATTTAAATCTATTATAAATAAACCATTAAACATAACACTGATTACTTTCCCTTTGGACCACGTTCCTAATTTCAACAGTAGAGATTACTTATATATACTTATACATGTGAAGAATTGTTTGCCCCCTTCCTGATTTCCTATTTATTTGCATGTTTATCACACTTAAGTGTTTCGGAACATCAAACCAATTGAAATACTATTACGACACAAGTAAACGCAAAATGCAGTTCTTAAATGAAGATGTTTATTATTAAGGGGGAAAAATCCAAACCTACATGGCCCTGTGTGAAAAAGTGATTGCCCCTAAACCTAATAACTGGTTGGGCCACCCTTAGCAGCAACAACTGCAACCAAGCGTTTGCGATAACTTGCAATGAGTCTTTTACAGCGTTGGGGAGGTATTTTGTCCCACTCATCTTTGCAGAATTGTTGTCATTTAGCCACATTGGAGGGTTTTCGAGCATGAACGGCCTTTTTAAGGTCATGCTACAGCATCTCAATAGGACTCAGGTCAGGACTTTGACTAGGCCACTCAAAAGTCTACATTTTGTTTTTCCATTTTGGATCATTGTTCTGCCGCAGAACCCAAGCTCGTTTCAGCTTGAGGTCACGAACAGATGGGCAGACATTCTCCTTCAGGATTTTTTGGTAGACAGCAGAATTGATAGTTCCATTTATCACAGCAAGTTTTCCAGGTCCTGAAGCAGCAAAATGGCCCTAGACCATCACACTACCACCACCATATTTTACTGTTGGTATAATGTTCTTTTTCTGAAATGCTGTGTTACTCTTACGCTTACTCTCGTAAGTCCACAGAATGTTTTCCCAAAAGTCTTGGGGATCATCAAGATGTGTTCTGGAAAATTTGAGATGAGTTTTAATGTTCTTTTTGCTCAGCAGTGGTTTTCGTCTTAGAACTCTGCCATGCAGGCCATTTTTGCCCAATCTCTTTCTTATGGTGGAGGCATGAACACTAACCTCAAATGAGGCAAGTGAGGCCTGCATTTCTTTGGATGTTGCTATGGGGTCTTTTGTGACCTCTTGGATGAGTCGTTACTGCGTTCTTGGGGTAATTTTGATCAGTTCCCACTCCTGGGAAGGTTCACCACTGATCCATGTCTTCGCCATTTGTGGATAATGGCTCTGACTGTGGTTCTCTGGAGTCCCAAAGCTTTATAAATGGCTTTATAACCCTTTCCAGACTGATAGATCTCAATTACTTTCTTTCTCAATTGTTCCTGAATTTATGTTAGAGGGATTGTAAGGATGTTTTGGTGTACTTCACTTTGTCAGGCAGGTCCTATTTAAGTGATGTCCTGATTGAGAACAGGTGTGGCAATAATCAGGTCTGGGTGTGGCTAGAGGCAGTGAACTCAGGTGTGATAAACCATAGTTATGTTTTAACAAGGGGGCAATCACTTTCTCACAGAGGACCATGTAGGTTGAGTTCTTTTGTTTTTTTTTCTCTTAATAATAAACACTTTCATTTAAAAACTGCATTTTAAGTTTACTTGTGTTGTCTTTGACTGATATTTAAATTGGTTTGAAACACTTGCGTGACAAACATGCAAAAAACTAGGAAATCAGGGAGGGGGCAAACATTGTTTCACACACACACACACACATATATATATATATATATATATATATATATATATATATATATATATATATATATATATATATATGTGTGTATACACACATATATATACACATATATATATATATATATATATATATATATACACACACACATACACACACATATATATATATATATATATATACACACATACATACACACACACACACACACACACCTATATAAAGATATTCTTTATACCTGAACGTTTGCCACATTTTTTCACCCTTTTGGAATCGTAATTACGACCTGATAACAACCGAAATCGATAAGCATCTGAATCAATACAATGCAAACAATAACCAACCCTAATTATTATATGGTCAGTAAAATGAAGGGAGCACCCACAAACAAATACAAAGTGATGGCAGGTGATCAGCATATTTGTCACATCTCCAGTTTCCTTCCAGAGCCTATAAATGGTAGGGTGGACTGGATACACTAAATTGGCCAAAACTGTGTAACCGTGTAAAAGTACATGATGCATTCTTAAGAACTGGTACCAGATCAGGTTAGACCAGGGCTTATTTCAGCTCAAGTTCAATGTTTCCAGCCCCAGACCTATAGTCCCTTCCACTATTATTGGCACCCCTGGTAAAGAGCAGTAAAAAAAGGGTTATAAGAAACTCACCTTTCGGTAAATTAGCTTAATTTCATACTAAATAAATGAGACCAATACAATCCAGAACCTAAATCAGAGTATATTGGAGTCACAAAGTCTCCAGAATTATCATCAAACAAAACCTCCACTCAGATTATTGAAAGTCTTGACAGGAAAAGCTGTGATTGCCCTTTATCATGGTTCTGAAACTTAGTTGCATCTTCATTAGATACCATCTGTTCAACTGTTTGTTAACACAAATATCCAATTAGCCAATCATATGGCAGCAAGTTAATGCATTTAGACATGGTCAAGATGACCTGCTGAAGTTCAAACTGAGCATCAGAATGGGGAAGAAAGGTGATTTTAGTGACTTGGAACATGGCATGGTTATTGGTGCTAGCGCTTGGGGATGGTCAAAGAATTTCAGAGACTGCTGATCTCCTGGGATTTTCAAGTAAGGCCATCTCATTTACATTTTAAAAAATCTGAAAAAGATAAAATATCTAGGGAGCAGCAGTTATCTGGATGAGAACACCTTGTTGATGCCAGAGGTCTGAAGAGAATGGCCAGACTGTTATGAGTTGATAGAAAGGCAAGAGTAACTCCCTTGCAACAGCCAGGTTATTCAGAAAAACATCTCAATGCACAATATGTCAAAACTTGAAGCAGATGTGCTACACTAGTAGAAGACTACACCAGGTGCCACTTCTGCCAGCTAAAAACAGGCAACTGAGGCTATAATTTGCATAGGCTCACCAGAATTGAACAATAGAAGACTGAAAAAACATAGCCTGGTCTGATGAGTCTTGATTTCTGCTGCAACATTCAGCTGATAGGGTCAACAATCCATGAAAGCATGGATAACCACCCTCCCTTATATCAACAGTTCAGGTTGGTGGTGGTGTAATGGTGTGGGGGTATTATCTTGGCATATGGTATTTAAAATCATTTAAACACCACAGACTACAGGTTTTCTGATACCTTTGGATGCATGTTCAGGCAATACAGCTTACCTAAGCATTGTGGCCAAGATCACCTATTTATGGCAGCTGTTTACCCTGTGGCAGAAGGACACTTTAAGCAAGACAATGCACCATGCCACAAGCGTCATATATTCATGGTTCCAGAAACATGACAGTGAATTTTCCTTGATTCCCTGGCCTTCACAGTCCCCAGATCTCAGAAAGGTGGCATCCAAGGCACTGCAAAAACCTTGTAATCTTGTCAAATGGGGGCAAGTCAGAAAGTTGTCCTTCTACTTTGCTTCCTCCTACAGTTTGGTACTGCAAGTAAATAAATCTTTTGGTCTCTGATTCCTTCCACTTTGACTAGTGACGGTCGAGTGTTCTAAGTTTGTTCACATGGCTGTTGTTGGTACAAGCTCCAGGACCTCACCATTTACATAGTAAGCACTGCATAACTTCAAGCACAAACTCTTCCTGACTTTCAGGTTTGTATTGATGAGATGAGAACTGGACAAAAGGTACTCAACAAGTGTATGGATTTATTTATTTATTTATAATTTAACGTCTCTTTCGGCACCAATGGCTATTCATGACAGACACAAGGTTACATCAAAAACAGTCATACACACTCACACTGAGGCAATTTTGCCTAATCCAGTGGTTCTCAAACATTTTGGAAGAAGTACCACCCATCATCAAGCCAAGATCTCAAAGTACCACCTATGAGTCTCATTGCAGGAACACACACACACACACACACACACACACACACACACACACACACACACACACACACACTAGGAATATTTAGCTGAGTCTACAGGTTTTTGCTTCAAATGTGCATGGTTAGTGCTCACACGCCTTCTTAGATGTGCTGGGTTCATGCTCTCATTGCTGAGAATTTCACAGCACACAAACCATTGTGATCTTGGTTCTTCATTCTTCATCTGTTCCATTATAGGTGGATCCTAAACTTAACCTTGCATCATATTATCTCATAGTACTTTTTCGGCAACTAGCCTTGCATCCTACATCTAAAATAGCATTGGGTGATGCAAGAGTGAGTGATTAATTAACTTTATCTTCAATGCATTAAAAAAAATTAAAAACAGCGGTGTTTTTATTTACCAGTTTGTGTTCACTACTCCTGGCATCTGCAACCTTCAGCCATGTTAGTCTGTTTATTTGAGGTATTCCTTTTTAACTATTGTTTTTGGACAAATGCAAAAGGCTTACTGAATAATGTCTTATAAAATTGGAAATTTGGGAAGCAGTTAACATGAGGCAGAGGTAATTAAATAAGTTGTCTGCATAGCCCATGTAGTATTTTATAAACAAAAAACATGAAATAATTTTATTAAAGCAAAATTATGAAAAGTCTGAAATATGTAATTTGCACATGAAAATGTAAGATATTTTAATAGTTAAATAATTCCTTAATTATTAAATAATTACTAAGTGCATTTTCCAAGGTCATCTGGCGTACCACCTCGTGCTCCTTCAAGTGCCACCAGTGGTACTCGTACCACAGGCATAATCAGGTAACCTAATGTATGTATGTGGGAGGAAACCGGAGCACCTAGAGCAAATTCACACAGACAAGGGGGTGGACATGCTCCAGGTTTGTGTCCGAGGTCAGAATCGAACTGGTGATGCAGGAGCTGTGAGGTGCCGGCGCAAACTGCTGCACCACTTTGCCACCCTACGAGGTTGTGGATAGGATTAATAACGGAGTTATCTTGTGGAAAAAAGTAAACTTCAGTTCAGTCCCTCTAATTAAATTTAATCATAAAGATAAGTAGTTTAGTATTGCAAGTTGAAGTAAAAGGCTTAACTGGGTGTATAGCAGGGTAAAAGAAGAGCTCGATTAATTTTAGTCTGGAGACCCTCTTTTTAGAGACCTTTGGTAAGAGGTCTTCTTTAGTTAAATGACCACAATGCTGTGTTTGAGATCACACTGACAACAGAAAGCTCAGCCATAAGTGGCTATTACCTCAGGCAGGGCTTTTGTTGATTGCTGATTTGGGGCTGCACTGATCTAATCTTCTAAGATGATGAGAGATTGGCTTTCATCCCCACCACAGCAATGGCAAGTTAAGGTTAAATAAAATCCTTTAAGCTGTGTCACACGGGAAGATGGCCAAGGTAAATTGAGATGCTGGGACAGTTATCCTGCATGGGAGAGCTTAATAAGTCCTTATTATTTTGTGATGCTCTGTGGCACATTACAGGATGTGAGCCAGCCATAATTTTACAGTAAAAACAGCATAGGACCTATCAGTGTTCCCATCAGTAAAGGAGTGAATTTTCTCTAAAATTTACTAATTATGATGGTTCCAACAGTAGCAACTTAACTTTGGCTCCATAGTCGCTTCAAGTTGTGAATGCTACCAAACAGTCTTTTCAAATTCTTTCACCTACCAACTCAAAAGAAAAAAAGAGGGAGAACACAAGTGAGAACGAGCAAGATAACGCAAGGTCAACAAGCCGCTGAATATCATTTAGTTAACAGTTTGACCTCTATGTCATAGTATTATACATTTACAGCATTTAGCAGATGCCCTTATTCAGAGTGACTTACAATTGATACAATCTTACAATCCAAGCAATTGTGGGATAAGGGTCTTGCTCAAGGACCCAACCGTGGCAGCTTGGCAGAGGTGGGATTTGAACCCTGGACCTTCCATAGTCCAGTACCTTACCTGCTAGGCTACTACAGTCCATTAGTATTATCAGATTTTAAACAGCATGCGAGTAAACTGGCAAAAAATTTGTTTTGGAATTTTTTTTTATCAAAAATAAGTAACTTAGTTATGTTATGTTAAAGTTATGTAACCACAACGTTTTAGTAGTGAAACTGTTCCATGAAGTTTAATTACAGTGAAACAAGCCCTCTTTCTTTTTACAGAACAAAAACTAGAAAACAGATTTTGGTGGTATTTTATTTTTTAACTGACTTGGATATAAAAAAATGGAAAACTATAATAATAAACGTGCCGTGTCTCATAAGGGTTTTCAATGGATTAGTAATAAATATAATTAAATTATATTTGTACAACTGTAATAGTTGGTTTAGGTTTATAAAAGATAAAACAAGGTACCACCACTAACCTATTTGTAAAATACACATTTTGAAAATAAAATTGTGGTCTTATATAATTACTTATATTTATTGCTTGTTGCATGTGTCAGCAGTGTGTTGGTCTGCACACATATAATGTGTAGCCTACTGATGAACATGTGGTAGGTCCTCTAATATTCCCTGCTGATTATTTATATTATTTTGTGAAAAAGACGGCAATAGGTTGCAAAGACCAAGTGTGTTTTAACTTATATTTATTTTCCAGTTATGGAATTACAGCTGGACTTATTTTGGAAAGGAAAACTAAGTACTGATGGTTTACCTGTCTTTTCGCAAGTACTCAAAATCTATTATAGCCTCACGGTTTGTTTTCTGTGCAAATTATGTACTATGAGATATTTAAAAACAAACCAATACTGCCACATTTCTTACTTTAATGTAACTTTTTGTTTAGATTTGCATTTTTGAAATGTTATTGAAATTTCAACAGTAAAATAAAAAAATTTAATAAGTGGGCTGGAAGGCCGGGTATTTGTGATCTGATACCCCCAAACATTATTGTAATGTCTACCTCCCAAGAATAATCCTGCAGTAGGTAAAGGTCTCGATTACAAGCAAATTAATTGGATTGCATTAAAAGGATGCATATATATCAGTGATGTGCAGCACAGAAGTGGTAATGGCAACTAGAGTCCAGTGATCTCACAAATGCCTAGGAAGTCAGAACTCTTTTTGGACACCTTGGTGTGGGGGAAAAAGTGAAATAGATTTATGTTTAATTACCAATATTTGGTAAACAGTACCTCAAAGTTCCTGAAAATCTACTCCTATGGAGAGCTCTGATGACAAGGTGAATTAAAAGTATGAACTGATGTTTGACCCCATTTCAAAGCAAAAATCACTCATGTAAAAATGTCACCTTTCACTGTAATACATGCATTTCTGATACAATCTCAAGTTTCCAGTGCTACGAAAACAAATATCTTTAGTGAGAAAAGGACAAAGGGCAATGCCTTCATATAATTTTAGTTCTGTTATTAGTTTAACAGACAATAATAACAACATGTAGGAGTTCATAAAGGTTTATGAGTAAACCCATGGTCATTCTCTGTTTGGGTCTGGTCCCTTACATGTAATCTGTGTTACTGTAATAGCACGGTGTACTGACACACTGTCATTCAGACTGCTAAACCGCTCATTGTACAGTTCAGATAAATAAGAGGATGTGTTTCTTATCAGTGGCCAGAGTGACCAGCATTATCTTTAGACTGTTTGTGGCCCTGAGGGCGAAAGCAAGTGACCCTCCCCTGTCATTGCATTTTGTTGTCACTGACACAGTGACACTCGTGTCATGGTCACCTCAGATCTGCTTCCTCTATAAGCCACATCAGTCGTTCTGGACCACAGGTTTGGCCCGTGTACTGACCGGTGCACTAGAGATGAACAAAAACACCCATTTACTTCATGGACAGAGAACAATAATAAATACTACTACCTCCAAAATTCAATGCAAGTTGAGTACTATTTTCCTATTTGAATAACCCTGAATATGGCATTTTACACAATACAAATACCCATAATTTCAGGATTTCAATTTTCAAAATATAAATTGAGTTTATTCCCTAATTACACTTTTGTCATAAATTTATTTAATCAATAAACATTAAACTCTAACTAGTCACTTTTCTGTCAGAATGGTTTCACTGTTACACAATAAGTAACCAACTTAAACACATCCAACAACAGCAGAGATGTGATAAGTGTGCTGTGAAGCTATGTACAACATAATGCTCATACAAGTTACATCTAAGGAAAGTTCAACCACAGCTGCATTGTTATGAAAAATCAATTAACATAAACCAGAATCCAGTCAAATCCTGCCAAATTTACCAACCAAAAAAACAAAACAAAACAAACATTCTGTATGAATCATTATAAACACCCTAACCATTAACAACCACTAATACAAAAACTTGCCTCAGCATAGCTTAGTGGGCGTACATGGTGTTTTGAGATAATCACACCCTTTTTCTATTAGTGTGTAACCAAATCTTAAACCTCAATGCTTTATTCAGTGGTTAATTATCAAAGAAATGTACTGTACATTAAAGAAGCATGTCGAGAATGGGTGCATGTGTAAATACATGTGAGGAATGAGATATGTGCACCAGACAAAGGAACACTCGTCCAACACCTTGAAAACACCAGAAAGGCCAATTAGAAAGTCCACTACAACACAACGTTATTTTGAAAGTGGTTGTATTAAACAAGCCAGTACTCTCAGTATGACACTTAGATTGGTTTCCAGCTCTCCAACAAGTCAGCCATCTTTCTGCCCTGTAATCCTAAAACAAAAGTAATATCCAAATTGATAGATGTATTTTAGACGTCTACAAACTTACATAGTATATTGCCTATAAAGTGTATCAACTGAAGTAGTCACCCAAGCATGGTTAGAAATAGTATTTTTGAATGGATGGTACTTTGACGATGACATTATTACATAAGGTCCTCCTTTGAAGGCCCTCCCTTAAAACCTGGCTACAAAAGTTCAATAGTCGAGATTAATTAATGTGGTGGTGGCTTAAGTCAGCTTTACACTGTATGAGAGACATCTTTTGTACCTTTGGACACAAGTTAAGATCAGACGCTTAGAACACAACATGCCATTCTCACCAGTGGTCAACTTCGTGATGAGAGCAAAGTTCTGGTGTGGTCAGAAATTTTGGATTAAAATCTCAGTGTGTGATTGATGCTACCTGGCTTGTCTAAATTTCACCAATAGAAGGACAATGGATGACACAAAACTGGATGAAGTAGCAATGGCAAAATGTGAGGCTGAAATGAAGACCAGATTGTGGAACTGTGGCAGCAGAGAATATATTTTATGTCTCGTCAGAGTCAGTTGGGTTACAGCTTCCAGCTTTTCATAACAGAATTCAGTTCATAACAGATTTCACCCAGTGTTACATGGAAATTAAACAGAATGACTTGTAATAATCTTGTAGGACAGCTGAAGTTGAAAAGTGTTTAACCAGCTTTAGAGAGTCAGGAACTGAACTATTGGCTATTGACCGGAAGTTTATAGATCATGTTCACGGCTGGGCCATCAGGATGACACTGTTCGGCCATTCAGCAAGGCTAAATCTTGACTTCATGGACTGTATACACTGTAAGTAATCAATGTGTGAACTAAGGAAAGTACAGAAGCTTCTATATGCCACTCTGGATACGTGTCTGCTAAATTTGATCTATTCTACAGAAAAAATAAAAAAATAAATGTTGTACAAACTTGAAAATATGTTGCTTAAACAAACAAACAAAAAAATAGGTTGAGGGCATTAACCAAGCTTTTCAGAATTAGAAGATCTATAAAAAGGTTGTAGGCTATAAACTGCTAACCCTCCTTGTGGACCATACAGCACAAACAACAATAATCTCACAAACAATGATAAGTGGGTACACAAAAGTAGAGGATGAACCACCTCCGAGATGTAAACAAAGTCCTTCAAAAGCCATAGTGTCACGGAATTTTAAGTGAAGAAACCCTTGTATTATGATAGACTATATCCTAAGGAGCTCAAATAACTGAGACATTAGGTACTGCAAACCTCTATTTAAAGAGAATCCAAACAAGTACTTAGAAAAGGTATTCAGACATCACCCAGGGAAAAACCCTCGCAAAAGAGGATGATCCAAGAGATTACCTACAAGAAGTCATCATATCTCTTGTGAAAGGCCAATACATTACAACTGGTAGTTATTGGCCATGTTGACATACAAAGGTTTTTGTTAATACATTCTAATTAATTCTGATCTCATCAGATCTCAGATTCTGACAGTTTTTATTCAAATTGAATGCAGTAATCTGGTTACAAATACCAGTGATATGTGCATTAGCTGTATTTGAAATCAAACTAATGAGAAAGGGATTCTCAAGTGTAAGAAGCATAGAAATAATATATCTCTCTGGAGCTGTGAGATGACTGCCCTAACTGCTTGCACCATTGTGCAATCCCTGGAGTTCAAATAATGGAGTCCAAATTATATTTTAAAAATACACTCATTGACAAAAATGATGCACCCAAATACAAACGTTTTATTATGTTTTATTATTATGTCGTAGGCGTGGTCTGATTAATCATTACAGGTGTGGACTGATTAGACACTGGGTCTTGCGACAAGACAGTGTAAAAGTGCTAAAAGGCTCTCAAAGGCTACTTTTGGGTAGTCTACCTCTTGGTGAGAGATCGCTGACTGTTAGACATGCCTCTGCGATGCTTTCAAAGACATTGTTGACTTCGTTTACATTTCTGTCGTGAACAAGAAAATTGGACTGCTATGGACTCTGACCATACTGTCTTTAGCAACAAATCCAGGTTCTGTTTGTGATCCGATGATGGTTGGGTTCAAGTATGAAGGCCTCTTGGTGAGTGCCTCAATCCTGTCTTTGTTGTGAAGCGACACACAATCCTAACTGCTGGTGTGATGGTCTGAGGAGCCAGCACATACAACAGTTGGTCACCCCTATTAGTGATATAAGGGGCACTAACAACTCATCGATATGTGCAGAACATCCTGCAGCCACATGTGTTGCCTCTCATTGCAGGGATTCCAAGTGACATTTTTCAGCAAGGTAATGCTTGCCCAGCCACAGCAAAGGATTCCCAAGAATGTCTCAACCAGATTGCAATAATTCCTTGGCCTGCCAGGGCATCAGATTTATCGTCAATCACGCATTTATGAGACCAGATAGGACACCAGTTTCAGAAAACCATGTCTCTGGAGAATCTACAGGCACAGGTATGGGAAAATGTTCCATAGAGGCATGTCTGGCAGTCAACAATCTCTCACCAAGAGGTAAAAAGTTAAAAAAAAAAGTAGCAAAAGTAGCCTTTGAGAGACTTTTATACAGCAGTGGGGGAAGGACTTTTACACCCTCTTGTGGCAAAACTCAGTGTCTAGTCAGACCACACCTGTAATCATTTACAGAGTTTTGCAGCAATCTGACATTTCAATCCGGGTGCTTTATTTATTTATTTATTTTAACAACAAGTTTATATGAAATTGCTAGTCACCTGGACCAGCAGTACTCTTTTTACTAAGGAACGTGTTCCAAGATTAAGCATCATCAGCACCAAGTCAGCAGAAAAAGCCTAACTGAGAATACTTTACTCTGACCTTAATCCTAGCAGTACTTCTGTCTATACAGTACACTGACCTCCATATTCTCACTGTCTTTCTGTACTGATTTTTCCATTCCTTAGACAGTTTATCTCTGTCAAGCTTCCAGCAGCAAAACATTTATTTGAAAACTAAATAATTAGCCCAAAAAAAAATATATAATAAATAATAATAATAATAAAAAAAATAAAATAAAATAAAAAAAAAAAAAAAAAACAAGAGCATCTTTGAACAGTGGGGGGGGGGGGGGGG
>JAJAGP010000228.1:407164-574656 GCA_025084515.1 Ancistrus triradiatus
AATTTTTCTGTTGGGGTGCCCAAATTTATGCACCTGCCTAATTTTGTTTGAATAATTACTGCACACTTTCTGTAAATCCTATAAACTTAATTTCACTTCTCAAATATCACTGTGTTCATCTGCTATATGATATATTTAACTCAAGTTGCTGATCTGAACAACCAATGATTTATAAACTAAAATCATGAAAATTATCAGGCGTGCCCAAAGTTTTTCATATGACTGTATATTCCATCATGCACGTCCATATACTACGTGGCCAAAAAAAAAAAAGGTCACCATCTGGATTTAACTAAGCACATAGGTAAGAGCCTCCCATCGGATAATTACTACATTGGTGATTATTTTTCAGGTGGCAACAAGTTACTTAACCCTAACTGATGCAGTGAGTAGCTTGTCATTTGTTAAACAACCATGTCAAAAGACACATCCTGTGGTCGTGGAAAATATGTTAATCTGTTTCAGAAGGAAATTATTGGCATGCATCAAGCAGAGAAAACATCCAAGGAGCTCGCTGAAACTACTAATCTGGTTAAGAACCATCCAACACATTATTTAAACGTGGAAGGACAGTGGAGAAATATCATCTTTGAGGAAGGAATGCGGTCGAAAAAAAAACCTTAGATGATCGTGATCAGTGTTCACTTAAACGTTTGGTGAAATCAAACTGCAGGAAAAACAAAACAAAAAAAAAACAGTAGAATCAGGAATATGTTTAATAAAGTAAGAGCATTTCCACATGCACAATGCGAGGGGAACTCCATGGATTGGGACTTAAGAGCTGTGTAGCTTTAAGAAAACCACTTGTCAGTGAGGCTAACCAGCAAAACGACTTCAATATGCTAGGGAGCATAAAGATTGGACTGTGGAGCAATGGAAGAAGGTCATGTGGTCTGATGAGTCCAGATTTATCCTGTTCCATCATGTCTAGTGCACCGTACAAGCCTGTGGGGGCAGTGCTATGATCTGGGGTTGCTGCAGTTGGTCACGTCTAGATTCAGAAATGTTATGTGCCCAAAGAATGAGGTCAGCTGACTACCTGAATATGCAGAATGACCAGGTTATTCCATCAATGGATGTTTTTCTTCCCTGATGACACAGGCATATTCCAAGATGACAATGAAAAGGCTTCATTGGGTTCAAATTGTGAAAGAGTGGTTCAGGGAGCATGAGACATCATTGTCACACATGGATTGGCCACCACAGAGTCCAGACCTGAACCCCATTGAGAATCTTTGGGATGTGCTGAAGAAGACTTTGCACAGTGATCCAAATCACACATCATTAACACAAGATCTTGGGGAAACATTATAGCAAATCTGGACAGAAAGAAACACTGTGACATTGCAGAAGCTTGTAGAAACGATGGCACAGTGAATGCCTGCCATAATCAAAGCTGGAGGTAGTTCAACGAAATATTAATGTGTGACTTTTTTTTTTGGCCAAGCAGTGCATTTTGGTTCTACAGTGTCTGTGTGACTGATAATGTGTGCTTATAACTGAAGAAAACGGCTTGTGTTCTTGTTCATGTATTGTTTTCATGCAGTTTTCTTGTTTAAAAAAAAACAAACAAACAAACAAACAAACAAACAAAAAAAAAAAACCTTTATATTTACATTACAGAAGCATAAAAAAGACTAGTGCTAGGTGGTATACCGTATTAATTTCCCATACAGAATGCATTTTTCATATACCTACATACTGGTGCATAGCAGAAACACAGCTCTAACAAACAGGCAGCAAATTCTATAATATTTTTCACCGCTATGAGCTCTGAGTAGAATTACATCACTGAACAGCATGATGGGTAAAACTCGCTAGCCAGGTAGCAAAACTTGCACTGGAGACTTTATCGTGCAGCTTGCACAATACAATCTATTTACATTCTGCAATTGATTCATGCATTCTGATTTGTGTAATTTTGTGGGGCAAAGCAAACCCTTTAGTAATCAAAAACTTCATTATTTACATATACAATGACCGGTTTTAGCATGATCGACTTCAGACGGTCTCATGTAACCGATCCTGTGCCAGTCAACCACACCTGAACAGCACAGTGCTTTTACTAACTTTAGTTCTCAATTCAGTACAGGTCAGTTCGTGATTCAAAGTTTCAGGCACTTCAGAAACATGTTAAGAGACATGTTTACGGGCTGTGTTACCTTCAGGTTCTCCTCTTTCTAGCTATGTTGTGATTGTTAATAGACACTGTGCTCTCAATCAATAACTAATTACATTTTCTGTTTTCTCTCCGAGCTGTGTTAGATTATCTACGCCGCCCAAGGACTTTGGGTCCCTTTTTGAATCTTGGTCCTCCAAAGGTGTCTTCCCCATAACACTTAGGGAGTTTTTCCTTGCCACTGTCGCCCTAGGCTTGCTCAATTTGGGACTGGATGTAGTTATTAGGAGATAATCTAAAATTGTAAAGTTTCTCTGAGACAATGCTCCATTGTAAAAAGCGCTATATAAATAAATCTGATTTGACTTGATTTGACTTCACTCACACACACACACACACATTTTTGTCCATATCATCCAGCTCTATTTGTGACTATGATAATTGTCCGGTCAATTACCATTTTGGTCAACAGACTGTTTCACAGAACATAATGCTGTCGTTAGATGGTGCATACATGTACAGTCTAACCTCATTATCTCATCCCGTTACCACGCCAACCTGTTGTGGCAGGACGTATTTCCTTCCATGCACTTTTCCCTTGAAAAGCTGCCAGCCTCACCTCTCGCCCTCACCAAGCTTAAAATGTGACACAGACACACACACATAATAAATATATATATATATATATATATATATATATATATATATATATATATATATATATATATATATATATATATATATATATTATATATATATATATATATATATATACACACACACACCACCATACATATATACACACACACCACCAATGAAATTCTACCCTGCTGAACTGCCATGTTTCAGGCCACCAGTAGGAATCACTTTATTAATACTTTAAACTTGCAACACCGGATGATGATTAGCCCCGGTCTGTTATCAGAGACATTGTATGAGGAGGACACTGGTCACTGGTTGAAATATGAACGGGACTGTAGTTCAGAAACCCCGCCCCGTCATTAAAAAGAACCAATCAGTATATTTGTAAATGTGTCAGACAGGGGGTCGCAAGTCTTGGCCCCATTGTAGTGGTGGGATGTGCATATGCCATATTCAGAATAACCTTTAAAAAAAAGATTTGTATGTTTCTGCGTTATTTGAACCCAACAACGCAAGTCAGTTATATCATTTTTGGCAGATTATACCAGCAATTTTAAATATGCATTTTAAATGTTGATTTCTCTTTTAGTTTCAGATATACAGGTCTCTCCCAATTCAAAGAGATGGGAGTCTGGCCTTGTATGGCTGGAAATGACTGCCAGGTGGGGTTACCAAGATGGCTGCAGAGTGAACAGACTGGACTTCATGTGTTTTGCATCATAGAAACAATCGTCAATCACAGACTATTTCTCAAATTTGCATAAATGAATAGAAACTGTACATGTTCATGTACATTGTACAGTTTCTACACATTGTAAATGTGATTGTACGATTACATGGCCTGCTGAGTAAAACACATTATGTCATCAGCAGGTATGAATGTCACTTTGTCTATTTTTTTGTAATCTCCTTAAGTCACCAAACTCGCCTCTCGACAAAAATAAAAATGAAACAGACATGGGTGAGAGAACGAGTGTAGACAGTAGTTTGTAGTGTTTTTTTTTTTTTTTATGTCTGGCCTTTCACTGGATTTTATCAGAAATGGCATAAACCTTTTCAGGTAGTATGCATATAAAATGATAGCATACTAAATATTAAATATGCATATTAAATAATAGACACAACTTCTGTTAAAAAAAAAAAAGTCAGTGGATACAAACAGTATTTTAAAATGTATCTATATTAGTGTCCACTAAGTTTAAAGAAGAGTGTAAAAAGTGTAATACCGTGTTTTTCAGAAATAATTACATTAAACACAGAAAGAGCAAGCTTTCAAGTGTAAATTATAATTCTGAAAAAACACGTTGATTTAAAAACAGCAATTACCTTGCCAAATGGTAAAACCATTGGACCATATCTTAGCTTAAACTTCATGAAATCCTTATTGTCTACGCTGAAGACTGCTCTGTTCAATAAATGACTGAGATTAAAAGGTTCTGTTGGCTAAATAAGTGAATTATGTGTAAACAACTCTAAACTCTTGCCCACACAGTGGTTCTTGAAAGTTTGTGAACCCTTTAGAATTTTCTATATTTCTGCATAAATAAGATCTAAAACATAATCAGATTTTCACACAAGTCCTAAAAGTAGATAAAGAGAACACAGTTAAACAAATGAGATAAAAATGAGACAAAAACATTATACTTGTTCATTTATTTATTGAGGAAAAAGATCCAATATTACATATTAGTGAGTGGCAAAAGTATGTGAACCTCTAGGATTAGCAGTTAATTTGAAGGTGAAATTAGAGTCAGGTGTTTTCAATCAATGGGATGACAATCAGGTGCGACTGGGCACCACATTTTATTTAAAGAACAAGAATCTTTCAAAGTCTGCTATTCAGAATACGTTTGTGGACGTGTATCATGGCATGAACAAAGGAGATTTCTGAGGACCTCAGAAAGAGAGTTGTTGATGCTCATCAGACTGGAAAAGGTTACAAAACCATCTCTAAAGAGTTTGGACTCCACCAATCCACAGTCAGACAGATTGTGTACAAATGGAGGAAATTTAAGACCACTGTTACCCTCCCCAAGAGTGGTCGACCAACAAAGACCACTTCAAGAGCAAGGCGTGTAATAGTTGGTGAGGTCACAAAGGACCCCAGGGTAACTTCTAAGCAACTGAAGGCCTCTCTCACGTTGGCTAATGTTAATGTTCATAATTGTCCATAATGTTCATAATGTTCAGAGTCCAAAATCATAAGAACACTGAACAACAATGGTGTGCATAGCAAAGTTGCAAGGAGAAAGCCACTGCTCTCCAAAAAGAACATTGCTACTCATCTGCAGTTTGCTAAAGATCACGTGGACAAGCCAGAAGGCTATTGGAAGAATGTTTTCTGGACGGATGAGACCAAAATAGAACTTTTTTGTTTAAAAGACGAGCATTATGTTTGAAGAAAGGAAAACACTGCATTCCATCATAAGAACCTTATCCCATCTGTGAAACATGGTGGTGGTAGTATCATGGTTCAGGCCTGTTTTGCTGCATCTGGGCCAGGACAGCTTGCCATCATTGATGGAACAATGAATTCTGGATTATATCAGAGAATTCTAAAGGAAAATGTCAGGACGTCTGTCCATGAACTGAATCTTAAGAAAAGGTGGGTCATGCATCAAGAGAATGACCCTAAGCACACAAATCATTTTACCAAAGAATGGTTAAAGACGAATAAAGTTAATGTTTTGGAATGGCCAAGTCAAAGTCTTGACCTTAATCCAATTGAAATGTTGTGGAAGGACCTGAAGCGAGCAGCTAATGTGAGGAAACCCACCAACATCCCAGAGTTGAAGCTGTTCTGTAGGACTAAAGCTCCTCCAAAACTGGTGTGCAGGACTGATACCGAAAACGTTTAGTTGCAGTTATTGTATGTTAATGTAATATTGGATCATTTTCCTCAATAAATAAATGAGTAAGTATAATATTTTGTCTCATCTGTTTAACTGGGTTCTCTTTAGGACTTGTGTGAAAATCTGATGATGTTTTAGGTCATATTTATGCAGAAATACAATATAAATATATACAAGCACCACTGTATTGATGTTATCAACCCAAAGTCTTGGTACACAACTGTATCTTTTCATCTATTAAAACCATATTTTTAATTATAAATATGCTTACCATACATAAAGGTTTGGATAACACAGTGCATCACTTCCAAACTTTCATCTTCAGCTCAGTCTAGTACAACCATGACAATTAGAGAGATAACTGGCTACAGACAAGGGAATTTGACTCTCAAGATCATTTAGGGAGGATGAGCACACTGACAGGCTAATGGAAGCGAGCTCGTATATAAGGCTCTGTCTCTCTCCAGCTATCTTTAGGAGCAGGGGAGAACTTCAAAGACAACAAGGCTGCCTGTGATCTCTCACTGGCATGCAGCAACTCCAAAGTGACAGCTGGAGTAAGAGGAGAGGAGGCGTACTCCTTCACTTTTCATCACATGCAGAAATGGCTGATGGAGGGAGATGGAGAAAAAGGAAAGACCCAGGGAAGGACAGAGAAATTTGGCGGAGCGATTGGAGTGATACATGGATATAACCATGTTACAGGATGTTTGAGCTACAACTATTTTTGTGGACAAATAAGGTACAGTGACAAGGAAATACAAGGTGATAGAATGTGAATACTTGAAACACTTCTGGGGTAGTTGTTAGCAAATGTTGCAATAACCTGTTATTATAGAAAATGCCTTTTGGCTAATTATTTATATGCTATTTCAATATAATTATTGGAACTAGAGAGGCAAAGATTCTTAGCATGGTCCAAATGTCTGTCAATATTTATTAAGTGCAGAGAGTAATAATCAAACTCTTTAATCATAATAAACTCCCTGCAAAGTTTTATTTCATGATTGATTTATTTGACCTTTTTGGCTACATTGCGTTAACTGTCTTTCAACAGAACGCTTGTCTGAGTTTACTTACCGGTTGACTATATTAATGTTTTTCAAACACAAACAAATAGTGACACAACCACACATGCACGCAGATGTGCGCAAAAAAGACGCATGCTTTCAAATCCACCTTGGAAGTACTTACTTTAAGGATGATGTGTGGTTGTGGAAGTGGTTGGTCAGAAACAAAATTATATTTTATGTTTACCTTTACTTTTCAATCAACAAACGCACAGCATTATTCACATTACGTAACTGACTGTTTATGAGACTCTCTGACCAACTCATCTGGCCCTAACAATTGTTGGCCCTTATTAAAAGTTTTAACATTTCCTCCTCATTCAACATTTCAACTATAAGAGCTGACTGTTCACTTACTGTCTAAACTATCCCACTGCTTAACCTGTGCATTTGTAACAAGATAATCATTGTTATTTGTTATTAGGTTTGTGCACGGTTTTAATGTTTTGGCTTGGCAGTGTACACTGAAGAGTCTTTGGAGAGAAGGGCTTTGGGACTACAGGTAGGGAAATACCCTGGCAGAACTAATGAACAACTTTAAAACAATATTATTTTTTCCTTAAGTTCGAATCCTGATTCCACTTAATCCATTTACACAGATTGGAATGTTTTCCTCACATGTTTCATATTCTTCTTCTAATTTCATAGGATTTTGAGTTCTTCCATCATAATACAAAATGGGACTGATGTTTAACACACAGTTTGATTCTGATATTCAAGTTGCTACAGGACAACATGGGTTAGGAAACATTTTCTACCCGTGACAAATTCAAGCTAAGCTACTTCGTTATTAGTGTTCCTGTTGATGGTGTCCTATTAGCTGTGTGCTAACATTACCTATACAAATTCACCATGATTACTGTATAAGTTTAGCATGTTTGGCTACTATTAAATACATCATTGAGCATCAAATACTGAAATTCCATTTGTTTCTCCCCTGTAAGTTGGTTAGCATTACAACATCTCCAGTATTTAATTGTGTACTTTCTTCCATATAGAGATGTCAGTGCAACATTAGCTGCACTGTGAATACACCTTGTAAGCCCCTAAGGTTTCCTTTACATGTAGTACACAGATTTAATCATGAATTTGAGGCACAGTGGGGACCGTTGAAATTTCTTGTTCTTTGATTCATCTTTGAAGAAATTTCCCCCCATTTCTCTGTGAATGTTCCAATACCTTACTTCACACAGTTGAGCTTTTAACAAAACTATAGCTCATCAAGGTTTAATGAAGGTACTCTTCAAGGCAGTGTGTCACATGGGGTGCAATCCTTTATGCTTAACTTTGTATCTGTATCTATATGCAGTTTTTATCACCAGCTGCACTGAACTACAGCAAATAATCTCAGTGTGACTAAAAGGAGGCAAGTTTATGACATCACTTAACTGGATGAGTACAACAGGCTTCATTATAAATTTAGTATTTATGCAAGTACAAACAGTGTTAACAGCACAGGGACACTGCTGAAGTTAGCCAGCTGGCATACACACTGACACATACAGTACATAAGGATGTAATGGCTTTGGTTTTGCTTCTTTAAATAAAAAAAGCATAAGGAACACCCCTAACATTACAATAAAATAAAAAATAAAATAAATTAAATATTAAATTAATTCATTCTATCCATTTTGTTGCATCCGACCCTTGGATACTCTGTAGACCAGTCTTATACTGATCCACTGTTTCACTGTGATGGTTTTTACAGAGTAGGTCACCAGATCTTTCTCCAACCCATCATAGGACACATACACTCATACACACATTCACACACTAAGGGCACTTTAGAAACACCAGCTAACCTAACATGCATGTCTTTGAAATGTGGGAGGAAACTGGAGTACCCGGAGGAAACCCACACATACATGGGGAGGACATGCAGACTCCACACAGACGGAACCCAGAGACGGGATCGAACTGGGGATCTCAGACCTGTGAGGCGACAATGCTAACGACTGCACTCTCTCACACTGCACAGTAACACCAGAAAATAATTTTTACTACTACAAAAATCAAGTGCACCAAAAAAAAAAAAAATAAATAAAATAAAATAAAAAATACCTGAAGAAGCCACCACGTATGATGTGTACTTGATGATGTTACACTAGAAAATAAAATTTCTAGTAATATAATAAAATTTAAAATTTGATCCTGGGTACAACAGGAAGCCAGTGAAGTGATCTTAGTTAAGGAGCAATATAAGAAAACCATGATAGCTTGTCAACCAGATAGACAGCAGCATTCTGAATACTCTTTAGTGGACTTGAAGGTAGACCAGCAAGCAAAGCATTGCAGTAATTGAGTCCAGAAAAGACAAGAGATCTGTGGCAATCTGTGATAAGAAAAGTATGCGTTGTTCTGATATTGAGTAGACGAAATCTGCAAGATCTGGTTGACGTAATGTTCAGAAAAATTAAGATTATTGTTGAAAATCACACCAAGATTTGCCACTGAGAGATCCAGTGTTAGGGAGTTCCTTGCCAGGAGGTAGATCAGTTCAGTCTTGTCCAGATTGAGCTTTGCTTGATGTTTTGGTATTCATGAAGAAATGTTAGGAAGTCAGAAACCCAGTATGAAATTTGAGAGGTGGATGAAGGGAATGAAAAGTAAAACCAAGTATCTATCTATGTAGAAGTGATACAAGAAGACATGCGATGTAATCACTGAGTCCAGCAATGTAGTGTTGAGGGGGAACAGGAGTGGACCAAAGATCTCTGAGGAACACCTGTAGTAATCCTATGAGGTGATGAAAGGAAATCTTGCCATGCTACCTGGTTGACTTGATCTTGAAGATATGAGGAAAATCTGGCAAGCACCCGGTGCCCAAGTTAGCAAGAGTGGAGATGAGAACCTGATGATTCACAGTGTCAAATGCAGCAGACAGATCCAAAAGGACAAGTACTGAAGATATGGAGTTTTCCTTGGCTTTACAAAGTGCTTCAGTGACTGTGAGGATAGTAGTTTTTTTGTAGAAGGACCAGCCGTGTAACCAGACTGGTTGGTGTCAAGGAGGTTGAATTCCTGAAAAGAAGGAAGACAAGAATAGCATGCTCAAGAGTTCTGCACAGGAACAGAAGGAGGGAAACAGGATTAAAGTGCATCAGCTGGGTTGAGTGATGGTTTCTTCAGTAGAAGTGTAACTCAAGCTTTCTTGAAGAGAGAAGGAACCAGGCCAAACATCAGTGACATATTGAGAACTGTTGCGGTATATGGTGCATGATTGCTGATAGAGATGTACCGCGATGCAAAAATGGGACGTTGTCTATCGTCAGGTTGGATGATGCACTGTCTAATTGGATTATACAGTGGTGTGAAAAAGTGTTTTCCCCTTCCTGATTTCCTATTTTTTTGCATGTTTGTCACACTTAAGTGTTTCGGAACATCCAACCAATTTAAATATTAGTCAAAGACAACACAAGTAAATACAAAATGCAGTTTTTAAATGAAGTTGTTTATTAGTAAGGGAGGAAAAAATCCTAACCTACATGGCCCTGTGTGAAAAAGTGATCCCCCCCCCTTGTTAAAACACAACTATGCCTTAGCACACCTGAGTTCACTGTCTCTAGCCACACCCAGGCCTGATTATTGCCACACCTGTTCTCAATCAGGACATCACTTAAATAGGACCTGCCTGACAAAGTGAAGTACACCAAAAGATCCTTACAAGCTACACATCTTGGCCGAAATCCAAAGAAATTCAGGAACAATTGAGAAAGAAAGTAATTGAAATCTATCAGTCTGGAAAGGGTTATAAAGCCATTTCTAAAGCTTTGGGACTCCAGCAAACCACAGTGAGAGCCATTATCCACAAATGGCGAAGACATGGAACAGTGGTGAACCTTCCCAGGAGTGGCCGGCTGACCAAAATTACCCCAAGAGCTCAGCAACAACTAATCCAAGAGGTCACAAAAGACCCCACAACAACATCCAAAGAACTGCAGGCCTCATTTGCCTCATTTAAGGTCAGTGTTCATGCCTCCACCATAAGAAAGAGACTGGGCAAAAATGGCCTGCAGTGCCAAAACAAAAACCACTGCTGAGCTAAAAGAACATTAAAGTTTATCTTAATTTTTCCAGAACACATCTTGATGATCCCCAAGACTTTTGGGAAAACATTCTGTGGACTGACGAGACAAAAGTTTGGAAGGTGTGTGTCCCATTAAATCTGGCGTAAAAGTAACACAGCATTTCAGAAAAAGAACATTATACCAACAGTAAAATATGGTGGTGGTAGTGTGATGGTCTGGGGCAGTTTTGCTGCTTCAGGACCTGGAACACTTGCTGTGATAAATGGAACCATGAATTATGGTTGGCCCAGAAGGCCCAGGGTTCATATCCCACCTCTGCCAAGCTGCCACTGTTGGGTCCATGAGCAAGACCCTTAACCCACAATTGCTTGGATTGTAAAATTGTATCAATTGTAAGTCGCTCTGGATAAGGGCGTCTGCTAAATGCTGTAAATGTAAATGTAAATGAATTATGTTGTCTAACAAAAAAATCCTGAAGGAGAATGTCCGGCCATCTGTCCGTGACCTCAAGCTGAAACGAACTTGGGTTCTGCAGCAGGACAATGATCAAAAACACACCAGCAAGTCCACCTCTGAATGGCTGAAGAAAAAGGCATGACCTTAAAAAGGGATTGTGATAGCCTAGTGGTTAAGATACTGAACTCTGGACCAGAAGGTCCAGGTTCAAATCCCACCTCTGCCAGGCTGCCACAATTGCTTGGCTTGTAAGACTGTATCAATTGTAAGTCGCTCTATGCTAAATGCTGCAAATGTAAAAAGACCGTTCATGCTCGAAAACCCTCCAATGTGTCTGAATTACAACAATTCTGCAAATGTGAGTGGCCAAAATTCCTCCACAACGCTGTAAAAGACTCATTGCAAGTTATTGAAAATTCTTGGTTGCAGTTGTTGCTGCTAAGGGTGGCCCAACCAGTTATTAGGTTTAGGAGGCAATCACTTTTTCACATGTAGGTTTGGATTTTTTTCTCCCTTAACACCTTCATTTAAAAACTGCATGTGTTTAATTGTGTTGTCTTTGACTAATATTTAAATTGGTTTGATGTTCCAAAACACTTAAGTGTGACAAACATGCAAAAAAAATAGGAAATCAGGTAGGGGCAAACACTTTGTCACACCACTGTATATCACAGGAACGAGCCGACACAGCTGGCTTGTTCGTGTCCTGTGGCTTTCCTTCTCTATCCGCTTTGAAGTATTTCCACACATGAATAGAAGCTAGACTGTGGGAAACGTGTATTGTACCATTTCAGAATATTCAATATCAATATTTATTGTTTTATCGATATTTTTGACAACACTAATGGGTACATGGATATCATACTTTTAAATATTGAAACACAATGTCCATGATAGGCTATGTGACAAAAAAATACAACCTGTCTAACTAATACCAAAACTATGCTGAAATTAGCTCAAATGTGACATTAATTACATGTACAGCCATGCAATTTAGTAACACATTGAATTTACTGTGACTGTTTTTGTGAGCTAATTACCGGTAAGTCCAATAATCTACAATGTTTCTGAGAGATTTGTTTGTGAAAACCTTCCTGTATGTTTGTCCCACATGGAACTCTTTAGTCTTTTCCTCATTTTTACTGTGCACCTGCTGCTTAACAGCTGTTCTCGAAAGCAGGTGCAAAAGTGCAGAAAGGGGAAAACTGAAAAGGTACAGTTTAGAACTGTTGCAGAACACATACTGCACATTGATAAACTCCATAATTTGCCCTGAAATTATGAAAAAAATCACATAGGCCCATATGAACTCAGAATACCTGGAAACCCAATGCCACATAAATTGTTTGTCATGGTACCCAAGCACCTAACTGTTACTTACTACATATTCCAGTAAGATACACTTTAAAAAATTGCTTAGAGTGTGTCTGAGAGTAATGGACTGATGCACAGTCAACGTGTGTTGGCCCTTCCTGTGATCTAAAAAGGACAAATGCACATCCTAGCCTAGTATTTAAGTGTCAGGTTTTAAAAGGTGTGTTTGGTACTCCAGCTCAGAATATATACTGGTTCTTCGAAAAAAAATTGCATATTGTGATAAAGTTAATTCTTTTCCGTAATGTAATGATAAAAATTAAACTTTCATATATTTTAGATTCATTGCACACCAACTGAAATATTTCAAGTATTTTATTGTTTTAATACTGATTATTTTGGCATACAGCTCATGAAAACCCAAAATTAGCATATCATGAAAAGGTTCTCTAAACGAGCTATTAACCTAATCATCTGAATCAACGAATTAACTCTAAACACCTGCAAAAGATTCCTGAGGCTTTTGAAAACTCCCAGCCTGGTTCATTACTCAAAACCGCAATCATGGGTAAGACTGCCGACCTGACTGCTGTCCAGAAGGCCATCATTGACACCCTCAAGCAAGAGGGTTAGACACAGAAAGAAATTTCTGAACAAATATGCTGTTCCCCAGAGTGCTGTATCAAGGCACCTCAGTGGGAAGTCTGTGGGAAGGAAAAAGTGTGGCAGAAAACACTGCACAACGAGAAGAGGTGACCGGACCCTGAGGAGGATTGTGGAGAAGGGCCGATTCCTGAGCCCAACGTGCACAGGCGTGTGCAGGAAATGGGCTACAGGTGCCGCATTCCCCAGGTCAAGACACTTTTTGAACCAGAAACAGCGGCAGAAGCGCCTGACCTGGGCTACAGAGAAGCAGCACTGGACTGTTGCTCAGTGGTCCAAAGTACTTTTTTCGGATGAAAGCAAATTTTGCATGTCATTCGAAAATCAGTGTGCCAGAGTCTGGAGGAAGACTGGGGAGAAGGAAATGCCAAAATGTCTGAAGTCCAGTGTCAAGTACCCACAGTCAGTGATGGTCTGGGGTGCCATGTCAGCTGCTGGTGTTGGTCCACTGTGTTTTTATCAAGGGCAGGGTCAATGCATCTAGCTATCAGGAGATTTTGGAGCACTTCATGCTTCCATCTGCCGAAGAGCTTTATGGAGATGAAGAGTTCATTTTTCAGCACGACCTGGCACCTGCTCACAGCGCCAAAACCACTGGTAAATGGTTTACTGACCATGGTATTACTGTGCTCAATTGGCCTGCCAACTCTCCTGACCTGAACCCGATAGAGAATCTGTGGGATATTGTGACGAGAAAGTTGAGACACGCAAGACCCAACACTCTGGATGAGCTTAGGGCCGCTATCGAAGCATCCTGGGCCTCCATAACACCTCAGCAGTGCCACAGGCCGATTGCCTCCATGCCACGCCGCATTGAAGCAGTCATTTCTGCAAAAGGATTCCCGACCAAGTATTGAGTGCATAAATGAACATAATAATCTGAAGGCTGACTTTTGTATTAAAAACACTTTTCTTTTATTGGTCGGATGAAATATGCTAATTTTGGGTTTTCATGAGCTGTATGCCAAAATCATCAGTATTAAAACAATAAAAGACTTGAAATATTTCAGTTGGTGTGCAATGAATCTAAAATATATGAAAGTTTAATTTTTATCATTACGGAAAAGAATTAACTTTATCACAATATGCTAATTTTTTTTTAGAAGGACCAGTATATATATAAATTGTGCGTGCTGAAGGCAGACCTCGTCTACTGGGGCGTGTTGAGAATCCCTGATCCAAGACGACAGACAGGCCGACACACACAGACACAGACACACACACACACAGACACACAGACACACCTGTGCCTGTAACACCACACTGAAAGCAGTGGCCCATTCACAGCTGTGCATCCAAACCTTTCTTTCTCACTTTCACAGATTATCAAACAGTCCAGAAGAGTGCATGATACAGTAATTGTTTGAATGCTGTACTTTATACTTTAACTCTAGTGCAACAGTTCTCACGTGTGGGGTTTTTAAAGGCTACAATTAAACGCGAGTCTGCAAGTCTTACAAAACAGCGCCCGAGAAAAGACACACTTGCTAAACATCTTCAATGTTTTGCCGTTTAAAATAATCAAGCACCCGGGAAACTCACCTTAACGTGGCACAGATACGTGCACCCTGCCCGGCCCTTACGCTGAAAGAGTTAAAAGTGATCCGTCACTCACTGATTTGTCAATAAAGTAAAAGAAAGCTAAACGACATCTCACACAGCTCCCTGCCTGGCTGACCCATACGAAGGCGGAGCCAAGAACGTGGAGGCGAGGCTAGATCAACGCGGAACGAAGACGAAAACAGGCGTGGTGAAAACAAAGGGTACAAAGGGCGTGGCTAAAGGATAGGTAGTTCTGGGCTGTACCGATCAAGGATGTGCTGAAACAGGAATAAAGACATCAGAAGACATCACATTTTTGGTAGATTGCCCACAATGCACCCATAAATCTTACCTTGGGATGTTTTCATAACACTTCAAAACAGAAACCCTTCAGTTTACAACTTAAAAAAAAAAGATTTCTGAATGGATCACTTAACTGGTAATTCTATTTAGAAATAAAATGGCTCTTCTGAAAAAAAAAACAGATTAAACATGAGTTGAAATAGGTAGAGCATAAAGGTGGCCTTACTGTACCCATCCAGAATTAAGTACCATTTTGATTGTTTACCTCTGGAGGAGCGGGTCATGTAAAAGCGTTGCTCTTTTGCACGTGCTTCAATTTCAGAGCGTAAACGGTTCAAACGACTGTAGGTACGGATATAGGTCACATTAAAAAGATAGTGTGAACAGCCTAAAAAATAATAAAAGTGAGAAAACTGGATTTAGATCACTTTGCCTGCTAAATGTAGCTAAAGTCATCAGAAGATTTAAAACACCCCTAAAGCTTATCTTAGGATGTTTTCATAACAATTTAATTATTTATTTATTTATTTTTTCTCATCACACAAATTCCGCTGTAACCCAGCAGGAAAACACATGATTGATTATGCCAGGAGTTATCCCATTACATTGAATTTCATAGGTGCAACAATATTTTGAGTTGTTCTTCATTGCTGAGATCATTAGTTATGAGAGAGGCCTTCAGTTGCTTAGAAGTTACCCTGGGGTCCATTGTGAGCTTGCCAGCTATTACCTGCCTTGCTCTTGGAGTGATCTTTGTTGCTCGACCACTCCTGGGGAGGGTAACAATGGTCTTGAATTTCCTCCATTTGTACACAATCTGTCTGACTGTGGATTGGTGGAGTCCAAACTCTTTAGAGATGGTTTTGTAACCTTTTCCAGCCTGACGAGTATCAACAACTCTTTTTCTGAGGTCCTGAGAAATCTCCTTTGTTCATGCCATGATACACTTTCACAAAAATGTTGTGAAGGCCAGACTTTGAAAGATTCTTGTTCTTTAAATAAAACAGGGCCCACTCACACCTGATTGTCATCCCATTGATTGAAAACACCTGACTCTAATTTCACCTTCAAATTAACTGATAATCCTAGAGGTTGCCATACTTTTGCCAATCACTAATATGTAATATTGGATCATTTTCCTTAATAAATAAATGAACAAGTATAATATTTATTTATAATATTTATTCATCTCATTTGTTTAACAGGGTCTCTTTATCTACTTTTAGGACTTTTGTGAAAATCTGATGATGTTTTAGGTCATACAGTGGGGCAAAAAAGTATTTAGTCAGCCATTGACTGTGCAAGTTCTCCTACTTAGAAAGATGCGAAAGGTCTGTAATTTTCATCATAGGTACACTTCAACTATGAGAGACTAAATGAGAAAAAAAATCCAGGAAATCACATTGTAGGATTTTTAAAGAATTTAATTGTAAATCATGGTGGAAAATAATTATTTGGTCACCCACAAACAAGCAACATTTCTGGCTCTCACAGACCTGTAACTTCTTCTTTAAGAAGTTCTTCTGTCCTCCACTCATTACCTGTATTAATGGCACCTGTTTGGCCTCGTTATCTGTATAAAAGACACCTGTCCACAGAATCAAAGAGTCAGACTCCAAACTCAACCATAGTCAAGACCAAAGAGCTGTTAAAGGACACCAGGAAGAAAATTGTAGCCCTGAACCAGGCTGGGAAGAGTGAATCTACAATAGGCAAGCAGGTTGGTGTGAATAAATCAACTGTGGGAGCAAGACATATAAGACCACTTATAGTCTCCCTCAATCTGGGGTTCCATGCAAGGTCTCATCCCGTGGGGTCAAAATGATCATGAGAACGATGAGCAAAAATCCCAGAACTACACAGAGGGACCTAATGAATGACCTGCAGAGAGCTGGGACCAACGTAACAAGGCTACCATCAGTAACACACTACGCCAAGAGAGACTCAGATCCTGCAGTGCCAGGCGTGTCCCCCTGCTTAAGCCAGTACATGTCCAGGCCCGTCTGAAGTTTGCCAGAAAGCATGTGGATGATCCAGAAGAGGATTGGGAGAATATCATCTGGTCAGATAAAACCAAAATAGAACTTTTTGGTAAAAACTCAACTGGAGGAAAAAGGATGCTGAGTCGCATCCCAAGAACACCATACCTACTGTGAAGCATGGGGGTGGAAACATCATGCTTTGGGGCTGTTTTTCTGCAGAGGGGACAGGATGACTGATCTGTGTTAAGGGAAAAATGAACAGGGCCATGTATCGTGAGATTTTAAGTCAAAACCTCCTTCCATCAGTGAGAGCATTGAAAATGGAACGTGGCTGGGTCTTCCAGTATTACAATGATCCCAAACACACCGCTCGGGCAACGAAGAAGTGGCTCCGTAAAAAGCATTTCAAGGTCCTGGAGTAGCCTAGCCAGTCTCCAGACCTCAACCTCATAGAAAATGTGTGGAGGGAGTTGAAAGTCCATGTTGCCCCAAAACATCACTGCTCTAGAGGAGATCTGCATGGAGAAATGGGCCAAAATACCAGCTACAGTGTGTGCAGACCTGGTGAAGACTTACAGGAAATGTTTGTCCTATATCATTGCCAACAAAGGCTATGTTACAAAGTATTGAGTTGAACTTTTCTTATTGACCAAATACTTATTTTCCACCATAATTTACAATTAAATTCTTTAAATACTTCAATATGATTTCCTGGATTTTTTTTCTCATTTTGTCTCTCATAGTTGAAGTGTACCTATGATGAAAATTCATTTTTCTAAGTAGGAGAACTTGCACAATCAGTGGCTGACTAAATACTTCTTTGCTCCACTGTATTTATGCAGAAACATAGAAAATTCTAAAGGGTTCACAAACTTTCAAACACCATTCTACCTGGTTCCAGATTGTTTGAATAATGCATATTTTTATAACTGGAGTCGTTATTCCTTATGGAGAAAACTCTACTTGGTTCTAGCAGTGATGTATAATTCAAAACTACACATACTTTTAATTATATCAGGGTAAGATAGTGTTTTCTGTGGATTGAGCCGGGCCTTGCATCTGTAACCAAAAGGTTTTTCCATCACATGTATCACTATGTGTACATTCTCTACAGTCTTACAGTTATTTCTTCCAGCACTGAGCACTGAAATGTAAATAAATAACCATTACCTCATAATGAACTTAATAAAATGAAAGTGGAGGGTGTAGGTTGAGGAAGGAAGCCATTCAGACCAGCATCATCTTCCATTATTTCCCCAATCAGCCGTTGTTATTTCTGTCATTTTTTTGGATTGTTAGCGGTTAAGTCCATCAGAATAAATTCATTCTATCCATTTTTTTATGACAATATTTACTTGTAATGCAAAATACAGCGAATAGGGTTATTTTAATAATATATGACACTATAGATGTTTGCTAGTTCATTACTTTAATCTTAAAGTATCCATAAAGTATTTATATTCTAATTAAATGTGTAAACATCTGTATATAGACAAACAACAAAAGCTTTTGGGTAAGCTATTAAAATGATTATTTCACTGATAGATCCTTCCTAAAAAGCTTTACAGAACTGATTGTTGTTTTTGATGCTGTTAAATCAAGAAATAAATATGCACTATTAATAAAAATAGTCACAAAAACAGCATATATTTATATCATACATATATTCAACAATTCCAACATTTTTTTCTATGGGTATAAATAATTTTAGACATGCCATTTTTTTTCATAGAATTGCAAACACAAACATAAGAAAAGGGTTTTTTTCATTTATTTCTCTAGCACAATGTGTTAATTTTGTCCAAAAAAAAAAAAAAAAAAAAGTAAGACATTCACCAGCTACTTTATTAGGTACATCTGTTCAACTGCTCATTAACACAAATATCTAATCAGCTGATCACATGGAAGAAACTCCATTCATTTAGGCATGTAGACATGGTCAACATGACCTGCTTAAGTTCAAAACAAGCATCAGAATGGGAAAGAAAGTTGATTTAAGTGATTTTGAACGTGAAATGATTGTTGGTGCTAGACATGCTAGTCTGAGTATTTCAGAAACAGCTGAACTACTGGGATTTACATTCATAATCTCTAGAGTTTATACAGAATGGTTCTAAAAATACAAAATATCCAGAGAGTGGCAGTTTTCTGGCGCCTTTTTGAAGCCAGAAGTCAGAGAAGAATGGCCAGATTGGTTTGAGCTCACTGAAAGTCAACAGTAACTCAAATAATCAGTCATTACAACCAAGGTTTGCAGATGAGAATCTCTGAATGCACAACACATTGAACCTTGAAGCAGATGGGCTACAGCAGCAGAAGAAGACACCGGGTTTCACTCCTGTCAGCGAAAATCATTCCACTCACCAAAACTGGATAATAGAAGATTGGTAAAACACATGCAGTGAATATACATAGGTCCTGTGAGAGCATGCACACACGGTGAACACACACACACACACACACACACACACACACACACTATAGGAAGAAAACCACCCAACACCCAATGTGAAAAGTTTTTTATACAGTTTAATTTCTTTTGACCCTCTTATCACTTCACCATACACATTATACATAATCAGATATAATAATCATACATCATCAAATTATTTCTTGTTTCTTGATCAGTTTCATTATTCTTATTAGTTAGCAACAGTAAAACATGAAAGGACACCTTACAGGACTAGAACACAGAGTTGGAGAATAGTGACAAACATTTCAAATCTTCACTGTTTTCTTTACAGTCTGAAAAATTCAAAGAACCATTGTCAATTTCTTAAAAACACAATAATCCATAAAATTATCACATATGTCAAAGTCAATAAACTGAAAGTTTCTAAGCAGTTCTGTGCTTAAGTAAGGCTTTTCTTTAATGTGAGCACCAAATAATGAGCACTTGAAAAGAACGGAAGATTGTGCACATTACAACACAGTAAACATCACTAAAGTCCATATCCATATACTGCAGTACATATCACAGAACAAAAACATAATACAGTCGAACCCCATTATATGAATGTACCTCAACAATGGTTTGGATAGTGAACAATTGGTAAGTGGGAGACATTATTATCCAATTATTTCTTATGTGGAAGTTACTACCTTGTTCCTGCATCTTCAAAACCAGCTACTGTCAACAGAGATCAGCATAATATAGTGGGACAATGGAATTTCTGATTCCCCCTACTGCCTTTTATCTGTGTGCTGGGTAGTGCTTTGCCTGGCTAACATGAGCAGGGGCATGTTTATCACTTGTGCATATCACCCAGGTTATATTAACACTAAGATCCATAATGTAAAGTAAATAACTATTATCTCTAAAATAACCAAAACAAAAGTGGACGGCTTAAGTAGAGGTAAGAATCCTTCAAAAGGATATTTGTTCTATTTTTCCAATCGTCATTTGTGTAGTGGGTTAATGAGAAGTATAGGTAGGGTGATTAAATTACAAATATGGAAAGCAGGAGCTGGAAGAGCAGGGTTCGACTGTATAGTACAAAAGAGACCAAAGCTAGTGGTCATATACAGGATCCACAATGGCCTAAGGCTGCAAACTCTGCAGGGTCTTTCCTTATGCTGCTATGTGAAGTACTAGACCGCAGTATACTTTAACATCTTGAAACTAACACAACCTAACATAATGCATTCAGAGCACTGGATCTACATATGAACATTTTCCAAGATGATGACATTAAAGACACTCAGTGCTATAACACTGTGGAGCACCACAGGGTTAAGTGGATCCTTGTGTATAATGTGTTCCTCTGGAATGCACAGCACATAGAAGTGAAATCAAGCAAATCTTTACAAAAAAGGGGGGAAAGAGCTGCTTTCTGTGATTAGTGTTGACAGTCACACAGGGTGGGACTGAAAAGATTATGTCCTCAACATTGGGTAAACAAAGCAGAATTCTAAAACTTGACACTAACTTGACAAAACTTTCACCCTGCTGATGTTTTATGACATAAAAACCTCTTCCAAGAATGCTGTAAAATCTTAAGGAAACGCAGATTTTTTTTTTGGAGGATATGTGAATGTCACAAATCTATGTTTAGTGGATCCCTTGAAGGTTTGTCCACAATAATATTTATATGTTTTAGGAATATGTATTATCAGCATTGCCATTCTTTCAAAAAGTTCCAGCTCCACCAAAAAAGGATAACAGGAAACTACATGGGACCGGAGGTGTATGTCTTTGTATTATACTGTATACATATATATATATATATATGTGTAAAAAGAACTACACCAGTACAGTTTATACTTTTTATTACAGTAGTCTGTCTGCAATGTGGTTTGTCTGCAATGAGGTAGAACTTATATTCACTGAAGAACACTTCACCATAAGGTAACCAACGCCAGACAGACAGGGACTTGATTGTCTTGCCAAAACAAATACAGTAAAATTATAGTCTCATTAAAGAACAACAGCACTAACTGCTGAGGATGCATTTTGGATGTTTCAATGCTGAGATCACAGGTTAATCACAGGACAACAGGTATTTTGGAAAATCTTCACATTCTTCCATCCAACTCATTTCAAGATATATGAAAGTCCAAAACAAAGATTTCTGTACTGATGTGGAAAAGACCTCAGTTATGTAATGCAACAGAGCACTAGTCCATTGGTTTATTGAAACAAGTAGCTAAACAGCTGGACTGCTATACGTAGAAATACAAGATCCCTGACTTCTTCCACCTTAAAATGTAGGTCTGATTAAGAAGTAATTTCCAGCATTCACAATAATGCTTTTCAAATGGAATTTAACTAGTGGCATTGTCTATAATTTTACCTTTCACTACAATGTGTTAAAATTTAAATTAAATGTTACAGATACTATAATTCTCAAATCTGCAATTTGTTTAAGAATAAAAGCAAAATAAAGACAAACAGTCAAAATTACATTCACATGATGCTGTTAAAAAGTGTACACACAAAACATGCAAGTGTGGTATAAAACACATTCAAAAACCCTGAGGATTCAGATGCTGAGTGATTACTCAACCTGATGATTCAGAGATGATGGACAAACAAATATGAATTCAAATATGAGGTAGAATTTATGCTTCGTGGTTTTGCACTTTTTCCTGGAACTCTTATTGATGAACTGAGTGATTAGTTAGTATCAACACAGTTCTATTCTCCAATTTACTGTACAGAAATGAAGATAATAGTTACTGTATATGTTTAATAGAATAATGGACCATTGTTATTACTTTCTAAGATCACATCATATAATCAGGGTTTGAAATGAACTTTATAGCTCAATATTTCATTATTATTAATATTACTTTAAACACAGTAATACTTTATGCGCAGTAGTAGACAGCATTGCATTTTCACAAGTCAAAGCACTGACGATCATGCCCCACCAAAGAACCCTATGTTTTGGTTTACCGAGCTGTGCCGTGAGCTGCGTCGCACACGCAATTATGGACCACCTCGTCATTTATATGGACCTATCCGGAAGCCCCACCACAATCGGACTCGTTATTGAACTCACCTGTGGGGCTTCCTTTATAAGTGTGTCCACGAGAGACGTACTTCGCGGTTTATTCTGTCTGATATGGTTCTCGTGTCCGTCCGTGCCTGTCCCGTCCCTATGCGCCTTTCCCGTCCGTCTGTTTCAGGCTTTACTCCTGTCCGTGTCTCCCGAGCTCCTCCGCGATCGTCGGGTGTCTTCGTTCCTCGTTTAAGTCAGGTATCACTGATTGTGTCTTGCCTCTCCGGTAGGGCTCTACAATGGGCAACCAATGTATGGCCCATGGCCCAAGCATGTACCGGGAAGCAGTTTTTGGAGGTTATTGCAGCCACATTTGGCCCTCCTCCTGCTGAGGCCCCGTCTGACTCCCTGGCCCTACAGTCAGTCACTACCTCAGCAACCGAACCCACATGCACAGTCACTTTTAGTGACCATCCACGGCTGATACAGCAGTTGTTGGACCCTCCACTTGCCTGTGTCCGGAGGAGGTCAGTCTTGTCTGTGGGTTTAGTGTCTAAACAGGTTAGCCGATATCTGAAGAGGTCACGCCTGTCATCTCCGAACATGAGCAAGTTAGCCTCATTACAGAGCAAGTAGCGCCCCCTAGCTCCACTCCTGAGTTGGTTAGTTCCGTGTTTGACCTGTCCGTTTTGCCTGGTCCCGTTTCTGCACACGTCGTGCTTCCTAACCCCGTAGAAATTCCGTTAACTTTGGGTAGCTCCAATCCCGAGAACGCAGTGATTGTTAGTTCCGTATCTGAACATGTCACACAATCGAGCCCTGTTCCCGAGGTGGAGGTTGGGGTTTCTGACCTCGCTAGCTCAGTGGTTGAGCCAATAGCGTCTCGTCGTGGTAATTCGGTACTCGCTAGCTCAGTTGTTGAGCCGATAGCGTCTCGTCGTGGTGTTTCTGAACTCGCTAGCTCAGTTATTGAGCCGATAGCATCAAAGATCTGTGTTTCTGAACACGCTAGCTCCGTAAATAAGCCGATAACGTCAAAAGTTTGTGTTTCTGAACTCGCTAGCTCAGTTATTGTACCAATAGCATCTCGTTGCGGTGTTTTTGAACATGCTGGCTTTGTTTATGAGCCGAGTGCATCTGGTAGTTTGGTTACAGAACCTGTTAATCCCGTAACTAAGTTGCCAGCGCGTGATGACGTTGTGTGCGCGCGCATGTTGACTCCTCTGTGGACCATGTTGGTCATGTCTCCGACTCGTTAGCCGCGCCATTCACGCCCACTCCCGCGCCGCGGACATTCGTACTGACTCCCGTGCCGTGGACATTTGCGCCAACTCCCGTGCCACGGACATTATCGTCAGTTCTCGTGCCAGCGAGGAGCTCTGCTCCAGATCCAGTGCCGAGATTGTCTGTTCTAGGACCTGTGCCAGCACAGAGAGTGACTGCCCTTGCTCAAGTACCTGTGCCAGAGGCCGTGTGCTCCAGAGAGGCCCTGCCAGAGGCAGTGTGCTCCAGAGAGGCCTTGCCAGAGGCCGTCTGTTCCCGAAAGGCCCGCCAGGAGGCCGTCTGTTCCCGAGATGCTCGCCAGGAGGCCGTCTGTTCCCGAGATGCCCGCCAGGAGGCCGTCTGTTTCCGAGAGGCCCGCCAGGAGGACGTCTGTTTCTGAGAGGCCCGCCAGGAGGCCGTCTGTTTCCAAGAGGCCCGCCAGGAGGCCGTCTGTTTAAGTGAGATCTTCCCGGAGGCCGTTTGCTCTGCATCCAAGAACTCCAGAACCCGAACCCGAGTCCGACAAGGGGACTCCAGAACCCGAACCCGAGTCCGACAGAGGGACTCCCGAACCCGAGTCCAACAGGGGGACTCTGGGTTTTAAAGGGGTCGATAAGGGGACTCTCGTCCCAGAGTCCGACACAGGGCCCTCCAGAATCGTGTTAGCCCTGTCAGTACCTGACTCAGAGGGAGGACCAGAGCAGCTCGTCGGCGACCCCGCTCGCCAGCAGCCCATCGGCGACCCCGCTCGCCAGCAGCCCGACTGCTTCCAGACCCCTCCAAAAGGACCGCCTGCCCCCTGAGACTGAACTACACCTTTGGGTTCTATGTAAGAGTCCTAGCTCCGTCTCGGACTCCTTGGGAGGGGGTACTGTCACGCCCCACCAAAGAACCCTATGTTTTGGTTTACCAAGCTGTGCCGTGAGCTGCGTCGCTCACGCCATTATGGACCGCCTCGTCATTTATATGGACCTATCCGGAAGCCCCACCGAAATCGGACTTGTTATTGAACTCACCTGTGGGGCTTCCTTTATAAGCGTGTGCACTTCGCGGTTTATTCTGCCTGATATGGTTCTCGTGTCCGTCCGTGCCTGTCGCGTCCCTATGCGCCTTTCCCATCCATCTGTTTCAGACTTTACTCCTGTGTGTGTCTCCCGAGCTCCTCCACGATCGTCCGGTGTCTTCGTTCCTCGTTTAAGTCAGGTATCGCTTCCTTTGTTACTTCCTCGTCTGTTTGTTTGCACACCAGTTTTCCGGCTTCGGCTTAGTTTGAGTTCCTACTCGTTTTTGTTTCCAGCCTGTTTTTGTTCCGCACCCGAATTCCGGCTCTGCGTGTTTTTCTGTTCGTTGTGTATTCCTTGTTTGTTTATTCATTAATAAATCATCTTTTACTAGAACTTGCATGCGTCTCGCCCGTCTGTTCCGCTCCAGCATTACACTGACAGATTTCACTGATTGCTGTTAACACTGTTAAACTTGTAATAATCAATGAACAAATGTAAGCAATTAGCACATCCTGAGTTTGATGACTGACAGATAACTCAGTCAACAAGGGTGGCGCTTAAATAAATGTTATTAGCTGACTGCCACTCTTAGTCATGAGTAATATGCATCTAGAAGTCATTGTTGTTTAGTTACCTCTTTTCTCTCTGTTAAACCATCATAGTGTTTTTAGAGCATTAATATGTCTTGTGAACTTATAATTAATATTACTGTTCAAAATAAAACATTATATACAAAGTATCTAAACTATTATGTAACTATTATTGTCCGGCCAACGTCCATTTCAGTCAATATCCTGTTTCACAGAATGTAGTGCGAGCGTAATGCAGAAACTGCATAAAATGTCAAAATTATTTATGCTAGTCTTGCAGTGAGTTGATATTTAAATCCCAAAGTGTTCTTTCACATCCCTCATTAAATTGCTATGAGAAGTTGAGCCCGATATTGGTTGTATCATGTGTCAGGCTTCTTACAGAAAGGGCAAAAAAAATATTAGAGAAATTCCAAAAACAGATTCAAATTCGGCATGAAAAAGTACTATAAGGTTCTATCTACTTTAGTATACGTCACAAATTTTTTTTTATCTTGTTGCCCAGTTTGATGATTCATAATAAATAAAATACACAAAATACACCAAGACAAACAAACAAACAATAAATAAATAAAACCACATATGTTCACACCTATTCAAATCTCCATATTACTAATATTTGTCTACATTATGGGCCTGTAATATTGTCTGTTACATTCTAAATGTCATCATGTTCCTGTACCTGCTAAAAAGGCCAATTCTACTAACAGTGAGCACAAGGGTTATCTCGGTCCATGATCATCTAACCAAGATAGACACAATGCTTAAGCTTAACGTATTTTCAATAAGGAACTGGGGACACAAACAGGTTCACCCCATGCTGAGATCAGCTTATTAATAATAACAGATTGTCATGCCTCAAAACGTTTACTGTATTGGCACTGCTACGTATACCCATTGTCAGAGAGACACCCCTTTTATCAGTGTTAAGACAGTTACTAATTAAAACATTCAAAGATTTTAAAGTAAGTTTAAGGGTCTGAGCCCAGTGTGTTTTGTTGATTTCATTATTCACCCTGTTACTGAATCTAGTGCTAATGAGGTGAATCAGTGTCTGGTAAAAATAAAAATAAATAATAATAAAACTTTGCTGGACTCTGGATGTACAGGAACACAGATGAATTCTTCTGATTTAAAACACCTGCTCAAATATGAGAAGCTACAATCCCAGTTGTGTCTTCACATGCTGTAGGTAGGCTATGAGCCTAGTGAGTTGCTGCCAAGTCTGAGAACCACAGAAAACCTCACAACTAACATTTAAGGGTGTTTGAGCTTCCTGTGCTCATCTCACATTTATAAACCAGCCACCAGATTACAAATATGGCATACTTTAGATGATGATTTATTAGTGTTTCACTGAAGCAATTCCAATGTATATTATACAAAATGGGTTGTTCTGTAAGGGTTCTATACAAATACTGATAGGAACACACTACCACATGGGATCCACCATAATAACTGTGCTTTCTTAAATACTTTTCTGAGTGCGTTTGTGTGTTATGCTTTTGAGTACAAGAGCGTAGTGCCAAATGTCCAGAGCAACTGTCTCACATGGTATAAATAACAAAAAGACTGGCCATGTAAAGTCATGATCAGAGGTTTCAGTGGTTGTGTTTGTTTTCATCATTCATTCATTTTTATACCCGCTTAATCCAGGGTACCAATCTATTATAAGGGCACGCATGCGAGCACGCGAGCACATGCACATGCGCGCACACACAGACACACACACACACACACACACACAAAATGGGACACTTTAGATTGACTAACGCATCTAACGACTGTCCTTGGAATGTGGGAGGCAACCGCAGTACCTGGAGAAAAGCTCAGCAGGCATTGGAGAGAACATGCAAACTCCACAGAGGCCGACTCTAGACCAGTAATTGAACTAGTGATCTATGTGAGGGGACAGCACGTGCACCACCATTACACCTGGGTTGGTTTTCTTGAATCAGAAAATATAATCTCATTGATGGATGAACTGCAGAAGGGAATGAATTTCAGAATGAGCTCAGGAAATGTAATTTTTGTCTTGCCTGAAACAGAGAGCATAAAGAGAAGCACGCAAGGAGTCACATGTATGTTTCAGTATTGTGTATCACTATACATTTAAGACCTTGTGTATGTGAATACAGATTTAAAAACTTGTACGTTTTTCTCTATTTTTGGCCTTTTGTCCAATACATTGTGTTTATATCATGTGTTTATTTGCATTTTTTGCATTGTACACTGGATGGAGAAAGCTAAGCACTTTATAAAAGTGCTACACACCTTTGATTGTCATGTTCTCCTAGCTCTACCACATCCAAACATGTATCAAATACTCAAACATGTCTCTAAACATTCTACAATTTTATTATAATAGTTTTAACCAGACTCCCAGTTTGCCTAACTTATTTGCTTATTTCCTTTAAAACACTTGTACATTTGCAGCAGGTGCTGCATTTTTCACTTGGTGCTCTGCATGCATACTGGGCAGACTGGAGTAAACCAATTGAAATCAGACATATGTATGCACTGAGAAATCTGATTATTGAAATAAAACAGGTAAATCAGATAACTGCAGAAATCTGACTTTATTAAGTGCTTATGAATCTGAAAGATTATTATTAAGTGCATGTAAATGCACTCACTGTACCCAGTTGTCTCCCAGTTCCTCTCTCAAAGTTTGAATGTGTCTCAGGCCACAAAGTGGAGCTACTACACTATCACACTGCCATACAAATGAATAGATTGGATAGTAAACATCCAGGTAGCAGGAGCCTATTTCCATTAATTTTCACAGGGAAATACATACCAGGTTCTGACATCTTGAAAACCCCACCTACTATCAATGATGTCAGCATAATATAGTTGTGTAGGAGGGATTTTGCAATTTTCCTGTCTGTAATCAGTAACAGGGTTTGATCTCTAACCTGAGCAGGGTCTTGCCACATGTACTATCGAGTACTTTACTGTCTTACAGTGTTTCTTCTAACACTAAAAACTATAATATAAAATATACAACCATTACCTCATAATTAACTACAGAATATTATGAAAATAAATGTTGTTTGTTATTTTCGCGATCGTCATTCATTATAATTAATGTCACGTTTAGTTTCTTTAAAATACCCCTTAGGTTATAGTGAGAGCAGGGAGCAGGACTCGACCGAATATGATTGAGTACAGATTCATACTTTAGCTTAGCCGTCTTTGCTGGCACAGATCATATAAAACTAACTGGTAGATTTTATATATTTACTAGTGTGGATAAGGTCTCAGAATTAATGATTACATAGCAACTTTACATAGACACTTTTACCATAAACTACTTACAAGTGAATCAAAATACATTGCAGCTGAAACTGGCACTGGCAATACTGGGATTTAAACTAACAGCCTCTTATCAATGCCTATTCATAAGCCATTGAATATACATAACACCCCACCAGTACACATGAACTAATTTCCTTTATGTAGAATGTCAGCACTGCTTTTAAGGACTTGGACAAACTAAGTTGCAGTTTATGTAACAGCAAGGAGAAGAGGCCAAGTCTCAATCCATATATGCCCACAGTTCCTAAAAAAATGCCACACAATTTAAAAAGTAAAAAGTCCTGTCCATGATGTGCCAAATTAAACTTGGTTTCACATTGGCCCATTTTGTTAGTCTGTGTCAAGATAGATGGTGAGAAGCTAAAAACACAGGCTAATTAGGTTTCAGCAGCATGTGATGTGTTTGGGGCTGTGAATGCCTTTAGTTGGACTCAGTTCCAGATGGAAGACTAAGATGGAGCAATGCATTTAAAACACAAAAAGCCACAGAAAGGTTTTGTGAATTACAAACCTTGGGAAAATGGCTGAAACCAAGACATTAACTTAACCCGTACAGGTCTTGGGCTATTTTGGTCTTTTGGTCAACAGACTGGACCTAATGTTCATCCACATAGAAACGTTTTTAAGCTTTAAAAGTCCCTTAAATTAACTTGTGTGAAGGCTTCCAGCACCTTGTTGATTCTATGCCACAAAGAATTAAGGCAGTTCTGAAGGCAAAAGAGGGTCCAACATGGTACTAGTAAAGTGTAACTAATAAAGTGGACGATGAGTGTACATTTACTGTATCTCTGTTTTGTGCTGTCACACCAAACAAACCCACACTTTCTGAAAGAAGTTAGCTACAGTATGTCACTTACAAGGATCAATTTAATTAATGTGTTTCTATTTATTTACAATGTAGTAAATAAACATGCAATTTAAACACGCAGGCTTGATCAGTGACTTCTTGTAAACTTGGTTGACTGAACTGACCACGAATTATTTCACAGTTGTACTATGAATTGTGGTGCTAATTTGGCCACTTCATGGTTCTACTGTGAAATTTCACAGTACATTTTTTCCTGGGGTATAACCCGTTACTCTGGCGTTCTAACCAGGGCATTTCTTTTGTGGGCCATCCAGACCTCTAGTGGCTGTAAAATGAATTGCTATTCACTGACACAAGCAGTGAACGTTCGAAATACTACCCAGTGTTTATCCAAGTACTGTAAACAAAAATGTTGCATAGCTAAAGTATTTTTCTAGATACATGTTTGTAGATAGACAACATGCTTGTTCTAGATAATTATATTTATGCAGCTGAACCTGCTACTCTGGCCCTGAGGTAGCCTGGTTCTCCATCCAGGCCATATTTTTAACTCCCACCCACTGTTTCTGGGATAGGTTTAGGACCCACCACAACCAAACTCAGAATAGCCTACCATGATTACTGAAGATAAACTAATTAGTGTTTTTACGAACAAACTTATGATGATATAGATGAAGTCTTCGAGTTGGTTGCTTTAGCTTCAAGGCTAATGTAGAAAATTATGAACAACAAACAGAGCCAATTAACTTGATTTGGTCTAAATGAAAAATCAATATAATTTTTATCCAAACTATTGCTTTAAAATATAGATAAAACATGTCAGATGTGTGTTGAGCCATTAAAAGCTCCATTATCCTTGTAGGCATTCCACAAATCAATAAATGTGTTTTGTTAGCTACTATGCATTACATTTGAGTGGAGATGGAAAATGCCTAGCAGTCTACAGTTTATAAAGTTCACCTAGTACTGAATGTACCAACCTTCATTTGCTGCTTTGGTGGTAGTGTTGAGCTGGCTGCATCGGATGGTGGTGATGACGACGTGGGCTCAACACACTTCCTCCTCCTCTGATGCCATGGCTTGGCGAGCCTGTGGCTACTGGGTGATGGTGACCAGCACGTATGGGTTTGGCTACAGGGGGAAGGAGAAGGGATAAGAATCATGGTTTATAATTATGATAGTCTTATAAAGAAATAATTATACTGGTAAGTTAAAATGACATCAAATATGTAAAGAAATAGAATAAGACTAACTGCTCTAGACTTTAAGCAAACTCTTGATTCCTTACCTTGAATATTTATGAAACAGTGAAAAACAACTTTATGGACAAACAGTACAACATTTATTATCTTCCTTGCTTCCTTATGCTGAATGTGAGATCTCAAATTATCAAAACTGATTCTGGTAATCAATCAAAACGTTTGAACGGGACAGTTGTGTGGTTTTTAAAAAAGAGCAAATACCTATATTATGAGGGTTTAAGTCCCATATTTGCCAAGCTGCTAATACTGGGCCCTTAAGCAAAGCTTTTGACCCTAAACTGCTTTAATTGTCTCATGTAAGATTATATCAACTGTGAGTGGCTAATGTGTCTGCTATGGAGAGCTTAATGCATTCTACACAGGCTAGTGTTTTCCTGCTCTGGGATATATAATCCAATTAATCAGATAATTAATAAACTGGATAAAGTGGTGATGGAGCTTGTATAACAGTAAAATACGGAGGTGATGAAGAAAGTCAGATTTTTCAAAATCTGAAAAATTTTGAAAATGTCACCACCATCTGGCCAACATTGCAACATTGACGAGACAAGTGAATGAAGTATATGTGCGATTTCCCTAACAAACAAACAAACAAAGAAAAAAAAAAAAAAATAAATAAATAAAAATATTATATATATATATATATATATATATATATATATATATATATATATACATACATACATACATACATACACACACACACACACACACACACACACACACACACACATACATATACATATATATATATATATATATATATATATTTACCATTAAACAGAAAGCTTAATGAATCTGCATTACTGTATACTGTTCCAGTGTTGAAAAGCTGAATAACATTACACCAGAGTAGTTATGTTAAGACATGTCTTCTCTCATGTTGATATTATTGTTTAGAGTGTAGTATTAAGGGCATAAACAATTGCCCTTCGGCTTCCAGTACAGGGAAACCTGCCAATAGTTTAATGGCTTTATTGTATCATGTTTCAGCAGAAGAGATTTCAAATATATATGTGGTCTGAATACTGACACAAAATATCAGTGCTTGATATTTTTCAAGATATCAATGCTGATAACTCACTCACTCATTTTCTTATCCGCTTGATCCTGAACAGAGTATACAGAATGATGTAAAATACTGTAGTATTTAAACAGAATGCTGGAATATGTAAAACCCAGTGTTGTACGGATTACTGTAAATCATGATATTAAAACTGAGTATGGCACTGTTAGTGATGAACACATCATTAAATATAATTTGAATATTCTTATAATTCCATTCATTTTCTATGGCTGGTGAGATCTGAGTGTACCACCACAGATGTTACAATTTTGTACAAATCATATAAAATTAACTGAAACCAGTTATGATTACTTTTGTATATTTATATGAATTTTCTGGACAAAGACATGAAGCCTTATGCCAGTCAGTTGACAGTTATGATTACAGGTTATCAGAATTATTCACAACACAAAATAATGGTTAATGCCACAAAAGAAAATGCCTTGACAGCATATATGTCATGAATCTTACAATGAGGAAGACAGAGACCGACTGTGAAGCCGTTGCCATGCCAGACTCTGGAAAGTGTGTCAATGTGACTGACTCTGGAGCAGGCATGGCCGCACTGGACTGTGGGGGCATTGCCATGCCAGACTCTGGGGGCGTCACTGTGCCAGACTTTAGGGGTGCTTGTGGAGCGATTTCTCAGGACTCAACCGCTTCAAGTCCATGGACCACCACAGAGGAGACTACTCCCAGGACCTTCAGGGTCCCCAAGATGAGCCTCTCCACCTCTGACCTCTCTGTTAACTGCCAGGCAAACTCCACTCTTCCCTTGGCAGCACCCAGAGATCCCAAGACCCCCTGGAGAACCCGCTGAATCTCCTCCAGGAAGGCTGGGGTCCGCCATGGGCAGGCAGGAGCAGGCGTCCCTTGGGAACTAGTGAACTCTGAATTCGGCTTGGGGCCTGAGTGTACTGGACCCCTTGAACAGCTGGCAAGAGGAGGATCTAACAGATGTCTGACCAGCTGCAGCACTGGCTGGCAACTAGTGTACGGAGGTGCTGACATAGTACTAGTGTTCTTGGGCTCCAGCATCTAGCAAGCGTGGGCTCTGGTGTCATGCTAGGTAGTGTGGACGCTGGCGTCGTGCAAGCGTGGACCCTTACGTTGAGCTAGCAAGCAAGGACTCTGGTATTGTGTTAGTGAGCATGGGCTCCGGCATTGAGCTAGTAAGCATGGATCCTGATGTCGAGCTTGCGAACGAGGATTCTGCCGTTGTGCTAGCGAGCGTGGGTATCGGTGTTGGGCTAGCGGGAGTGGGCACAGGTGTCGAGCTAACAAGCATGGGTATTGGCATCAAGCTAGCGGGCTATATACATATATGAACGATATCTGTTCATATATATATAACATACATACATATATACATATCTATATAACATACATACATATATACATATCTGCCTGTGACATAACTGCATACGGAGATTTGCAGCAATCCGACATTTCTATCTGGGTCAAATGTGCTAACATTAAAGTTACTTGTCATATTAATTTACAAGTGCTTTAAAATGGAATTAGTTTTGGAATTTCTATGTACATGTTCAGTTATTTATTAGTAAGTAAACACCAATGTGTATCACAGTAAAAAACTGTAGAAACATTATCAGACTATTCTATCAGCTTGCAGACTGGACCTGGCAGGGCATGTCTAGCTCCAAAGTTTCTAGGTAGCTGAAATGCTACACTTCTTTTCTAAAGTACCTGATACTGCAAGTCTCTTATAAATGAAAGAAATATGTGTAATTACCAGGGGCATTTCTAGGCTACTTGTAGTACTGGGGCCAGTCAGTCATAGGGACACAGTTATACCTAAAAGATAAGCCTGTTAAACACTACATACATTAAGTGATTTCACATTACTGTGGGTGCCATGGATGAAAAATAAAACAAACAGTAAATACATTTTTATTAATTGTATTTTGCAATTTTGTTTATGCTAACATAACTGATGCCTTTGCTAGTTTAATGGATGTCTTTATTGGTTTACTATGTGCTTTGGCTGGTTATATGACTTGTTTTTTAAACATTTGAGGATGTACATTAATCCATGTGAAAACAAAACAAAAACAAAAGAAACTGGCTGTGACTTAAAGCATTAGTTGCTCTTGTTTTTGGAAAGATGGAAAGCTGGGGTATTATGGGAAATGCTGTGTCTATAGTGAAGTTGTGTGATGTGTCCTGAAGTACTGCTCACCAATCCAGGAAATAAAATGACTTTATGTTTAAAATGACCATGATTTTTTTGGGGCACAGATGTTGTCTGATGACTCTGGTAATCACAATCCATTGAAGAAGCACATAGGTATTATTAGTCGCTGTTCTCAAGATCAAAAAACCCTTTATATTCATCAGTGAAATTAAGGGCTCATTATCCTTTCAATTATTCCGAGCATGTTCAGTAAAAATAAATAAATAACGCAAAGCTCACCTATCTGTGCAGTGTGGATCCTTCTGGCCTGGCTCTTGGCCTTGACAGCCTCTTTAATGCGCTCCACCTCCTGTTGGTAACGCTTGCGGTCTCTCATGCCGTTCTCCTTTGCGTCTCTCAGTGCTGACTCAAGATATTTTACACGCTCGGCTGTGGCTCGAAGCCGTTTCTCCAACTTTGGCAGCTCACAGCGGAGCTCTGCATTGTCACGTACCAGCTTTATGGATGACAGTTAAAGAGAAGATTTAAGACTATCAAACACATTTTACTGCCATCCCATTCATACACATATACAATGCAAACCTGTTTATGGACTTTGGTGAGCTGTTCCAGATTGTTCTCCAGGAAACTGATTTTCTGTTTCAGAGCCAAAGTCCCACCTGCTTCATCAGCATCAAGCTCCAGACTCTATCAGGCATAAAACATAATGAGTAATAATTCAATAAGTAATAGGTAGCTCAATGGTTAGTGTTCTGTAGTAGCAACCAGAAGGAGGTAAGTTGTAGTTGTTAAAGTAGTGAGACACACTACTTATTGTAATTATATAACTGCAGTTGTTACTTTGCATTATCACACACAACCTATCTACTCTAGAATGATGTGTTCATCACTACCATACAATGTTTTAATATAATGACTTATAGTATCCATACAATTTTGGGCTTTAAGTACTCCAGTTTGCTGTAACTGCAATGTATTTTGAAGTATCCACAAAAAAATAAAAAAATAAAAATAAAAATAAATAAACACTCATCAAGAAGGAGTTGCTGGAATTAATTGAATCTTTCTATGTTTGAATGTAATGATGATATATGTAAGTGATTACAATATTAGTGTGAAAGGGTATGTTTATTGGGGAAAACTGTACAATTAAAAGGAGGTCCTAGTACCCTGTTAGGATGGCTCTAGTCAGGATACAAGATGAAACACAGTTGGGCATGGAGGCATACAGGTTCCGTATTATATCCTGTGGCACATTTTTCCCCACAGATGTTGCAGCTGGGCCTGTTGATCCTGCACAAGCTGGCGTACCAGCTGGTACCATAAATGCTTGACTGGAGATAGCTCTGGTGACTGCAATGCCAAGGAAGTGTTGCAATCTGGCAGACACATTCCTGGAAAACACTTGCTGTGTTGGGTTGCTGTTTTCTGCCTCCCGTGGGGTTGCCGATGTCTCATGTGATCCCTCTTGGCTGTGTTACCTACCAGTTCTCCTCTTTCTAGCTATGCTGCTATAGCTAATGCTGCCGGGGTCTCTCGCTACACATGGCATCAGTGATTGTTAATAGACACTGTGCTCTTAATCAATAACTAATTACATTTTCTGTTTTCTCTCCGAGCTGTGTTCCGGTACCAGTTCCAGCCCCACGCATGATGTTCATACGCTGCAGCTTCACTCAAGCTGCTTTCATCATCAGCTCCAGCCCCATCATATCCGGGCCAGTTAATGCCGATGTGCATACTTCACATTTTATTCGAACTTTGACTCCATGACTTTAGTTTCGTTCTTAGATTTATCATCTACGCCGCCCAAGGAGGTTGGGTCCCTTTTTGAGTCTTGGTCCTCCCAAGGTTTCTTCCTATAACACTCAGGGAGTTTTCTTTGCCACTGTCGCCCTAGGCTTGCTCAATTTGGGATTGGATGTAGTTATTAGGAGATAATCTAAGCTTGTAAAGTTGCTTTGAGACAATGCTCCATTGTAAAAAGTGCTATATAAATAGATCTGACTTGACTTGCTGTGCTTGGGCAGTTGGAAGCACTGCCATGAGAGGCAACATGTGCCCGCAGGATGTCCTGCACATATTGCTGAGCTGTTGGTGTTCCTTGTATCACTACTAGGGTTGACCGACTGTCATATGCAATGGATCCCCAGATCATCACACTGAGCAGTTGTGGCAGTGTGTCACTCCACAGCAAAGGGTGAAGCACTTTTATGCCCCCTTGTGGCAAGACTCTAATCAGACACACCTGTAATTATTTACATACCTGCCTGAGACATAACTGCATGCCGAGTTTTGCAGCAATCTGACATTTATCTCATGGTCAAATGTGCTTACATTAAAGTTATTTGTTATATTAATTTACCAGTGCTTCAAAATGGTTTTAGTATCGGAATTTCTATTTACATGTTCAGTTATTTATTAGTAAGTACCAAAGAGTGTCACAGCAACAAGCGTTAGTAAAAACATTATCAGACAGCTTGCAGACTGGAGCTGGCAGGGCATGTCTAGCTCCAAAGTTTCTAGGTGGCTGAAATGCTACACTCTTTTTTTCTAAAGTACCTGATACTGTTAGTCTCTGTTATAAATGAAAGAAATACGCATAATTACCAGGGGCATTAATAGGCTACTTGTAGTACTGGGGCACACATAATTTAGAGGGGCACAGCAACATTTCTGTCAGGGTGTAATGAGACCTACAGTGGTGCTTGAAAGTTTGTGAACCCTTTAGAATGTTCTATATTTCTGCATAAATATGACCTAAAACATCATCAGATTTTCACACAAGTCCACAAAATCGATAAAGAGAACACAGTGAAACAAAAACATTATACTTATTACTTACTTACTTACTTATTTATTTATTGAGAAAAATTATCCAATATTACATATTAGTGAGTGGCTAAAGTATGTGAACCTTTGCTTTCAGTATCTGGTGTGACCCCCCTGTGCAGCAATAACTGCAACTAAACGTTTCCTGTAACTGTTGATCAGTCCTGCACACCGGCTTGGAGGAATTTTAGTCCATTCCTCCGTACAGAACAGCTTCAACTCTGGGATGTTGGTGGGTTTTCTCACATTAACTGCTTGCATCAGGTCTTTCCACAACATTTCGATTGGATTAAGGTCAGGATTTTGACTTGGCCATTCCAAAACATTAACTTTATAACCATTCTTTGATAGAATGACTATTGTGCTTAGGGTCGTTGTCTTGCTGCATGATCCACCTTCTCTTGAGATTCAGTTCATGGTATAGATGTCCTGACATTTTCCTTTAGAATTCTCTGATGGCAAGCCGTCCTGGCCCAGATGCAGCAAAACAGGCCCAAACCATGATACTACCACAACCATGTTTCACAGATGGGATAAGGTTCTTATGCTGGAATGCAGTGTTTTCATTTCTCCAAACATAATGCTGTTCTTTAAACCAAAATGTTCTGTTTTGTTCTCATCCATTTACAAGACATTCTTCCAATAGCCTTCTGGCTTGTCCAAATTGCAGATGAGCAGCAATGTTCTTTTTGGAGAGCAGTGGCTTTCTCCTTGCAACCCTGCCATGCACACCATTGTTGTTCAGTGTTCTTCTAATGGTGGACTCATGAACATTAGCCATTACAAAAACATCTCTAAAGAGTTTGGACTCCACAAATCCACCTTTTCCAGCATGACAAGCATCAACAACTCTTTCTGAAGTCCCCAAAAATCTCCTTTGTTCGTCCCCTGATACACTTCCACAAACATGTGTTGTGAAGAGCAGACTTTGATAGATTCCTGTTCTTTAAATAAAACAAGGTGCCCACTCACACCTGATTGTCATCCCATTAATTGAAAACACCTGACTAATTTCATCTTCAAATTAACTGCTAATCCTAGAGGTTCACATACTTTTGCCACTCAATAAACTCAATAAACAGATGACCAACTATAATAATTTTGTCTCATTTGTTTAACTGTGTTCTCCTTATCTACTTTTAGGACTTGTGTGAAAATCTGATGTTGTTTTAGGTCATATTTATGAAGAAATACATAAAATTCTAAATGGTTCACAAACTTTCAAGCACCACTGTATGACCAACAAATGGGAGAGACGCGATCAGATTCAAAAAAGGTTTATTGAAAGAACTAACCAAACCAAGGAAAAACACAGCGAACAAAAACAGGTAGAGCCGGAAAATGGGTGCAGACCGTTGTTTAGTCTGCTCACAGTGGAGATAAACGGCAGGGAAAACGGCGTTTTAAGGCGAGGCGTGACAGTGGGCGAGTTATTATTACCGTTTTTTTTTTTTGTGTCATCAATGAGTGTATTATTGTACTGTATATGTTTTAAATATAGGGTTCATTAGGTAAAATAAAATGCCATTAATGCCAATCTGTTGGCAATCGATTAGTTTGCCTCAAAAACACGTAAAAATCATTGTTGAGCAAAATAATTTTGGTAACATTACAGTGCTATAGTACAGCAAGTACCATTATGACTGCTAACACAACAACAAACATTTTAATTACAAGAGCACAACCCACAGAAAATAGATAGGAAACGTCTGTGATAACTGTGGTTCATTTTAGAGTTTGCTTAATCGTCTATAGGATAGGTCAATAGCTCATTAACTTCACTGAGAGCATCTAATGAAGTCATTTACCCAGTGAACTATCTCTAAATGTCCCCTTACTGTCCATTGAAACACCTGGATTTCTATCAGTCAGTCAGTTACTGGCCCCAAATGGAGGCCACAAGAAAAAACAAACATCTGTAGGATGACTCTGTAGGTCTCACTCAAATGCTTTTCAAATGGATTCGCTGATGGCAGTGTCGGAGAAGAAGATGCTGTCTAAGCTGAAGATCGTTATGACCAACGGCTCTCATCCACTACATGACACAGTAATAGGACACAGGAGCACATTCAGTGAAAGACTCATTCAGCCTAAATGCACCAAAGAGCACCACAGAAAGTCATTCCTACCTGTGGCAATTAAACTCCTCCCTTAATACTTGATGGGTTACATTAATCTGTTTTGATGTGCAATATTCATCCAATTTTGTGCAATATCCACTGACAATGTGCAATATTAATGAAAGTATTTAAATAATTATCAGGTCCTTAATCATCATTGCTGTTAACTTATAGTACAAGCAATCATTATCACTACTACACCCACTTAGAGTATCTGTGTGTATTTAAATTTGCGTAAATTCTCTTGTGTGTATTTAAAATCGTGTATATTGATCCCAGGGGGAAATTGCAGATGTTACAGAAGCACCCATTTATGTACAAAGAATACACACTCTAATAAGGAAGAAAAGTTATAAGTTATGCAAGACATATACATATACATATATATATATATATTGCTGTAACATCTGCAATTTCCCCCTGGGATCAATAAAATATTTCTGATTCTGATTTAAGTAGAGTACAGCAGAAAAGCTAAAACAACAATAAAGACACACAAAGGTAACTGCAATCTATCATAGCACTTACTCTATTGATATGTGCGTTAAGCTCCTCGACGAACAGTGTACGTAGGTTATTGAGAGTCTTAAGCTCTTTTACCTGGAAGTGCATGAAATATAACAAAAGTTGGACATTAAAAATTATAACGAAGTGAAAGACATCTTGAATTCACGGCAATGCAAGGTTAAATACTAAAATATTGTTAATGAATATAAATTTGCCAGTCAACAATGTTTGTTTGTACATATGATAAAAACAGTAGCTACTAATGATAGAAAACAACAGCTTCAGGTGTTTCTCGCTTTGAAATATTTGAATGCTGCTGTATTTAAGACACATGTACTGATAAATAAGCCTATAGACAGTAATAGACAAACACATTAAGTCTGTATTTAAAAACAAACAAACAAACAAAAAACAATAAACAAACAAAAAAACTTGCTGAGTGTCACGGCAGATTTACTTACCACAGTCTCTTCGAGACCTTTCAGATCTTCCTTAGCCTGCTCCCGTTTCTCATTTAATAAACTGATTCAAATGAAATAAACAAACACAAAAGTCACAGACATTACTTTCATTTAAGACTGCCCACTGAACATATTCAATTTCTGCAGTTACTATATACTAATTTTGGAAGAGCGGCACTGGGCGCATGTGGTTTATGGAGTCACCTTACATCTCTGAGATCCCTGGTTCAATCTAACTTAGACTCCATCTGTGTGGATTTTGCATGTCCTCCCTGTGTCCGTGTGGGTTTACTCTGGGTGCTCCAGTTTCCTCTCATATTTCAAAAGACATGCATTAGGTTGCCTGCTCACCCTAAATTGGCCCTGGACAGATGTGTGTTTATATAACTGTCTGTCGGTCATGAATATAGCCAGTGATGCTGATGTGACATTAAATAACACTGGAAAACAAACAAACTAACTACATTTAGAATAAACTAGTCCTCCCCTCGCCAGTGTCATCCCAGGCTTTGTCTCTACCAAAGACTCAACTCTGTGGCAAGAGAAAAAGTTAGAGAACTCGATAGATGGAAGGGCCCCTGGCAAGGCAACATGTGAATGTCTGTAGCCTCAGTGGGCATGGTGACCTGGTGAGGGGGACACTTGTGGTACACAGACAATGAGGGACAATGAGCTCCTGCCTGGTGAATACAGAACCTCTATGAGAGTGAACAAGACCCACAGAGACTGAGAACACAGTTCGTCTTGACAGGGGCCCTTCCATCTGTCATTAACTGAAATGAGCACTTTGTATTTGATGGGTTTATAGTTGAGATTTCTTTACAGTGGTGCTTGAAAGTTTGTGAACCCTTTAGAATTTTCGGTATTTACACTTATATGATGTAATCAGAGTTCCACACAAGTCCTCAAAGTAGATAAAAGCACCCAGTTAACAAGAGAAACAAAAATATTATACTTGGTAATTTATTTAGAGAGAAAATTATCCAATATTACATATCCGTGAGGGGCGGCATGGTGGTTCGGTGAGTAGCAAGCACTGGGCTTCACTGTGTTCGCTTGGGTTTACTCCGGTTGCTCTGGTTTCCTCCCACAGTCCAAATACATGCTTTATGTAAATGGCCGTTAGTGTGTGAGTGTGTGTATGAGTGTGTGAGTGTGTGCCCTACGATGGATTGGCACTTTTATAAATGAAAAGTGTTGTCTGGAGAAAGGAAAACACTGCATTCTAGCACAACAACTTTCTATCTCTGAAACTTGGTGGCAGTATCATGGTTTGGTCCTATTTTGCTGCATCTGGGCCAGGACAACTTGTCATCATTGATGCAACAATGAATTCTGCATTATACTAGTAAATTTAAAGGTAAATGTCAGGATCATCTGTCAATATCTGTCTATGAACTTAATCTCAGGAGAAAGTGGGTCATGCAGCAAGACAATGACCCTAAGCACTCAAGTCATTCTAACAATGAATGGTTAAAGAAGAATAAAGTTTTGGAAAGGCAAAGTAAAATCATAATATCAATCAAGTATAAATTATTTGAAATGGCACGAAGTGAGCACTTAATGTGAGGAAACCCACCAACATCCAAGAGTTGAATCTGTACTTTATCTACTTTTAGGGCTTGTGTGTTTTTGATCATAATTATGCATATTTATAGACAATTCTAAATAGACAAACCTTCATGCATCAGTATATACATATGAATTTCTTTTTATTTTTTGTTTTATAATCTCAGGTAGGTCTTTAAACTTGAATTGCTAACTTGAAGATTGAGACCCTGAACATGCAGCATCATGGCTAGTTAGCTGTGAGGCTAAGTATACATACACACACACACACACACACACACACACACACACACACACACAAAATAATATGGACACACCTAAATAAAATGGGAATGGTTGGTGATATCAACTTCCTGTTTGTGGCACATTAGTATATGGGAGGTTGAAAACTTTAAGATGGGTGTTGACCATGGCGGCCATTTTGAAGTATTAACGGAACTCATTTTGGTTTTAACAGAACTTTATTTTTTCACGAGTTATTTACAAGTTTATGACCACTTATAAAATATGTTCAAAGTGCTGCCCATTGTGTTGGATTGTCAATGCAACCCTCGTCTCCCACTCTTGACACACTCATAGCAACACCATTGTTTTTCTTGTGAAATTCTCAATAAGTTTGATGTGTTACATGACCCTCTTCCCATTGGAAATAATAAATCCAAAATCCAAAATGGCCACCATGGTCAACACCCATCTTGAAAAGTTTTCCCCCTCCCATATACTAATGTGCCACAAACAGGAAGTTGATATCACCAACCATTCCAATTTTATTTAGGTGTATCTATATAAATGGCCCACCCTATATACAGTATATATATATATATATATTCAAAATGGCAAAACTCATGGAAGTGACCAATGCATATCACCAATTATCTATAATAAATCTATGCTTACTGGAGGACACCTCTTTATTCCCAGCAAGTTATTTCCCTTTACGCTTTCCAATCCAGTTGTTAAAATAGATGATATTATTGATTACTGTTGATGGTGGTCTGCCATCATTGTGTTGATGCACAACATTATTACACAGTGTTAACTATTGTGGCTTTTATGACAATTGTCAATACTACATTTTTCAACAATGAGAAGCATTTACTTACTTTATTTTCTGTAGCTTCTTGTTCTTCTCCTGTTCCTCTTGTTTGAGCTTTTCATAGTCAGATAAGAGCTTTTTTTGTTCCAACTGAAGAGCCTGGTTCAGACTGTGGGAAAAAACAACAACAACAAAAACAAATGCAGCTCATTAATTGATCATTTACGAGTTTCCAGTTAAAAGATTTTTAGATTTATCTTCAAGCGGCTGAAGTTGGTGTTTGGCTGACGAGCAACACAAGCACAATATGGCATACATCACAAAACACAGTTGTGATTACATTGTAAATCACTGATGAATGTTATTTTATTACATGACAGAAAGTAAACTTAACTGTGGCAATCCTGATAACCACCAATCCCAATGTTTCAACACTGAAAACAATGTTATCAGTTTGAAACAAGAACAAAGGCCTGATTGGGGAAAGGGGAACCAGCATGTAACAGCGACCCCTGACAACACCGACCATAGACTGGCATCCCAGGTATTACAGATAGACAGTCATGTATGCAATTAGTTTTACTGTATACTCTATGTTATTGTTAAAAAATGCAGTGTTGTATAATCTATTCCACTGTAAAGAAAATATTCTATTTAAGTTGGTAAAACATGCAGAAAAAACACCTAATATTCTTTAATGTTATGTTACTTGCTATATATCTGCTATCAGGTTAGTTCCAAAGTAAATGAGGGTATCATATGAAAGTACTCAAAGTTATATAGATTGTGAGAGCTGGACTGTACCACTGTGTGAACTCTAAATTTTGATAGATGTGAAATTTTGCTCAAAGTAGATGTAAATGCAAATCACATTCAGTTTACTTGTATGATGCATTATTATTTGGTTTATGTTGTCCATTAATGCGTCAGTGGCTAGGTTTGTGTTTTTGACAGCTAACAAAATTAACTTGTGAATGAAGACTACTAGTTACTACTAGGTTTGTTCTAAGCAGTGTTAGCATTTTGGAGTGTAGTCTCATTTTAGCTCTTTTTAAAATAATTTTATCCACTTAACTCTTTTAACTCATCCAGGATCTTCTGTTTCTCATCTATCTCGTCTCTGAGACGTGAGAGCTGCTTCTGATGGGCCTCGCGGTGACTCTCCATCTGCTCCTGCAGCGTTTTCTACACACAGCAAGTAAGAGAAATGGTAAATCTCACTTCCATATTGCTAGCTCTCAAATATAAATTCATGTAAAGAATTAAATCACATAAACCTGGCCTTATATGCATACTAGAAACTGGTCACAAGTAGCTAGTCCTCATCAACATTTAATTTGGATCCAACTACCGGAGAATTGTCAAATACCCACATATTCGTTTAGTACTGTTAATAATAAAAAGAATAGTATTTGCACCTTCATTTCCTCAGCATCTTTTATCTTGTTCAAGTGTTCCTCCTCCTTGTCCTTTACAGAAACTTCATGCATCTTTTCTAGGTTAACAAACATGCAGGAGCACAGCAATGGTCACGTGTATAGTATTGTCAATACTTCTAGAACACAATATATAAACTACAAAACTACAAACAGTCTATATTACATTCAGTAGGCTAGCGTCTCACTAGTTAGGAACATACATAGTGGCATTTAAAGGTGACATTATACCCAATAACTAGACATATACTTGTCTAGTTTACTTTTGTCAGATACATATAAACCAATATATTTTCAATAACATTTGAACAAAACAGAGCTATAATAAAATGTATTCTCTCCAAAGTCATTATCAAGAAAAATCTTACTTCTAGAGGTCCTTAAATTTGTATAATCTGGGCCAGAATGGGCCACAAAAAGCTGGTATCAAAGGCACACATGCAGTGATGTATAATAACAGAAGTACAAAAGGCTGCACTCTATGTAACACGGCCCATAGTTTGAGAGGACCTACAATGCTTTGTTTCACACAGTGGGAAAACTGGACTCTCATTAAAAATGAGTCAATGTAAAGTAGAAAAAATTTTTTTTAACACTAAAATAAACACTAAACAATAAAATAACATGCTATGTGTATTTTCAAGACTATATGTCATATTTAATGAGTGTACATTTGAGTGTTCAAGACTGTTGTACTATGTGCCTGACATCTGACAAGGTTCTCAATTTTGTCTTTGTATTTGTGTCACACACCTTGTGCATGAAGTTTAGCCAGCTCCTCCATTAGTGAATCCTGGCTCTCCTCCAGCTGCCTCTTCTTTTGCTCAACATTCTGTACGTAGTCTGTTAGTGATTTTATCTTGGCCTGGAGCTGGATCAGAAAGGGACAAACACCCAGTCAGCAACTGGAGTCCAGCTTTTATTTATATAAATCTTTCCATAAATAGTCTTAAAACTGAATTAATCCTTTATTCTGGGAGTGTACTAACTGCTGAGAACCTGTATAACACAGATTTGGGATGAACCAGCAGATAGTGAAAGACAATCAGATTCACTTCACATTGCACTTTCTTTCAGCAGATGGTGAAAGTGCAATGTGAAGTGAATCTAATTTCTGCAGTACAGCTTATTTTCCACTGACTTTTCAGAGAGAGTGCAAAAACATGCATTAGCCAAAAACGCCTACATGTTTTGTACATTATATTATAAAAATCTTATGTGGTAGTCTAATTGGTATTCTTCATCATTTTGGTTCAGCCTGTATTAAAACAAAATGTTCCTATGTTCCATTGGAAAAACAGCTGGGTTAAAATTTCTTTAGTACTGTGCCACTTCAGTTTGTGAGTTACACAAACTAGAGAGGACTAGAGAGCACTTCTGCGTAAGGATGAAGATGTATGACTTTCAATACTGACCTGTGAGATGAGGAGCTGGCAGGAGGCAAGCTCTTTCTCATTGGCCTGAATCTTATGTGCTGTTTCAGCTTGAGCTCCCTCCATCTGTTTGCCCCGGTTCACCAGTAACTTCACCTCTGACTTCATCTTGCTGATATAGAGGCGAGCCATAGTGAACTCCTCTTCCATTGTTCCATGGGCATCCGCCATCTAGTGGTGGAAGCATTACAAATATAGCAGATGCCCTTATTTCAGAGTGCCATACAACATATGCATTTCAAGCAACAAAGGGTTGCTCAAGAGTCCAACAGAGGTACTTTTCAGTTCCAGGCATTCAACCTTCTGGACGATAGTCTAATACATTAAGTCCGGCAAAACCACAGTCCATCCATTAGAAATTGAGACAAGGAGACATGATATTTAGGTATGTTAATCATAGAAAACTGTACTCTAGACTCTCTCTAGTTTCTCATTTAAATGTACCAACATCCTATTATCTGTGCAACACCATGCAGGTTAAATTCTGATTAGATATTTCCCTTTCAAAAGTCACCTCACAGCCATGCGTTAAGAGTTTGAATTCTTTTGTTTGCGTTATTGAAATGTTAAAGACTGTATATGAAAGTGGGACATAATTACCATAAATGTACACGTTCATATTCATAAACATGATATATGACAGTATACAGTACATGGATAGGTGACTATGTGTATAAGAAAGAGAAAATAGAAATGTGTGTGTCTTAGAGTTTCTTACAGTCATTATTTCACTGGTGCCAATGACTACTCCAATCTCACTGAGGTCTCGCAGCAGCATGCCAAGGATCTCAGCAGATCTCTTCTTATGGTGTCCACTCACTTCCTGTAGTGTGGCAAAATCCCGCTCTACACTGGCAAGTAGTGTCTGTAATACACACATTTTGGTTTTCAAAATTTTAAATCACCTTCATACATCTGTGACTGTGAAAGGACTATGGTCCTTTCATGAACCTTCTGAATTACATTCATATCTATGTAGGGATTATGTACATGAAAACTTAAATGAACCCTAGAGAGTTTTTTAAAATCTGAACGCTTAAATCACTGTAGAAGGTCAAAATGCATTTTAAAAGTGTAGCTTGTTACGAGATGGGGGAGAGGATGATAGAAAGAGGGATGGAGGAGGACCCAAGAGCAGGGAAAGCACGGACACTCCCTACCGGAGGCTGTAAAGGAATATTGATATAAGGGGGAACTACACTGATGGATGAATGTGTGTCTTAATAACACTTAAGTGAGTGTTTTTATATGCGCATATACACACACACACACACACACACACAAACGAACACCCACAAATAAACAAGAGTAAATGTCAATGTATATGTATAAATACACACGTGAGCAGATGAAGGCGAGAGAATGGGAATAAATGGAGGGGCGAAAGGAGAGGGAGGTTGGATTTGAACCAGAGATGTGGAGGCTCAAAGGCAAATGCGCTACAGACATGCCACAGCAGTGGTGATGTCAGAGGAATCCGGTGGAGAACGGCAAACACATGAACCGCCAAAAGCGAATTCAAAAGCAAGGAGGCGGAGCCACAACGAGACTGGACGAGGAAGGGAAAATAAGGCACTGAACACAAGAGCTCGCTCAAACGAGCGGCAAGGCAGATTAAAGCCTAAATACGGCGGCAGCGCAACAAAGGCTGCAGCTTAAAGTCGAGGAGATGCGCGCAAGCGCAGAAGAGCGGCCGAGCCGCGATCGCTGACGCTGCTCGGAGAAAGACGCTTCCGGATGGCCTAATGCCACTCCAAAGCGTGAATAAGCTTTCCCTTTCCTATCTAAAGACCCTGGCAATTACCTCAAGCGTCTTTGTTTTACTCAAGTCGCCCCCTTTGCGGGAAAACTTGTACTGTTGTCCCTGAAGGAACAAGGAGAAAGCTCTGAGCAGCAAGAAAGCGATGAAAAGCTATCAAAAGTAGCGAAAGGCGACAGTGCAGCATCGGCGAGCGCTACAAGCGGCTATTTAATGCTTGAAAAGCAGGTGCACCTGATTCTCGCAAACGAGGGAACGTGCGCGCCGAAACCTGACGGCAGGTGCGCCCCGAATCAGCCCTGGCGCGATCCATGGACCGATGCCACCCTCTATTGTCAGAAGAGGGGGTTGTAACATAGCTATACCTATGTCTCCAAGCTACATTTAACAGCTCCCAATAGTTTCAGTCCAATAGTGTGATTGTGTAACGGTTTGCCATATTAAAAGGACGGCGAACCGTGAAAACACAAGAATAAAGGATCTGAGGACCCAAATGCAGTTAACTCCAGATGGAATAGGTGACCCAAAATATAAATAAAGAAATAAAACAGTGGTTCACGAAAGGAAAAAAATAAAACAATAAAGGAAGCAACCTCAGTGGCTGGGCAACCGCGTCGGTAATTAGTGGATTGACTGAACACGCATCAGACCATTGAGGAAGAAACAAACAAATAACTAACAAAAACGAGCTTCCATGTGTGAGGAAGAGATCCACTAGCCCACACACACACACAGAAGCTCAGATCCGTGCTAGAAGGAGAGCAAAGGGAGGGTGGCTGATGTCACCCCCCTGGACTTTTATTTAACAGACTGGTGAGTCTGGTGTTTGTTTAAATGTTTTGGCTGCCCTGGCATACTGTATATATAATTGTTGGCATTTTATGAGTAGTAATTTAATGGTTTCTGTACATGATAACAAGTTTGGGTTTCAGCAATGTAATAGTTGTAATTGTGATAAAATATTGTAATTGTCACACCCCGCAACCAACCCCCCGGTTTCCCCTTCATTCATCTCCGCTGTGAGTGAACTGCACTATATATCAGTGTGTATATATATACATATATATATATATATATATATATATATATACATATATATATACTGATGGTAGCACAGACCTCCCGCAGGTGACTTCCACAAACTAGATTGGTTCTAGATTGCTAACTGAAAGCACCTGTGCATGGCTATATACATACACGGTGGGTTAGCATCTTCATTGCAAAGGATTGTCTCGGTGCCATTTGAGTGTACTGAGCAATCTCTTTTCCTCGTTTTGCTCTTCATCCGCTATGTTGTTTCCGCGGTACTTCTAAGCATTCCCAGCGTTCACCCTCTCTCATGTTCCTCTGGGTGTTGATCCTGTTTTGCGTTTCTGTTCACGTTCAGGTTTGTTCCACTTTTTTATGTTAGCTAATTTTTCTTATTTTGTTACTAAATCACCTTGCGCTGGAATCTGCATACGTCTCTCCCGTTCGACACGCTCGTTACAGTAATGTATGGCCTCTTATGGCTTATTGCTTATTAGCTTGATTTTGATGATGCAAACAACATTAGTGTAAAGTCTTTGATAGGAAAAACAAATACCGTATTTTTCGGGCTATAAAGGTGCAATATCAATGATCAGCTGCTAACGGGTCTATTTTCATACATAAAGCACACCCGGTTATAAGGCGCATTAAATGAAACAAAACTCTTAAGTTCCGTCGGAAGCTCAGTTTGGTCTTCTTTACCTGGCGCAGGGCGTCTTCTTGCTTCCTCCACTTCCGTATCATTGATTCGTTAATGTTGAATTCTCTCGCAGCTGCTCTATGTCCATGTTGTACTGCGTGACTGATAGCGTTGAGTTTGAAATCCGCTTCGAAAATAAATGAATGAATGCACGTACCCTAATGCTGAAGCACATACCGTATTACTCCGCGATGCTGCGCACTACAGTTGCCTTAAGCTTCGTAACCTACCAAGACCGCGCTAAAACATTTTGACAGATTTATGAGCGCCATGTACCATCTACAATTGGTTCTAGGTCAGAAAGCACAACCAGAATTAATTCATACATTAGGAGCACCGCATTTTAAGGCAAACTGTCGATTTTTGAGAAAATTAAAGGATTTTAAGTGCGCCTTAAGGTCTGAAAAATACGCTAGATATTTCAGTTAGGCCTGAAGAAGCAGTTTCACAAGTGTAAATGCATGTGGTTAAAAAACACTAACACTTCTTAACTACCCCTGATCCAAACTCCCCCGACTGCTCTCACTTACACTCTTGAGTGTTAACTCATCATTGAGCTGTGTGTTGCTCCTCCCTTTCTCCTCCAACTCGTGGCTCTTCTGGTCATAGTTGACAGCAAGCTCTTCAAGGGCCTGCAGAACCTCCTTCACTTCCTCTTTGGCTGACTCATGCTGACGCTGCAGACGGCCCGACTCCTCCTGGAGCTTCTCGCAGTCATGCTGAGTTGATGCTAACAGCTGTTAGAGAAAGATGATGATTCAGAAGGTTTTAGTCATTCAGATCACTGATCAGCACAGTGCTACACCACTCAGGACAGTGTATTTCTTATTATTAATGTGTGGAAATCACAGCATGTAATGTATATCTCTATGTGCGTTCCTGAATCTTGGCCACAAATACTTTTGATTATCTAAATCCGAAAATGTTTTCTTTACATATTACAATACATATAACATCTTATTATCAAGTCTACAATTTCTGAGACCTTATATCAGCACTGGCTTTTTCATACACCATTAAACTATTTTATTACATCATCCAACTTCAATGATGAAAATATCATTTTTAAGAAATTCTGATCAAATGTTCAAATTTAATTAGTAAAATAGCTGCTTTGAATAAGTGATCAGCTCAGTTAGGATAACCATTAAAAACTTGCTCAGTTACATCCAATCACCTTCCAGATACCACACCAGGCTAAGCAGACTGACAACATTAATTGTAGTGGTTGTGATTACAGGTTACGTTCTGTTTACGTTTACATTCTTCTGTTAAATGGACATTTCCATAATCACATAGACTTTCTATGCTACTGTATTGTAAATAACTGGGTTCTCTTCATCGACTTTCAGGACCTTTGTGAAAATCTGATGATGTTTTAGTTCATATTCATGCAGAAATATAGAAAATTCTAAAGGTTCACAAACTTTCAAGCACCACTGTATACAAACGAATAGACATTACAAAACATGTATTTTCATTTCTATTCATTTCCCAAACCTTTGCATAAGAATGTACCACAGAAAAGTAAGCATGTGGGTGTGCAAAAAAAAAAAAACTTTTGTTACCTTTGATTACAAACATATTATATTGCATTTTAAAATCACGAAAAAGAGAAGCATCTATTTATCTATATGTTTTATGTAGGTTCAACATCAGTTTTGTAACTAAACATTGTTTTAGTTTAGTTTCATTTTAGTAATTACAATTTGTATTACTTTACTATTTAACTGCATTATTTTTGTTGGTCTTATAACACTTTATGGTCATTATTTAAACAATTTATAGATACAGTTTTCATAATGTATGAGCAATTTACATACATCCTTGCTCACTTCCTTCCCTTGAAACTTGAAACATCCTGCCAAAGATCGATGAATGTGTATGTGGACAAGCCTATTGATATTAGCACATCTGCATTGATAAACATGATGCAGGTTTTATGTGCAAGTTGTGTACAGGTTTTAAATGTTCATCAGTTTTGTGAACAGAGTGAGTGCAAGATGAGAGCATGCATGCAAGGCAGTGAGAGCACACCTCATCCTGATCCACCATCTGCTGTTTCAGCATCTCTGTCAGCTGACTCTGTTGGTTTATCTCATCATCCTTAAAAGAGAGACAGGGAGAGAGAGAGAGAGAGAGAGAGAGAGAGAGAGAGAGAGAGAGAGAGAGAGAGAGATGCATGAACTGACCATTTGCATTAACTTGCCTAGAGGACATATGCAGTATATGTACTTTTTATAATGTACCCATATGAAATGTATAATATATTTGTATAATATTTAATGCATCTCCTCATATAAAGACTTCAGGGATTCTGTTACCTTGTCATCTAGCTGCTGATAAAGGTCATTAATCAGATCCTCGTATTGGGTTTTTTCGTTGTCAGAAAGAGACTGGGGTGGTGGAGCCAGAGTATCAATTATGGGTGCAACTTCTGAGTTCTTCATTTCCTTACTGCTACGTTGCTCTTCAACTGGGACTGTCTCACCTACAACCATACAGAACCTGAGGTTTATCACTCCATTATTACACTTATAATACTGGCTAAATACAGTTGCAGTCAAGCAAATGATTTGATAATCTGGTAAATACTTTGTTTATGTCAATAACCAAACCTTATAAATACCTTATAAACCTTATATAATATTTCTGTCATAATACAGTGTCATACAGTGGGGCAAAAAAAGTATTTAGTCAGCCACTGATTGTGCAAGTTCTCCTAGTTGAAGTGTACCTATGATGAAAATTACAGACCTCTCTCGTCTTTCTAAGTAGGAGAACTTACATAATCAGTGGCTGACTAAATACATTTTTACCCCACTGTAAGTGAGTAATGACCAACAGCCAGCAATTCCATAAAACTAAGGCATGACACTAAATATTGTCTTTAAATCAATTCTAAAACAGGAAGGACAGAAACCTTTTTCCAATAAACTGCATTTGGTGCTATCTTATAAAGACATCTGTAATAATCCCTGATTTACAAGTGGCATTTTATTTCACATCAAAGATGGATATAATGTCAGGTAGAAACCAGCAAAGTTCATCAAATTAAAAAAATTAGTTGGTAAAGCGACACATTGGGTATGTGGAAACCTAGAATAACAAACCACTGTAGAGAAGGGGTGTCTACATACTTTTGGCTATAGCGTAGCATTTGGAGTATCCTCTCAATGTGCCATTACATCGGACGGAAAACTATGCTGGATAATAATGTGTTAAACACACACACAAAGGATAATCTCCTGCAGCCATAACAAATCAAGAAAGTATTGTGAGTTTTGACACTGAGTGTAAGTTAAATGCAGACGTACTATGTTTACTCACTTCTGTCACCTGTCAATATGAGGCATTACTATTTCATAGAAATCCAGGCACTATATGTACAACCTCAAAAAAAAAAATTGCAGACTGTATGAACCCAATATATTTATTTTTTTTTTTCTGGTCAACTTCATTTCATTTGGTAATATACACCCATTTCTGCATTTCAGACCTACAACACATTCCAAAAAGGTTAGGATGGCGGCAATTTAGGGGAAATAATAAGTTAAAAACACTAAATAATGATGTGATATAAAACAGGTGATGTCAACATGTGATTGTAATCATGATTTTGTACAAATGCAGTATGCACAAAAGGCTGAGTCTTTGATTAGCAAAGATGGGCAGAGGATCTCCAGTTTATTGATAAATGCATGAGAAAATTATTGAAATATTAAAAAACAATGTTCCTCAAAGAAATAGTGGAAGCAAGTTGCTTATTTCTTGCATATTTTGCATAATATCATTAAATGATTCCAGGAATTTGAGGGAATGTTGCAAGGGTGGAAGCCTAAACTTAACTCCCATGATCTTTGATCCCTCAGATGACACTGCATCAAGAAACATCATTCATCAATTGCTGATATAACTGTCACGGGTCGCCCCAGACTTGGGCTTGCTATGCCCCTCAGGTGCGATCCGGATGGTGGTATTTATGGTGCTCTTCCGGACTGCAGAGGACCAGAAGGAGAAGCTAGGGCCCTGAAGGAGATTGCCTACAGCTGCGTAGGACGGTATTTAAGCAGGGGCCTTAGCTCCCTTAAGCCCGCTTATGTTATCGGTGTTGCGGTAAAACCCGAGTATGTTTCTGTTAAGCAATAAACCCCTTTTTGTTTAGTTACACCTGCGCTTGTCTCCATTCTTCCCATTAACCCCCCGACGTTACAGAACTCCCTGCCCACACTATGGAGACGGCAGGTTATCGGGCTACCCTGGTTCGGTCCGCGTGGGATGAGCTGTCGGAAAAAATTGCAGGTAATCCCCGTCTGTGGAGAATTTTTCCGGCTCAGCCTACTTGTGCCAGTTCCCCCACTACACAGAGTTCAAGCACCTGGTGTTCGAGCAACTGGCGCATTACTGGCGAAGCACTTGACTGGGCGGTCGCAAACTGGTCCCGGTTGATATTGGGAAAATGCGACCAACTCTGTATCGATCTGTGGGACAGGTTTGGTTTTTCTGCTAGCGGTAAGCAGGAGTCCACCAGTCACCCAGTCAGGCCTGCATTTGCTTGTAATTTGCGGGATCCCCAGTTCACCAGCAGCCGGAAGGTACTGGCCAGGCACCAGTTAGCGCCCAGTAGCCCAGTAGTTGAGCATGTTGAGCATGTTAGTTGAGGTCATCCAGCCCACATCAGTGCCCACAGCGGTACCCGGGAGGGTCCTGGAAAGAAAACTCCTAGACACGGTCTCACAACCGGTTGGGGAGGGTATTGAAAGGAGCCCTAGCTCCGTATTGGGCTCTGTGGGGGTAAGATATGTCACGAGTCGCCCCGGAGTTGGGCTTGCTACGCCCCTCCTTGCTGCCAGGGGCGATCTGGACCGCGGCATGTATGGTGCTTTACCGGACTGCAGAGGACCCGCAGGAAAAGCTAGGGTCCTGAAGGAGATTGCCTACAGCTGCGTAGGACAGTATTTAAGCAGGGGCCGTAGCTCTCGAACTTTGCAGGGAATTAGCACTGTACATCAGCCCTGGAATTACCACGTCGGGTGTGTTTCATTACGGCCGCCTTCTGTGTCTTGTGTTTGCTCGTGTTGATGCACTGGATATTAGTTTTCTTGGGACTGCTCGTCATGCTCGTGAGTTGCGGTAAGCTCGATGTGTATGCCGTGTTGTGGTAAAGCCCGCTTATGTTATCGATGTTGCGGTAAAGCCTGCGTATGTTTCTGTTAAGCAATAAACCCCTTTTTGTTTAGTTACACCTGCGCTTGTCTCCATTGCTCCCGTTAACCCCCTGACGTTACAATAACCACATGAGCAAAGGATTACTTTTGCAAACATTTGTCAAGTACTATAATATGGAGTTACATTCACAAAGATCACCTAAAACTCTACCTAGCAAAAAGGACATTAACTTGTTAACCATGTGCAGAAGTGATGTCGACCTCCCTGGGCTTGAAGGCATCTGGGATGGACCATCATAAGTACAAACCTGTATTGTGGTCAGACCAATCAGAAATCCAGATCTTTTTTGGAACAAACAGATGCCGTGTGCTCCAGACCAAAGACGCAAAGGACCATCTCGACTGTTATCAGCAGCAAGTCTTGGGGTTGTGCCAACGCCTTTGGCAAAGGCCATTTACACTTCTGTGATGGCATTAATGCAGAAAAGTACAGTGACATGTTAGAGCAATAAAGGCTGCCTTCAAGGGGACATCTTTTCCAGGGACGCCGATGCATTTCTCGACAAGACAATGCAAACAAGCCAAATCAGAAGAAGTTAAGAATGAAATATGTAAAACATCACCTGTTTGAAATCACATCATTATTGAGTTGTTGTTTTTTTGTACTTCATTACTAGCCCTATTTTTTTATTTTGGGAATGTGTTGAAGGCTTGGAAAAAAAAAGAATACATATTTATTAGAAAATGAAATGAAGTTGACAAACGAACTCGAAACAAGACAAGGGACATGAAATATTTTGCATTCATACTGTCTGCAATGAAATAAGAGTCAAACTAAACGTAAGGAACAATGCATTATTTCCTGATTTGAGGTTGTACAATCTTAACTGTTCGTTATCTTCCTATAACTTTATTATTGTTTTAGATTCACCTGCACACTTTTTGTGTATGGTTTGATAAATTCAAACTCTAACCATTTTGAAGAGAAACAACAATAATTATTAACACAAGTAACACCCTGGAAGACTGACATAACCATGTCACAACCATGTGCTGGCAGTATGTATGACTGTTTATGTGGTGGGCTATAACAGTGCTATTAGGTTTGTTAGGTTTAGATTTGTTTTAGTTGTGATAGCTGTCATTACATTTGGCACTGGTGATCTTTTCAGTAATAAAAATGATGGCGTGTTCAGAAAATCTGCATAATTAAGGTACGTACTTACGTACTGTTAATGCAGTTATTTAATACTAAATACTAGCTGAAAATATAATGTACAATGTGTTCAAATGATGCACGAAAATGCTAAATCTTAATGGCTGTTGAGATGTTTAAGAACTGATAAATATGTTACGGTTTGCCTCTATAAAAAACTGGCAAACCGTATAAAACAAAAATAAAAGGGATTTTAGGACCCAGTTGCAGTTAGCTCCAGATGGAAATGGTGAACCAAAATATAACTAAAATAATAAAGTGGCGTGTGTGGGGATATACTCATGCTCACACATGCAGAAAATAAAGCTGCTAAACCTGGATTAAGGCTGGCAGTGGGGGAGTTAACCCTGATCACTCAAATTAGAGTCCAGAGCTCTAGCATCTTGACATGAGTGAGCAGATCAGATGCAAGCTTCAAAAGAAATACAAGGGGCAGAAACAAGCACCATACGGAGCGGACTCAAAAACAAAACCACTTCTTTATATACAAAATGAAAGGTGGAGGGGACATGCCACATGCATGCTACAAAGTGCAGTGGCGGACAAAAATAAAAATAACAAAGAAAGATAACAAAAGCCGAAAGCACTCGGCGTAAAGTGCTGAGCCTTACGCACTCGGCGTAGCTGGAGCCGCAGCTGTAACGACGCACACACCCATGCTGTAGGTGTCACGACGGGACTGCACAGGAGGTACGGAGACGAACGCAGGTTCGATAGTAATGACCATACTAGGTCCTTTATTAAACGTGTTGGCTTGCAAATAGACACGTGTGGCTTCACCAATAACCAAGAACACAACTCGCAAAACTTTAATACAACTAGTCTCACCGGAACACGTGGACATAACCGGGCTTAACCGAAGCACGTTACCTTAACCCGGCTTCATAGCAAAGCGTCAACCGTGATTCATAGCAACACATTAACTTGACCGGGATTAGCCACAACGCGTCAACATAACCGTGACTCATAGCAACACGTTAACCTGACCCGGATTAGCCACAACACGTCAACATAACCGTGACAGATAGCATCACGTTAACTTGCCCAAGTTTCGCAACTAAGCATTAACTGAAACTGGCTTTTCGCCGAACAACATAACGATCAAAATGATCTGAGTAATACACATGAAATAAACGGAGCGATACCGCCAACCACCGCAACAGTCAAAAGAAAGTTTCTTTCCCAAACAATGCTCCACGTTGTAGGAGAGCTAGGGCCCTGCCCAAATACAGTGTAGTACACCTAATAGCAATCCTAATCAGGGCCCTAGCTTCTCCTTCAGGTGCTCCACAGTCCTTGTCCGGATCGCCCTCCGGTGGCAAGGAGGAGCACATAAAGTCCAAACCCGGGCGATCCGTGACAGTAGGAATCAGGAACAGGTTTATTGGTCGATAAGCAGAAATTGTCAACATCAATCGTCAGCCAGAGATCCGTGATCCGTCCGTGTGAGAATCAAAAGGGGCAAGCAGAAATCGAGACCCGTATCCAAAAACCAGAGATCAATACACATTATATCCAAAACCACAATATAGAAAACGCTCGGTAACGATGCACTAACCGACGAGACATCGCAGCGAGCTTACCGGACCGGAGCATTATAAAGATGGCCGTCTGCCGGAAACGGCGGTACATAAAACTCGGGCAATGGTGCTCTCTGGTGGCGGCGTGACAGCAGCATGGGATTCTATGAAATCGCAGTCTACCATTATCCCTAAACCATAAACAAGGGGACGTACAAGACGCGTGAGGTCTCACAGTTGTCTGCCTCAAGTGGTGCGAGGATGCGTCACCTGACTGGACTCGAGCGTACTCTTAAATACTCCAGCCAGCAGGTGTCGCTGAATGCGCAAACAGCACTAAATGAGTGCTGGCGCATGCGTGATTGCACCAAGCGTGCTCAGGCTGAAAAGTGAGTCGACGCTACTCTCTAACATCAGGGAGTGTGACTCCTAATAAACTCAGGGGAATTATGTGACTCCAACCTAAATGTATGAGGGAAAGTAGTAACTCAGAGTACACAAGTAATTTGTTGGTTTCTATATTTTCTGTCTGTTTATTTAAAGTTAAAAGTGTCTCGTGGTCATACCTGATGTACACTTTAACCAGTGTCACACAAAAAAAATTACAAAGTAAACCAAAAAAAACCCACTAATATTAGCTGAGAGTGCTTGTTATCTGTTGTTGCTTGTTATCTTTCATTATTTGAGCTCTGACTGTTCATTATTTGGAAAGTCTAAGCTCCAAATGGCAACTCTTGTTAAGCCAATCACATCAACCAAATCACGGACATGAATATGAATGCAAGGGTTTCTACTGTTATGTATTTTCTAACCTAATTCATTATGTCTTGTTGAGTTTCTATTGCAACAATTTATTTTCTGCATTACATTTTCCGGACCATATATCTCAGTAGATAAAATAAAATTAAAGTATCACTTAAAGTTTAGGATGACAAGGTATAATAAAAATTAAAGAGTTTGCAATATAATAAGTTCATTATAAGAAGCAGAATAAGAATACGTCTCTCATTTTCTGTTCTCTGTCTTCCATACCACCCCCACCACACACACATGAGCATACATGAACACACACAGAGAAAAACACATACTGACACACATACAAACACACTCACTTACATTCATTTCCTCAATAAATTTTCCTCAATAAAAAAATGACCTAGTACGATATTTTTTCTCATTTTTTCTCATTTGTTTGTACATGGGTTCACAAACTTTCAAGCACCACTGTACATATATATATATATATATATATATATATATATATATATATATATATATATATATATATATATATATATATATATATATATTGGGTATATATATTGGGTCAAAAAAGTATTTAGTCAGCCACTGATTGTGCAAGTTCTCCTACTTAGAAAAATGAGAGAGGTCTGTAATTTTTCATCATAGGTACACTTCAACTATGAGAGAAAAAATGAGAACAAAAATCCAGGAAATCACATTGTAGGGTTTTAAAAGAATTGAAATTGTTAAATATGGGTGGAAAATAAGTATTTGGTCAATAAATTTGGTTCAACTCAATACTTTGTAACATAACCTTTGTTGGCAATGACAGAGGTCAAACGTTTCCTGTAAGTCTTCACCAGGTTTACACACACTGTAGTTGTTTTTTTGGCCCATTGCTCCATGCAGATCTCCTCTAGAGCAGTGATGTTTTGAGGCTGTCACTGGGCAAGATGACTTTCAAGTCCCTCCACAAATTTTCTATGGGATTTAGGTCTGGAGACTGGCTAGGCCACTCCAGGACCTTGAAATGCTTTTTACGGAGCCACTCCTTCATTTCCCGAGCGGTGTGTTTGGGATCATTGTCATGCTGAAAGACTCAGCCATGTTCCATTTTCAATGCTCTCACTGATGGAAGGAGGTTTTGGCTTAAAATCTCACGATACATGGCCCTGTTCATTCTTCCCTTAACACGGGTCAGTCATCCTGCCCTCTCTGCAGAAAAACAGCACCAAAGCATGATGTTTCCACCCCCATGCTTCACAGTAGGTATGATGTTCTTGGGTTGTGACTCAGCATCCTTTTTCCTCCAGTTGAGTTTTTATGAAAAAGTTCTATTTTGGTTTCATCTGACCACATGATATTCTCAATCATCATCTGGATCATCCATATGCTCTCTGGCAAACTTCAGACAGGCCTGGACATGTACTGGCAAAGCGGGGGGGGGGGGGGGGGCGTCTGGCACTGCAGGATCTGAGTCTCTCTTGGCATAATGTGTTACTGATGGTAGCCTTGTTACGTTGGTCCCAGCTCTCTGCAGGTCATTCATCAGGTCCCTCTGGGATTTTCGCTCACCGTTCTCATAATCATTTTGACCCCACGGGATGAGATCTTGCGTGGGGCCCCAGATCAAGGGAGATTATCAATGGTCTTGTATGTCATACAATTGCTCCCACAGTTGATTTATTAACACCAACCTGCTTGCCTATTGTTGATTCACTCTTCCCAGCCTGGTGCAGGTCTACTCGTCAATGGTTGAGTTTGGAGTCTGACTATTTGAGGCTGTGGACAGGTGTCTTTTATACAGATAATGAGGTCAAACAGGTGTCATTACTACAGGTAACGAGTGGAGGACAGAAGAGCTTCTAAAAGAAGAAGTTACAGGTCTGTGAGAGCCAGAAATCTTGCTTTTTTGTGGGTGACCAAATACTTATTTTTAAATATATTTATTGAAACTTATAAATGCATTCTTTTAACATCATTTTATTGTTCACTGTTATGGCTGTGTATTAACATATCAATAGAAAAAAAAAACGTTATTGTCAAATAGGAGAAAGCAAAAAAAATTGATCAATTGCCATCTTCCAGTGCCAACATTAATGCTCAATATGGTTTTACATCACATGACTGTGGAAAAAAATGTATGACAGTCAGCACTCCTTGATGCTTTTTGGTCTTCAAGTAGTTGTCTCAAAGAATTGAGGTGTGTTTTGGATCATTGCCCTGCTGTGGTATGACTCCTCCTCCATAAAAATCCAAACAAGCATTTTTACTAGTGGTTTCAGACTTTTGGCCCCACTGTACTGGGTTGTGATGATGTATTGATGGTATTATATTTAGTGATGTTATACCCCAGTAAGCTATTCAGCTATACAAAACATAATAAAACAATTGTTATCATTGCAAACTTTCAAGTACAAGTAGACATTTCCTTCCTTTGCTTCTGGCTCTTACCTTTCCTCCAGCGCTTTAGCTCATTCTCTAGCCGCTGGATATGGATTTTCAGGCCTCTGTTCTTCTCCTTCTCTTTCTCATATTTCTTTTTCCACTCCTCAGCAGTCAGCTCCATGTTGACTGAAACTGTATTTTTAATGGTCTTGGCTCTGTTTAGAATGACAGGAGGATTACTATGAAATTCATATGGAGTGATCCCTCACCTATCGCGGGGGTTAGGTTCCAGAGACCCCCGCGATAGGTGAAAATCTACGAAGTAGCGGTGTTATATTTATTTTATTATTTATATTTATTTTAAGGCTTTATATGCCCTTTATAAGGGAGAGCAAACAGTACTGCATTTCTATTGTGTACATATATATCTACATATAGATATTTTTTTTTAAAAACCTGCGATACAGTGCAGCCACAATAAGTGAACTGAGATATAGCAAGAGTCGACTTTATCATTTAGTCTTTCTAATTGTCTTTTTTAACAATTGATGTATGTCATGTATGTATGTAACCTGTAATAAGTAGAAAAGCTTATGTTGTATGCATGATTGCAGTATCAGCGACATCTGCGATACTTTCTATTTAAGATTACGCTCTAGCTCAGTCAGGTGTTGTACCCTCACTCTTCTAACTTCCGTTTAGGCATTCATTTGGCTGAGACCTCACCCGTCTCGTTTGTGCTGTACCCCCGGTTTTAAGTGGTGTTAGGGACACTGGTAGACTGGGCCCATCAAGGGGCTCAGCCATTGTACGGATCAGGAGATTTGGTGGTATTGTTAGGGTGTAGCGTTAGGGTAGGGAAAGATTCCGCCTTCACTCCCCATGCACCCATTTTCGGCCTCTCCACTTACTTGCTGCTGTGATGCGCATCTCCGTGCTCGCCCCCCACTGCTATCGTTTCCCTATCGGGCTCGTTAGCACTCTTACTGATTATGTCCTGCTCGTGTTCTCTTTTTCCAGGAATGCTGCGCTGTGTTCAGCCCCGTTCCTCATTATCATGTGTCCGTTTCATGTTCCTTTGCAAACGGAGTATTGTGACTCGCCTCGTGCATACTGTGCGTCCGTTTCATGCTATGTCTGGATGGAGTACCATGATCCGCCTCGCTCAGCTTTGGGGATAGTAGGGAATCCCTCTCTCTCTCTCTCTCTCTCTCTCTCTCTCTCTCTCTCTCTTTGTCTCTCTTTAAGCGGCACTCTCTTTGCACGTGCAGCTGGAGAGGGGGTGAGCATCCTGCACTCTGTTTATTAGTGAGCATTTTTTCCATTTTCATATATTTTCGCTCACGCTCACCCTTAGCATGCTTGTTATGGCACTTTTGATTTTCCCCTTTTATTTCAGATTTTGTATTTATTTCCTTTGTTTGAGTGCGCTCTGCGCGGCCCCTCTGTTCATGCCACACTGCGCATGCGCTGACCCGGGTTATGCTCAGAGCATATGCCGAAAGCGTAAGGCTTAGTGAATTACGCTAAGTGCTTTAAGGTTTTGTTATCTTCCATTCTGTTGCATTGTAGTGCATTTAGTGGCTAGTATAGTGCTCTGTCTGTCTATTTGTCCTGCTTAACCTGTTGCACTTGTAAATAAACAGACTTTTGCACACCCGTCTTGTTTACCGACATTACAGACATGAAATATGGGTTTCCTCCAGGACATTCCATTGCATCTGACATGAACATAAGCAGCTTCATATGAGAGATTATAATTATCATTACTAAATCCAATATCAATTTCTGACATGAGCCTGTAATACAATAAAACATTACCTTGCAGTGAAATAAAATTAAAAAACTGTCATAAACAGTTATTCAGGCTGGATTGCATAAAGACTGTAGTTGGCATATCAGGGTTAAGGGTGTGGAGAAAATATCATCCTTCCGAGACTTGCAATAACTGCAGTCATTTTACATACAATGACTGCAATTATTTTTTCTGTATATTCAGCCCAACATATGCGAGTCCTTTATTTATGGTTCTGACCTCTGGCCAAACATGAGTGTGGACTTGGTCTCGGCCTCATTGAAGACAGATGGGGAGCAGCAGATGACGATGGTGGTCCTGCAGTTTCCACCCAGAGAGTCCTGAAGGATGCGCGTCATCTTACTGTCTCGGTACGGCACGTGTGTCTTCTACAATGGTAACAGCAATATGCTGACTGTTAATGTTAGTATTTATAATAGCAGCCAGTTAAAAATACATAAGGTGACTTTTATAGGTTTACAGTTAAATTGGACTGCAACATAAATTTCAGTAAGAGTACGTGGTTGGGGACTGACTGGCAATATGAAAGCCAAATTGTATTTTATTTTCCATTAATAATAATTAAATAATACATTCATAAACAGGTTTGCTCATGAGAGAATTAAGACATATGACAATTAAAAAGCCAGACAGGGCTTACAGTTAAAAATCTAAACTAACTATCATCCAATGATATCATATATACAGTAGCAGCATAACATCAGCTCAATGTTTTCAGATCTTCAGTATGCCTCAAACAAGGAGGAGACACTTGAAAACACATGCCATTTGGTTATTCCCTTACATATTCTACTGACAGATAGCGTCGTTGGGTAAGGGAAAAAAACAACATCATATTGTGGGTTATCTGACTGTCTACCTGCCTGCCTGTCTGTCAGCTGTACTTACTTAATTCATTCATTCATTCATTTTGAAAGGTAGTACCCAACATTTTACAACTCCAAATCAGAACTAGTTGGGACAGTACGGAAAATGCAAATACAAAAATGCAGTGCTCCTTACATTTACATTGACTTTTATTTTAAATTTAATTATATAATTGCAAACAGTATGAACCCAAGATATTTCAATGTTTTGTCTGGTCAACTTCATTTCATTTGTTAATAAACATTCATTCCTGCATTTCAGGCCTGCAACACATTCCAATTTTAGGAGAGCAATTTAGAGTTAGTGATGAAGAATAAAAATCAATAATGATGTAATTTCAAACAGGTGATTATAATCATGATTTGGTACAAAAGCAGCATCCAGAAAAGTCTTTGATGAGCGCAGATGGCCACAGAATCTCTAGTTTATCAACAAATGCGCGAGAAAATTATTGAAATCTTTAAAAGCAATGTTCATCACAGAAACACTGGAAGGGATTTCCATATTTCAGCCCTAAACCTTTTCGTATTTGGCTTGTTTTGCAATATCTTGTTGAAAAATGCATGGACGTCACTGTAAAAGATTTCATCTTGAAGGAATTAATGTTGCTCTAAAATGGCAATTTTGCCATCACAGAACTGAAAATGACCTTTGCCAAGGGCACTGATACAACCCCATACCCTGGCTTTGGACTGACAATTGTCTGGATGGTCCTTTTCGTCTTTGGTCCGCAGCACATGGCATCCATTTTTTGACTTCTCTGGGCTCAGAGGCATCTGGGATGGACCATGAATTGTGATTAGATGAATCAGTATTCCAGATCTTTTTTTTTTTTTTAGAAAAAAATGGATGTTTGCTCCAGTCCATAGGCGAAAAGGACCATCCAGACAATTATCAGCTACAAGTCCAAAAGCCAGGCTCTGTGTCAACCGGTGTCCAAAGTGTCCCAGGATAAGTGTGTGTGCATGTGGTCTGTGATTGACTGGCGCATGTCTAAAGCTGCTTTATGCCTTGTGGCCTGTGCTGCTGGCTCGGCCCAGGCTTCCCATGACCCTGAACTGGATAAAACAATTTTTTAAATTAAAATTGCAAATAAATTAATGAATTAATGAATTGTTTATTAAGTTTATTAAGATTTAAATAATTTCAGGAAACACATTTGCAGAAGCTGCAAATTAACCTGCTTAATAAACTAGCACTAATCATATATATTAAACAACTACAGTATTGAATATTAAACTTCTCATTGGTATGTTATCACATGAACCAAATGAAAAGATAAAGAGAGAAAAGTCTGCTTACAGTTCCTTCAGCCAGTGCTGAGATCACGTTTCCCAGAGCAGAGAGAGATTTATTGATATTTTTAGCTTCATCCAAAACAGCTCCTTCTGCCCCAGTTTTACTGACCTTAAAGAGAGGACAGAGAGAGGGCAAAATGGTTTACAAATGCATAAACAGAAAGAGAGAAAAGTTAAAATAATTTAAAAGAGCATGTTTATTTCTATAAATAAAAAAAATTATCTGTAGTACGACAATAATAACAAAAAAATTAAACCAGGAATGGGACCTTCTCACTACCAGCCAGATCAACCAGATATAGTTTCCCGCTGAGCTTTTTCTCCGTCTCCATGTTCTCCTGTTTAATGTTAATCAGGAAGATGCTGTGGCTGCGAGAGCTGTGCTCATTCATGTCTTTAAGGAATTGAGAGGAATTACAGTTAAAATGACAGTTAAAACCTTTAAGTTATGGCAACTTTAAAACATCTTTAAAAAGAAAACATGTAAAAGTAGGTAAAACACTGACACTGCAACACATGCCCAACATTTAATACGTAAAAATGCATTGGTCTCTACTCACTTGTGACAGCTACGTGACGATTAGATTTGCCTTCATCAATTACATCCATCACCTCCTCAGGGCTGGACACAAACCGCTCTGTGCATCCCTTTAACAATAACAGAATGGCTGACACATGAAAATGTATTTATTATGATATATTCAGTACAGCTCTGTAATGACATGCCATAAGTGGGTTAGACCTGGAATAGATGGTGAATTAATAGAGGCGTTTCTAAACTACTTGTCATTCTGGGGCACACACAGAATTTAGAGAGGCACAGCTGTACCCCTCTAGATCAGTCATAGGAGCAAAACTGTGTAACACTAAATAATTGTTTAATTGAATTCATTTTGTTTATGCTAACATAACTGATGTCATTGTTATTTTAGCAAATGCCTTCACTTTAGTGGTCTAATATGTACTTTTTTTAGGTTATATGGTAGTTGTCTGCCATTACCTTGTCTACCTTGGCTAACTTTATTTGAACTATTTGTGGATGTCCATTAATCCATCAAAAAAATTAAAGAAATTGGCTCTGAAAGTGTTAGGCCCCCAAGCTTTTCGAAAGATGCTGGGGCATTATGGGAAATGTAGTTCCTGTAGTGAATTTGTGCGACGTGCCATGTACTGTAGTTCTGCTACAGTACATTTGCTACGTGATTTTGGTGATTTTGGTGAAGCATAGCAACATTAAGATCAACAAGTTAACATCCAGGGAACATCTGCTGGCAAGTAGCATAGGATACATGTTTCCTCTTTTGGTTGTTATTATTTTTTACTTTATTATTTAAAATGTTATTAACCCCTGATTTATTCAGTGCTTATAACAGGCCAGTTGCTGATAGATGTAATTATCAGTGAAAAATCCTGTCCTAAGTATTTTAATTAAGCAGCTAAATAATTTTCACCTACCTTGACATATGGTACCCTGTTTTTGTCTTCATGTACAGCAAGGTTGGTCTTGGAAACTAAAATCAAGCAGAGGCAGCAGGCTTAAAGAAATATTGTATAAAACATCTTCATTTTCATGTCAATCCTGCTATAGTACCACCAAGGTGTTTGTGTCATAAATAAAACTTATGAAGGTCATTCTTACCATCCAAAAGGTCTCTGATTTTGTCCAAGTAAATCTCAAAATAGGACACCTGAACATAAATACAGAAACAAGTTTGCATCACCTTTGAGTTAATTAGTAAAATATATTATCTAATATATATATGTGGATAAACATAATCTTACATTGGAAGAGTAAAAACCCAACGTGAAGTAAATTTAGACTTAGATTAAAGAAAAACTCTTTAATAAAGAAATAATTATTTTTAACAAAACCACGTGCCACAATTGTTGTCACCCCTGCATTAATACTCTGTAACCTCCCTTTATCAATAATGTAATCATGAATAATAACTTAGAAATCAAATGATTTCCAGCAGCAAGTTTCACCTGCGGTTTAACAGCTTAACTATATTTTTTAAATACATGTAGTGTTACCTTAAAAAAAAATCTCTAAAAAACAAAGATATTTCTTAGGATTTTTAAACTGTTAGACAGCCGGACAGTACATAAAGAGGCAGGAAGATACTATATATGTGTTGATATATTGCATACTGTTAAGGCCTTTTCATACCAAGTCCGATTTTTATTCAAGAAAAAAACGGATGTGATTTTTAACATAGTGGGATCTTCACACCAAGTCCGACACATTTGTTGTCTAAACGCTCTGAAAACTCCCTATCCACTTTTGCTTTCTTTAATTTCCCTTCTCTTAATGTGTCCCTTTTTCACATCATCAACTTAAAAAAAAACAAATACACAAGCGAAGATTAATGCAGGATGCTTGAACAGATGAATACATGAACAGATTAGAATGCACAAAAAATGGCTCCATACAGTCACTGTGAGGTTTGTCACCATCATTCTCCAGCCTTTCAGCTGTATTCCACCAGATATTTTATTTTATATCAATGTTGCTATAGACAGCGTGTTGCTTGTCTTATAGCTTGTCCTATAATTTCTTGCGCTCTGCTATGTGCAGGATGAGCTCTGAGCTCTCAGTATAAGTTTAATGCATCTGACCAACTCAGAAATTAGAACAGGCTCTGATTAAAAATTTTACTCAGCATTGCAGTCTGTCAATTTCAGACTCGGTGTAAAGGACTGCATTAACCCTTAAACAGGCAAAGTGCACCACAAGATACACTGTCTTTGCCATCATGCAGGGGCATGAGTAAAAGAGCTCACTCAATCCTGTTATAATTTATCAAAGTTCAGCCTGTTTTTAGTATTTGATTTGGTTCTAATTATCTGAGATCATTTTGTCAGCATGGGGAGCGAACGGTAGTGGAATCTGACTATGATGCTAAGCCCTGACCTCACCTCCGGCCTCCTGACCATACATAACCCTCCACCTAAACAGGAAGGGTCTACCTCTTTTCCTAAACTGAAAGTGAACGCAATGCATTAGAATGCATATGTGTCGTGCCTTGCATAATTCGATGGTGCAATGACGGGTGCCGGTTTAGGGCCGCCTTATATAGCTATAGAGACAGGTGCACATAATTACGGCTATTTGGGCCCGCCTCTAGCGTCGAGGTGCAAGGAAACGTGGCTCCTAACAGTAATTTGGGCTATTTTATACCATAATAAGGCAACGTATCCTGGGAGATACAAATTTAATAAAAAAAAAAGTACACAACACAAGTCAAAAATGTTTATATATACGTGTTAGCTAAGTCCATCTGACATAAAAAGTAAGAAGAAATGATTATTTACTTCTCATTTTCTAATCCTATGGATGTTCTTTTTCAAAACTTGACGTGCTTAATTTAGGTGTGTAAAAAACGGACTCGGTGTGAAAGGTCTTTACTGTTTATATAATTTTTTCAAGATTCATGATTCAAGATTTTTAAAGTCATATGCACAGTGTAAATAGGCGTTACAGCATGCAGTTAAATTCTTACTTTGCTACTCATCCGTTCACATCTAAATCTACAGTTAAATCTGTTGTTCATCACAAGACAAGGGTTTTCTTCTTTGTTGGTTTGTCTGTATTTTCTTACTTTAATATGGAACTCCAGATTTTCATCCATGGAGTAGATATGGTCAAAAATGTCTTGTGTGATGCGAGGAATGATTCCTTTTCGCTCTGGGTCATGGAGGTTCCCCTGTTTGAAAGAAACATAAGCTTACTATCACACAAACTATTGATATGATAATAAGTCATTGCCTATAGTCTACATAATATTGGATTTCATTTTTAAAATTAATCGTTGTGCAAACACAATAAAAAAGAACAGGTGAACAACGTGTTAAGTAAACAAAACCATGCATGTGTCACATCTCTATGAATAAAAAGACACATGATTAAAATTTGTGATATCCTCATCTTTGGAAATGTTTTAAAGAAAATCACACTCCCACATTTAGCAATTTGTGCAACATTATTTTTGCCAGCATAGAAGCACTGAGTCTTCTTCAATAAATACTTGAAGAGATTGGGAAAAAAGGCATCAGAGACATGCGAATCAGAGACATTCATCAATACAGAATCTCTTCAGCTATTAGGTCATGTCTTATGGACACACAAGCACCACAATTATTTAAAGTCATTGCTCGAGTTATTAGGGTCAACACATATTTTTTTTCATCTGTGTATTCTGTAATTTTCCCATGTTAATGAATGACTGAAGGAATTCAGCCTCGGTGTCACATCATACTCATACATCGATGAAACAGGAATGCATGGAAGACCACTTAAGGATTACTTATCTCTCAGGTAAACTTGAAAAAATATATACAGTTGAGGCCAAAAGTGATCACTAGTGAAAATTCTTCAAAGTGTAGATCTTCAAAAAATCTACAAATCATATAATGAACAACAATTTGAGCCAAAAATTATATATATATATTTTTTTTTTCATGACATAATCCATGACAGCCAGCACTCCTTGATCATGTTTGATCTTCAAAGGGTTTGAGGTGTGTTATACAGTGGTCCTTGAAAGTTTGTAAACACTTTAAAATTTTCTATGTTTCTGCTTAAATACGACCTAAAACATCATCAGATTTTCACACAAGTCCTAAAAGTAGATAAAGAGAACCCAGTTAAACAAATGAGACAAAAATATTATACTTGGTCATTTGTTTATTGAGGAAAATTATCCAATATTACATATTAGTGAGTGGCAAAAGTATGTGAACCTTTGATTTCAGTATCTGGGTGACCCCCCCTGTGCAGCAATAACTGCAGCTAAATGTTTCCTGTAACTGTTGATCAGTCCTGCACACCGGCTAGGAGGAATTTCAGCCCATTCCTCCGTACAGAACAGCTTGCAACTCTGGGATACCATGAGTTTCCTCACATTAACTGCTCATACTTCAGGTCTTCCACACCATTTCGATTACATTAAGGGTCAGGACTTTTACCTTTGTCATTCCAAAACATTAACTTTTTATTCTTCTTTTAACCATTCTTTGGTAGAACGACTTGTGTGCTTAGGGTGTTGTCTTGCTGCATGACCCACCTTCTCTTGAGATTCAGTTCATGGACAGATGTCTTGACATTTTCCTTTAGAATTCTCTGATATAATTCAGAATTCATCATTCCATCAATGATGGCAAGCTGTCCTGGCCCAGATGCAGCAAAACAGGCCCAAATCATGATACATCCACTACCATGTTTCTTATGTTTCTTCAAGGTTCTTATGCTGGAATGCAGTGTTTTCCTTTCTCCAAACATAACACTTTTCTTTTAAACCAAAAGTTCTATTTTCGTGTCATCGTGATCTTCAGCAAACTGCAGACGAGCAGCAATGTTCTTTTTGGAGAGCAGTGGCTTTCTCCTTGAAACCCTGCCATACACACCATTGTTGTTCAGTGTTTTTCTGATGGTGGACTCATGAACATTAACATTAGCCAATGTTAGAGAGGCCTTCAGTTGCTTAGTAGTTACCCTGGGGTCCTTTGTGATCTCGCCAACTATTACAAGTCTTGCTCTTGGAGTGATCTTTGTTGGTCGACCACTCCTGGGGAGGGTAACAATGGTCTTGAATTTCCTCCATTTGTACACAATCTGTCTGACTGTGGATTGGTGAAGTCCAAACTCTTTAGAGATGGTTTTGTAACTTTTCCAGACTGATGAGCATCAACAACTCTTTTTCTGGGTTCCTCAGAAATCTCCTTTGTTCGTGCCATGATACACTTCTACAAACATATGTTGTGAAGAGCAGACTTTTATTAGATCCCTGTTCTTTAAATAAAACAGGGTGCCCACTCCCACCTGATTGTCATCCTATTGCTTGAAAACACCTGACTCTAATTTGACCTTCAAATTAACTGCTAATCCGAGAGGTTCACATAATTTTGCCACTCACTAATATGTAATATTGGATCAATTTCCTCAGTAAATATGACCAAGTATAATATTTTTTATATCATTTGTTTAACTGGGTTCTCTTTATCTACTTTTAGGACTTGTGTGAAAATCTGATGATGTTTTAGTTCATATATATGCAGAAATATAGAAAATTCTAAAGGGTTCACAGACTTTCAAGCACAACTGTAATTATCCTGTTGTAGCATGAGTCCTTCTCCACAAAGATCCATACTAGCATATTCACTAGTGGTCTCAGATTTTTGGTCCTCACTGTATATAAATGGGAACATGCTTGAGTTGTATCTTGTTCATAAGAATGTTTGAATGCCAATAATTCTGAAATAAACTTTGGTCAAAAACAGCTATTTTAGGCAGGGATTACAAAGTTGTATTTATAGAATATTTTGAATTGCATTTGCAATTGCAAGTTGCTTCTACAGTATATGATGGAAAGTGAGAAACTGAGAGTGTGTTTAATTAACATTACTAAATCTAACAGACTGCCATACAACAAAACTAATTATATAGAATAACCTTCAGTGAAATACATTTTAAATGGATTTACACCACTTTAACCATAATACACTTGTTTGTTGAAGCCATATTAAGGTTAAGCATGCAAAATTATAGTTGCCTGACTCTATCCGAGACTGCATTAGAAGCAATTATTTTACTTTATATTCAGTTTGTGATCTGTTCCCAAGGAAACAACTGCAGCCAATTGGCAGATATCTGGTGGCTATATTGTGAATGCTGAGGAGTGGTCACACCTTGCTGTTATTTTAGTGCTGACTGTGCTTGAGAAGGACCGAGATCTAAAAACATACCACATAGAAATGTAATTAATCAGGAGTCAGGACTGTGCTTCAGGCCTCATAAATGCATTGCAATATATTATTGATTTATACATAACAACATGAATGGAGAGAAAATCTCACAGTACTGGTTGATAAGATTTTTTAAAAATCCAAGAAAAATCCTTTTAAATTGCGTATAATCAAAAAGAACCCTTTTGGATTTTGAAGAACCAATATTGCTCAAGTAGAAATGGTTAAACATATAACTATTACCCATTCAAAAAGTGTTTGAGAACCCATTTTGACCAATTCAAAATAATCATTTTTATTTTATTTCATTTCATTTCATTTTATTTTATTAATGCTGACAGCTAGGAGTTTACCAAAAGATTTCATAGTTTTAAAATACATACATTTTCAAGCAATAATTATTAACATACTGGGTTCAAAAAATGTCTAGCTTTAATCATGATATTAACCATGCTGATCAAATTATCAAATGCTTTTAATCAACTAATGATATTAAAACGGTAACATAATCATTGCCCACCTTTGGTCTGTATAATCAGAATTAAGTAATTTACACATCCTCCCTACTGTTTCTGCTCACAGACAATTTAGCATTTTTTTTTTTACTCTACAGCCCCTAATACACCAAAATAAGAGACATTTTAATTTGCAAAAGCTGGAAATTTTAGTGAATGGCAAGATAAGATATTGGGTTTACCAAACAGAAAGGTTGATGGAATCCATCTACCATCCACCACCAAACAATTTTGTGAATACTCAAAATAACATTTAAGGTGATCTTATAATCAAAGAGTCTTATATAGTCAAAGAGTCTTATGGTGACCAGAGACGTTGGGTTGCTGTCTTCTGCCTCCCATGGGGTTGCCAATGTCTCATGTGATCCCTCTTGGCTGTGTTACCTACCAGTTCTGTTATTCTGCTATAGCTAATGCTGCCGGGGTCTCTCGCTACACATGGCATCAGTGATTGTTAATAGACACTGTGCTCTTAATCCATAACTAACTACGTTTTCTGTTTTCTCTCCGAGCTGTGTTCCGGTACCAGTTCCAGCCCCACACATGATGTTCATCCACTGCAGCTTCACTCAAGCTGCTTCCGTCATCAGCTCCAGCCCCATCATACCCGGGCCACTTAATGCCGATGTGCATACTTCACATTTTATTTGAACTATGACTGCATGACTTTAGTTTCGTTCATAGATGTATCATCTATGCCGCCCAAGGAGGTTGGGTCCCTTTTTGAGTCTTGGTCCTCTCAAAGTTTCTTCCTATAGCACTCAGGGAGTTTTTCCTTGCCACTGTCGCCCTAGGCTTGCTCAATTTGGGAATGGACGTAGTTATTAGGAGATAATCTAAACTTGTAAAGTTGCTTTGAGACAATGTTCCATTGTAAAAAGTGCTATATAAATAGATCTGACTTGACTTGACTTGATCTTCATACCTGTTTCATTACATATGAAATTACAAAAGTGTGTAAAACTAACTTATTTTGGGGAGATGGTTGTAATCACTTTGCATACATAAAGGTCAAATGTTTTTTTTACAACATTATGCAAGTTAATTCCATGGAATGTTTTTCTACCTTCCCATTTCACACTGTGTAAGTGCATAAGATTAAGGACGGTTGTCATACAGTCACCTTACAGTCATAATGATGTCTATACCTGAAATGTCGCTAGACAGTCCAAAAGAAAGAAATTATGAGATTTAATTGGTTGTTGGATTCTCCAAACAACAACATCAATCATCAAACTAGAAACAACTCACTGAATAGTTTTTATTTCTATATAATTATGGAAATACACATCTTTACAACTTTTTGGGGGTGATTTAGCTGAATCTTGTTGACTACATTAGTCTTTCTAACAATTCAGCTTTTATAATTTATATCAAGTATTTAATTTGCTTGGATAAAAAGGAGGGACGTAAAGCTATTACAACAGATAACAGTTAAAAAGAAATTAGAATAAGCAATGAATTACCATTTAATAATAAGATCAGATTTGAAAACTGAAACCAAACTACCGTAAACATTCATAATACATGCATTTCCTCAAATAACTGTATTCTAATGATTTATGCATATGCATTTAAAGTATATACACTTGCTTACCTCCATGGTATGAGTCTTTCCTGATGAAGTTTGACCATAAGCGAAAATGGTTCCATTATATCCGTCAAGTACATCTGCATAACAGAAAATGCAGAAAATAAGCCAAATGTAATAAAGACATCTGTATTACAACATATATTGTCAGTGGTAACAATATCGTGTGTACTAATGATGTTACTGACACATGATACAACCAAAATAATTGAGTTCATTATATTTGAGCCTGATACTTCACTTGAGGTTAATATTCAACATATTTCACCTTTAACAATCTGTTTAGCGCAGGCATCGTAGACCAGTTGCTGGGTTGTGTTTGGAGGAAGTACTCTGTCGAATACATAGGGCTTACCCTGTAAAGGACATCAGAAACATATGAGGACTGAACCAATACACAGCAAAAAAGTCATAACCATATAAATATGTTTAAACTATGACATATTTGGCCATTTTTGTTCATGATAATAGCCTGATGAAGACCAGCTTTGTTGTTTCTGACAGCAACTCCTGCACAATATTTTGTTTTTTGGAGCTGATTTTGTCACTCATTTACCTTGGGACTCACAAGACTGCATATAGTCTGCATATGGTGTCTGCACATGGTGTCTGCAGTAATTAGCCATTAGCTAATTACCAGAGTTGCGTCTTTTCGGCCTCATCTTTTGCAGTAGTGTATGTTTTTATAAATTTTTACAGCCTTTCCCCACCTTCCTTTTCCTGAGACTTAGTTTTGGAAAACACTATATACAATCTTGTCTAGTCTCCCTGAGCATTCCGAGAGTGCTGTTTTTGTACTTGTAGCTCCTCCTTCTGGCTAAACCAATATTAGCACAGGTAAGTCAGGAGTACAGGTTACATTTATAATTGACACACATCAGTATTCGTAATACATGATACATCTCAATGAAGATTATCTCAATGAAGTCATATCCATAACATCAATGGTACGACCAAACATTCACGTTATTCACAGGGTACACTTTACTCAATTCACCATGTTCTTCTTCCACTCTCCATCACAGAGGATTGACTGCTCTAGGTAAGGAAACCCCTGGCCTTTTCAACCTCTACTCTTTTAGGCCATCATGATTGCAAGACCAACCATGAGGTAACTATATCCCAGTCTTTAACAAGGTGATGGGCAAGGGTGGCTTACTTCATCACAGTGCTGGATCATTCTCAGCACTGCAGTGACACTGATGTGGTGGTGTGTTACTGTGTGTTATGCTTATAAGAGTGGATCTGACACAGCAATACTGCTTGAGTTTTAAACCACCTCAGTGTCACTGCTGACTAAAAATAGTCCACCCATCAAAAATGTCCAGCCACCAGCATCCTGTAGGCATCCTGTGTTCTGTAAGCAATTAGAAATGATAAGAGGATGACTAACACAAACTGTGCAACAACAGATGAGCTACTGTCTCTGACTTTACATCTACAAAGTAGAACAATATGGTAAATGTGTCTAATAAGAGTGCACAGTGAGTGAACACAGTTTTTAAAAACTGTGTCTAAACCAGTTTTACCAGCAAAACACACACACCTAACACACCACCACGTCAGTGTCACTGCAGTGCTTAGAATAATACACCACCCAAATAGTAACTGATCTGTGGTGGTCCTCTCGGGGTCCTGATCATTAGAGAACAGAGTAAACAACCAAAGCAACAGGGGACAAACAAAGCATGTAAAAAAACAGATGGACTACAGACTGTAATTGTAGAACTATAATAACATACCCTACATGTATATATATATATATATATATATATATACCTGCATATACGAGGACAAAGGTTTGTGAAAGCCCAAATACTGCAATCAATATGTTATATATTCAGTTATTTAAGTCATCTTACCAGATGTCTAATCTCAGAACCCAGTTAGCGTTGATGCAGAAATAAGCATGTTGTGATTGTTACTAAGGGGGTGACAGATGCTTTAATCTTGAATGATAATTGTCCCGTGCCACCAGTCTCACACAGGGAAGACAATTATTCTTTGCTATATGTTTGCTTAGGAAAAAGGGAGCTGAGGGACTGCGCTCAAGTGGCTACAAATGCTTTCATTATAGAAAGCACCCAGTTGCCACGGAAACTGCAACCTGATGCTTTGATTGGCTGGCAGAAACTGACAGGTGGTCCCTGAGAGAACTGGGGGTTGGGAGTGGGGGTGGAGGAAACATGAATGGTGATATAGGAACATGATTGCTGGTCTATTTTGATTTCCAAACACACTGTCACTGAATCATTATCTCTATCTGTCTTTTGTAGAACTATTTTGCAATATTGCAAATAATATCAGGTTTTAGTTTTAATATCATCAGATAGAACCTTCCACATTGACTTTCAATGATGTATATAAGTAAAGATAAAGGTTTTTGCTTACTACAGAGTCTACATATAGCATGGGTGTAAAATTAGCTATCCAGAAAACATAACGCGTCTCAGTGTGATAGCTAATGGTTTGGTTAACTACAGAAGATGCCTGTATTAAACATTTAAATTATTAAGTCTTATGTGCACAGGAGGCTATTGGAAAAAGTACAGGGTGCCTAATAATTAAGTTCCACTTTAACATTGTTAATAAGTGCGTTGACGTTTGTTGCATCACCCATAGGACTCACATTTCATCGATGTAATATGGATAACTCCTGGGCCCCTTGTGCTTCATATGCATCTGAAAACTGCCATGTATTTTCATTGGTGAGTAATTAATTACTTCACAGACACCCTGTACGTCATGGAACATAAACCACCCATTAAAATGTTTGCCAACATTTTAATAAAGACATCCTATGTTTGCATGTTGTTCTAGAAATTCATGAGACCACCAATAACCAGTGGATCTCATGCTTCAATGATCCATGAGTGCCCCAAACCCTGATGGGGTTTGACAGTCGTTTGGCCATAACGTTTGGCCCTTGTCAAAATGACTAAGGTGAGTCTGTCCATTTCTCCCACACCAACACTGTTTGCTTACCACCTAATAAATCACAGACATGCACAATTGTAACAAGACCATCGAAATAATTAAGCATTATTTGATCTGTGAGTATTCATTACGCTTTGACTCATCTGTGAAAATTTGTAATTAAAAGCTAACCAAGTGCCCCCCAAAACACCCCTGAAATCAACACGTGCACATACTTGCAACATGTTACACACAATAAGAAGAAATGTGTATCACACAACATGGAGAATCTTTAACTCTGCTAACCTATACATATGACTATATAAAGAAACAAACAAAGGAGAGCTTTTGGGAGTAAACACACACCAGGAATACACACAAACATCAAAAGAGTAACTTTGGTCAATAATTGATGCCAATTCCCTGGGAAGACTCCAAGCAGAGCTTTGTGCAGAACTCAGTATTTCCACTGCAAGCCTTTAGGCTATCAATACTTATAAGTGTTCTCTCTATAGCTTTCTCCATGATGGTGGATCCATAAATTCTGCATGTATAAAATACATTGTATTTCAATGCTGCCACTACGTGTTATTAAATTGAGAGTTTTCCACACGTCTGCTGTTTCCTTGGTACCAGACGTGCATGCATGTTGTAGCATACATCATATTCATTATTGTCACAGTAAAATCAGTGAAGGAGAACTAACCAATCATCGTACAATCAACATCTAAATTCATGAATCTGTGTGTGTGTGTGTGTGTGTGTGTGTGTGTGTGTGTGTGTGTGTGTGTGTGTGTGTGTGTGTGTGTGTGTGCGATGTTACCCTATGGTAATGCACACTAAATCTTCACACCCCCACCCCTAAAAACAAATTACTCAGGCTTACTGCTCTTCTCCATGGCCTTGCACATGCAATGAGTTGTTAATGTCAACATATCAATCAGATAGCACAACCTAAGACCAAAAAACAGTCTAGTTGCCTACTGGATGTGGCTAAAGAAATTAGTTATTTATATATTCATTGTCTTTTTAATTGATTTGATGTTGATACTGTATTAATTTTATTTTTATTAGTAATGGTACCTACCCTTGTGATGTGGTGGAAATGAGAATCACATCATGTGGGATTCGACAAATCTACAACAACTGGGTGATGCTACCATGTCAATATGGACCAAAGGCTCTGGAAACTTTCCAGCACCTTGTTGAATCTATGCAGTGAAGAATTAAGGCAGCTCTGAAGACAAAAGGGTGTCCACCCATGCACTAGCAAGGTATACCTATTAAAGTGGCCAGTAAGTATATAGAAAACAAATGATGTGCTGTTGTTATTTCATTGTGTATTTGCTCAAACATTATGTTGTTTTATACCTAAAAGTATGAGGTCAGTTAAAAATGAAATCCCAAATGCAAATAGCTTATTTTCTATTTCATTTTATTACTGCTGGTATGTGATGATATGTGACTTGCACGTGTGCATAAAAATAACACGTGCCAGTTGTTACTAAACACCTAGAGAACGAAACCAGCTGAGCTAAAATGTGGTACCTCAACCTTATTAACAGTCACTAATGAGGCATTGGGATATTCAGAGACAATAATATAATGTGCACAAATTAAAACAAATTTTAACAGGACTAGACTTTCTGAGAGTTACAGGGATAAAATCCCGCATCATAAAATGTTGCATGCCTTTGGGACAGCATTTGGTTATCTAATGCATGTAAATTTGTTAATGTGACAATTTTGTACAACCTTGTTGATTTGCGTGTGGATAGTATTGATGCAGAGCTACTTGACAAATGTTAACTGGATATTGTTTAATGAACATAATCATATGACTACACAAGCAATGGTTTACTTTCCATAAACAGTATACTACAAATGTACAAAATCTACAAACACTGATTAAACATTTAATTGATGTAAACAACACTATATTTTTTTCCTAACTTCATCTAAACCTCAAAATAAAAAAATAGGATAGATACAGTATACACAGTCTGTCCAAGACTTGAGGATACATATGTTAGCAGATATTGCCTCAGCATCAACACCACATATACAATATGGGCAACAGTCACATCACAAAGGTCGATAAAATGCTAAAATATTACTAGTTCTTCACAGAGGACAAAAAAATTCACCAACGCTGAAAATAACCAAATATCATCCATGTTATAAACTCAAGCACACAAATTACATTACTGACTTCTCATGAGCTCTGCGCTTATCACAAAGAATTACTAATCCCCATTGCCGTTATTCATGCTAATTGATTCCTCCAGTCTTATTTATTGAGAAGAAAATGGGGAGAAGAAATTAAGCATGCAAAGCATCTGCTATTGTTTAATTAACAAACTTTCTTCACTGTGTAAAAATGTTTGAGGATACTAAACAGAATCTATCATCTCTATATTTACCAACAAGCCCTATCAGAAGAATTCAAGGACACAGAAGGTGGTAATGGGCTAAAATGAAGCATCTATTTGAGATGTAGTTGTCAGAACAGCACCATACATCTGAAGTTCCAAATGTCACCAAGAACTTTATAGCCTGATCCAGCATATTATTTTTAAGCTAGTTTATCAAGGTGTTCACCACGTTAGAAATCCTATTATAATATTTTTGTTAAATAAAGTGATTTATTCATAAACTTACTATATTTACTATTATGCAAGGATTTGATCTTCCTCTAAATGCACCCTTTCATTGTTACTGAAAATGAATCATATGTTCGGCTAAAATTTCTACTATATGTACCACAAATACTTGTGGTATGCAGTGTTTGTTTTCCTCAGTAATTTCAGCAGTATGGCCAGCAAATAATATCAGTTACCCAGCTAAGTTTTTAAATCTGAAACATAAAATCACAAGTTTCCTGAGTTTCTATTTTCTGGCTCCCAACCACAGTGATAAAGCAGAAAGAAGGATTTGATATGGCTAAATCCTGGTGGGCTCGACCTATAATAGCCCAGTTAGATTAGCATTTCAAATATTCACTTATTGATGTGAGTGAAAAGCACTTTTATTTTAATTAATGCATTTAATTGTTTAAAACAAGTGCATCAAGGCCCTAAATTGGCTAAAATTGTGATACTCTTCATTACCATTGTTCTGCTATAAATTAAGCATTATTAGCTAGTTGCCAGTGATAGCAATTAGCCTACTTTGCATGTAAAGCTAAGCAGGGACAGAAAAAGAACAGATGCTGCACTGTTTGAAATCTCACTGTATATGCTTCTGAATATGTTCATGGTGTGTACATGTGCTCAGATACATGGTACAGTAATTGGCTTTTACAGAGATATGACATTCAACTACCAAAAACCTTCTGAATGCATAAATGAATAAATAAATATTTGCTGTAAAGGCCAGTAATGCTTCACTAGAAACACTGAATGTCAGCACATCACAGGTCTGTCTGATAGCAAAATGTGCCTAGGAAATATAGAACTGAAGTGTCTTTAAAAAGCAATACTAAAAACACAAAATATAATAAAAATAATTCTTACATTTATATTCAGTCAGCTACCATTCTGTAGCTTTCCATTTATGTTGCTGTACTGTTTTTGATTATTTGAAATAAACTCTAAACCTAATTCAGCAGGAAATTCATTTTTAAAATGAAATTATACCTTGTGTACCACCAGAGGACACTGACAAGAAGCAGAGTAATAATATGACAAATAATGCACTGTCATTAAGGTACTAATTTTAGGAACTCTTATTAAATTAACAGTCTGAATGAATGATTCTAAGAAAATCTCCATCGATACACAGGGGACAACGCAACATTATCAGGTACAAGAAGCTGCCATATACTTTTTATTTCTGTCAATAGAAGAAGATTATAATCCAAGTAATAAGGTCCAAAAGCACATTTTCCTATCGTCACACCGTTCAGCTATTCGGTTTTCTTTGTGTGCAGGTCTTTTATATTGTGTCTGCATGCATGCATTGTACAGATACACTCAGCCTGTGCAGGAAGTTCCAGTCCTTTGTATGGATGTCAAATCATCAGTATGATTCTGAGACTCTACATTTTTCTCTAAGCTTTTTTCATAGCACCCATTCAAGAAAAAAATAATGCTATTGTCAGGTGATTTAATAAAAAAAAAAACAAGAACATATGTACTGACAGTCCAAAGAAACATTAAAAGGTGGTTCCAATCCAATCAGTCTTCTAAAATTTACAACAATATAAAAAAATAAAACTTAAAAAAATACAGTGCTTAGCATAAGATTCACAATCAAACAATTGAGTGCACCTGGATGAATGTATCAGTTGTTGGGCAGACTATGACAAGTAGTGCTATGGAAAAGCAGAAGAATGATATCACAAAATGGAAAACAGACAGCCATCCGAGAGAGGTGGAGATCTGCATGTATTGGGAAAGAAATTACATGTGCAATCATATTTGCTCATTGAGCCTACAACCTATTTAATTTGAATTATACTGAAATTGTTGGAAACTGATGATTTTGTGAAACAAGGACAGTGATAATGCTATATAGCTGACATCATGTGTACATGTGTACATTTAACATGACATGATTAATCAGCAAAAGAATTTGGGTGGATGGATAATAGGCAGTCATTCAGGGTTCATGCTAAGTTCAGCTGAGACTGATGAACAAGAATGAGGTCCTGGTTAATGAAACTAAATATTGACATAAACAAAAACAAGGCACTTAGCAGTTTGGGATCAACCACTGAATACATACTACCACTATGTATAAGACATTTTAACATAACTGTGTTTATTTAATGTATTACCATATTCAGTAACTATGAGTTTTTCCTACAGTGTATTATTTGTGATTATTACACACATTTCATTTTATGAACATTCATTTGTTCATAAACAAATGAAACAAAATCTAATAAGATACGTGGTCATTTATGTACTGAGAAAAAATATCCAATATTACATATTTGTGAGTGGCAAAAGTATGTACATATTTGCTTTCAGTAACTGCAACAACCTGTAAATGTTTCCACTAACTGTTGATCAGTCCTGCACATCAGCTTGGAGGAATTTTAGCCCATTCCTTCATACAGATTAGCTTCAACTCCAGTATGTTTGTGAGTTACTTCACACAAGCTGCTCGCTTCAGGTTCTTCCACAACATTTCTATTGGATTTAGGTCAGGATTTTGGCTTCAACTTTATTCTTCTTTAACCATTCTTTGTAAAATGAATTTTGTGCTTAGGGTCGCTGTCTTGCTGCATGACCCACATTATCTTGATATCCATTTCATTGACACATCCTGACATTTTCCTTTAGAATTTGCTGGTATAATTCAGAATTCATTGTTCCAACAATAATTGCAACCGTCCTGTCTTTGATGCAATAAAACTGGTCCAAACCATGATGCAATCACCATGTTTCACTATCCTAAGGTTCTTATGCTGGAATGCAGTGTTTCCGTTTCCCTTTCTCCAGACATAACATTTCTCCTTTAATCCAAAAAGTTCTATTTTGGTCTTATCCTTTTTCCCCAGTAGCCTTCTGGTTTGATTGTGATCTTTAGCAAAATGTAGATGAGCAGTGGCTTTCTCCTTGCAATCCGGTCATGCACACCATTGTGGTTCAGTGTTCTCTTGATGGTGGACTCATGAACATTAGCCAATGTTAGAGAGGCCATTAATTGCTTAGAAATTACCATTGTTTGTTTGTGATCTCTTGGACTAGTCTCAAGAACACATTTTCTGAGGTCCACAGAAACCTTTGTGCTTATACACTCCCAAAAGCATGTATTGTGAAGATCCGACTTAGTTCTTTAAATACATCTAGGTGTCCCCCACACCTGATTGTCATGCCATTCATTGGTTGCACCTGGCTCTAATTTCATCTTCAAATGAACTGCTAATCCTAGCGGTTCGTATACTTTTGCCATTCACAGATATGTAATGTTGTATCATGTTCCTCAATAAATAAATGACCAAGTATAATAATTTTGTCATTTGTTTAACTGGGTTCTCTTTATCTGCTTTGTGTAAACAGTTGTGATGTTTTAGGTCATATTCAAAATATAGAAACTCCTCAAACATTCACAAACTAAGCACCACTGAATTTATCTATTATCCAATCCAGGTTTTAGATTGGTGCTTTTAGAATTTTTTTTTTTTTGTTGTTTTATTGCAAAGGCTCATTTGATCAAATCACATATGCTGCTATGTGTGTTATGCCTACTAGGTTACACTGCTAACTAAACTTGTGTTCATTTTATAATGACATTAACATGGTTATTGTAGTTCTTTGTTAACTGTTATGCAACTTATAATTCCATGTAAAGTGGCTCACATGGTAGCCATGGCATAGAAAGCAAAGTATTTTTATGTATTTGTTTATTTTTGTAATTATTTATATTTATATTATTATTATTTTTTACAACATGGTTAAATATTTCCTTTAGGCTAGCTGATTAAAAGCGAGGTAAAGTTACCTTACCGAAATGATGACCGTGTCCTCGCCTTTAAATTTGGGGATATATTTGTCTCCTCTTGTGATTTCCGACTCATTGAGTGGCCTGAAGCGGCACATCACCTTTACCCCGCATTCAGCCGCGTCCACCATGGCACAGCTCCAGCAGGAAGGATGTAGTCTCGGATTCCGGGAAAACTTCAGGCCAGGGGAAAACTTGATACTCTGCGGTAATCAGTTGCGCATCTCCTCCATGGTTGCTTGGAAAATCCAGTATAACACTCTAGCACAGGTAATGAAATTTCCAACAAACACTCTTATTTTATTTATTCGTTGAGGGTAGTGATGAGGGAAGCGCTGGCTCCAATCAGTATCGACTCCTGTGATGCTCTGTTTATGTCCTGTCTCCGTGATCAAAGACCGACAGCTTCAGTCTGAACGCAGCATCAGCACCACGCTGAACCTCTGCTTTAAAAGCTCGGCATGCACATGCGCACTCTGTAATCCTGAAGCAGCCTGGCCATCTACTCTCCAACAGCTCCCTCAGCTGGGTCTTTTGATACTGCAGTTTATTAGAGATTTTAGAGCCGTTCAGTGATATGCATGGTTTTGGCAATATACATACACTCACCGCTCACTTTATTAGGTACCGTTTCTACACTCATTGTCCATTTTATTAGTTCCACTTACCATATAGGCCTAGATGCACTTTGTAGTTCTACAATTACAGACTAATTTCCATCTGTCTCTCTACATATATTGTTATCCCCCTTTACTCTGTTTTCTGATGGTCAGGACCACCAGAATAGCCAGAGGTTTGGGCATTGTTTGGTTGATGGACCACTCTCGGCACTTCAGTAAAACTAATGTGGTGGTGGTGTATTATTGTGTGTTTTGCTGGTACGATTGGATCAGACACAGCAGTGCTACTGAAGTTTGTAAACATGGTGTTCACTCACAGTATGCACTCTATAAGACACATCTACCATATTGCTCCAGCTTGCAGATGTAAAGTCAGAGACAGTATCTCATCTCTTGTTTGTGTTAGTCATCCTCTAATCCTTCATCAGTGGTCATAGGATGCTGCTTACAAGATGCTGGTGGCTGGACAGTTTGGGTTGATGAGCTATTTTCAGTCCAGCAGTGAAAGGTGTTTAAAAACTTCAGCAACACCGCTGTGTCTGATCCACTCCTACCAGCACAACACACACTAAAACACCACCACCACATCAGTGTAAGTGTAGTGCTGATAATCATCCACCATCCAAACAGTACCCGGTCTTCAAGTCCAGATTAAAAACACACTTATTTACTCAGGTCTTTTAATATGAATGTTTACTTCGAAGCACATTTTGTGTTTCTCTATTTCTGAGATGGCATGTGCTTAAGATGTAGCCCACGGCTTCACTGCTGCAGGGACAACTCCTCACTGCCTCCATCAACCTGAGGATGAAGACCTTAGATTCAACGCTGCAGTTGACAACAATGCCTTTCCTACTCATCTGCTGAACGTACTGTAATCCTGTGGTGACTCTGTTCCAGTCCTCATACTGTTACTCAGTACCCATCAGAGGGTAATAACTTCCAAGACACACAAACCTACAGTGACTCTTCTTTTTGACTAACTGTTCCAACTCACTCATTTCTTACTATATATGCTATAGCTTTTTATCCTCTATTGTTTACTTTATTTCATCTTAGTCAATATGTTATTTTATTTTAATTTTGTGTAGTGTATTTTCTTCACTTATATTACTTACATTTAACATCCAGGCTGCCCAAGGAGGTTGGGTCCCTATTTGAATCTTGGTCCTCCCAAGGTTTCCTTCCTGTAAGGTTTGGGGAGTTTTTCCTTTACACTGTTGCCTCAGGCATGCTCAATTAGGGCTTTGAGCCCATATATTTGTAAAGCTGCTTTGAGATAATGCTGTGTTGTAAAAAGCACTATATAAATAAATTTGACTTGACTTGACTTGATCTGTGGTGGTCCTGTTGAGGTCCTGACCATTAGAGAAGAGAGAAAGGGGAATTACAAAGTATTTAGAAAAACAGATGGGCTACAGACTGTAATTATAGAACTACAAAGTGCGTGTACTGTATATGGTAAGTGAAACTGATAAAATGGACAATGAATGTAGAAACAAGGATTTTCACTTTGTTGGACTCATTTGAGATAAACTGGAATACCAACTGTGAACCAGGGGTTATTGTCTAATATAGGTGCCTGACCTTACAGTCAAGTTCCAAATGTTAGTTTGTAGTGAAGACCCAGCTGCTGGCTTATCTATCCAAATGCTGTGTTAGAATAAAAAAAAAAAAACATTCCACCAAAATGTCCAAACTGGATTAACCCAGCGGTCGGGCTATAAATAAAAAATGGGTTCTAAGTAATCCAACACAATGGAATATCAAATTCTTTTAAAGGTACTTAACTACACTATGGCATTTATTAGTCTGATTTTATATATTTTGTCAAGTTCATATTGGGGTACTATGTTTTGGAATACTTACATCACATTAGAGATTCTGGTGACCCTGACCATTAAAGTAAAAAAAAAAAAAAAAAAAAAAAAAAAATATATATATATATATATATATATATATATATATATATATATATATATAGAAGGAAGGACTTATGTATTCTGTTTAAATTGATTGTGGATATTCAATAACAATAGAGAAAAATTTCAGTTTATAAGTAACATTACCTCAGACAGATGCATTGGACCCAGCTGAGTCCACCTTCTCACGAGACGAGTCTGAGACCACTCATTTATGGTCTCAACACTGAGACTGCTCTACTACTACATTACATAACACCCTACCTTTATGCTCAAAGTCCAGACAGAGGTTCAAACCCAGGGAATTGCTGTTAAAACTGGCTCTTATCTTTCATCCACAGAAGCTGCATTTCAAAAGGTTTTTTTTTTTTTCACAAAGGCCTTTAATGGTTTGATTTACTGTATCTTGGCTGCCTGTTAATATGTCTCAATGAGGGCACATCTACCTTTTTTCTTAATGTAAAAAACAATATCTATAACAGGCTTACAAAATGTAAAATTAAAACAAATAAAATGATAACCACCACAATGTGGAGATAACACAGCTTTAAAGTGATACAAAAGAATATGCACATAAATCTATTCATTTTTAACACAGTTTCATACTTATCACCTGCTTACTTGCAACATGTTTTAAATACACTCCTTTAAAACAACATAAAGGCAGCCAAAAACTGTATTTAAAGACCAGCATTCAGCTTATTGCTGATCTCCAGTTCTACTGTCTCCAAGGCAACAGACTGTAAACTCAACATGCAGTGCAAAACAGGGGGAGCAATGAAAACTAATGACGCTTAACAACACACAAACCTTAGGTATGCACCATCGTATGTGCGTTTCATACATGTTGCTTTTCTAAACAGACTGAAATTCATTATTTTTTTAAATAAGTTGAAATGGGACTTGCATAATGGGTGAGTCCAGTGTTACATATGTTTATGCCACAAATTACCGTGGCAACTAAGTTTCCAGTATAATATCAAGAAAGGAATGTAAAGACTGACTAATGGATACATGTAGCTGCTTGGACGTTATGGACCAGACTATGGAGAAGAAGGAAAGGAGCTTGGTAGACCTGTTGTTGAATGAGGAGTTGGAGGAAGCAGGTCGAGGGCTGGACGAGGGACTTTATTCCCAAGAAGAACTGGATTTGCCTCACAATACTGAGGGCAACACCCCTCTTATCACTGCTTGTCAAATGGGTCTCAAAATGGTAAGAGATTCAGAGTCATTTTGGTGTACAGTACGTAAATACACTAAGTAAGTAAATGTTGCAGAGTAGTGAGGAATTTTAACATTTTTTGTATCACTGCTGAGATGAGAATAGCCCACCAATCAAAAATATATCCTGCCATATACTCCCATATGGCTCAGTGGGTAGCATCACCGCCTCACAGCAAGAAGGGTAGAGCAGCCTGAATCCTTTCTGTGTGAAGTCTGCATGTCCTCCCCGTGTCTGCGTGGGTTTACTCCCACAGTCCAAAGACAGGCATGTTAGGTTAATTGGCTAGACTAAATTGCCAATGACTTGAGTGTATGAGTGACTTGTCTTGAGATAACCTTGTGTATGGATGTAATCTTCTGTGTGTCGCTGAACATGGCCACTGATGTTAAAGGTCAGCGACGTTAAATAAATGAATAAACGTAAACCAAATCTGACCACTGACTGTGGCACCATGAGAAATTGTACGTGGTCTTTTAACTACAACTACAAGCAGAACCAACCACAAAGGGGACAGTGATTAGGAATCCTATCTGCTGCACCTCATACACTTGTACTAGTGCAAATGTAAATACCACATCACTGTAATGTCAGTCTAGTTAGAACAGAAAAAGGAAGAGTTATAAACTAAATAATTAAGCTAAATAATCAAATACATTTAGTTATTTAGCAGGTGCCATTATCTAGACTGACTTACAACTGGAACAGTCCAAGCAATTGTGATTTAAGGACCTTGCTCAAGGATTCAAAAAGATTTGAAAGAGATTAACTGTCTATTAATTTAAATGCTAGAATACCACAGTCGCATAAAAAATGATTAAATCTGGCATTACCAATTTTATAGAGGCGGCATGGTTGCACAGTGGTTAGCGCAGTTGCCTCACAGCTCCAGAGATCCCTGGTTCGATCCCAACCTCAGACCCTGCCTGTGTGGAGGGTCTGAGGTTGTCCTCCCCAGGTTTGCATGTCCTACCTCTACATGGGTTTACTCTGAAGTTCAAAGACATGCTTCAGGTTAACTGGATGCTCTAAAATTGTACCACTATGAATGTGTCTGACTAGTATTGATGTAACCTCTGTTATTGTATTGCTCCAGTAATGACTAGCCATTGATGCGATGTTAAATAAAAAAACAATTTTATAGTTGTTAAATAGTTTCCTTTAACTGAAATCATTTGTACCAAACAAAGGAAAAGAGCAAGTATGGGACTTTGGGACTGTGGTGACCTAGCTGTTAAGATGGCCTACCAGAAGGCCCAGGGTTCAAATACCACCTCTGCCAAGCCACCACTGTTGGGTCCTTGAGCAAGTCCCTTAACCCACTATTGCTTGGATTGTAAGACTGTTTCAGCTGCAAGTGTAAGGGTGTCTGCTAAATGTCTAAATGTACTGTAGTGTGTTGTCACAAGACGGTTATAATTTGTGGATATTCCACCAAGAAACAGATCATCAGTGAGTGATCATCTAATGACTAAGATTACATGACCTGTGATGTAATTTCAGCTGTGCCTCCAACCTAGAATATATCTTTTTACTAACAAACATTTAATTACAAAAAATCCTTGGTCTTATGTGCTCTTTCTCCTGTGAATGCAGGTCATGTATTTCCTTTTGGAAAGAGGTGCAGATCCAACTCTGTGCAACCATAGTAATCAAACTGCGGTTCACGTCAGTCAGTCAGACTTACAAAGTGAGATGATGGCAGCCATACTGAGACCCACTGAACATTGCTTTAAGCTCCTTGAGGTCGCCTGGAGAGGGGACATCCATGCCCTACAGCACCTGCTGGTAAGTAGGCCAGACTCTGGCTTTCACTCCCATTTGGCAGATGGGAAACATGACACCCCAGTTAAGTAATTTTGCACACAATGCTCCACCAAAGCACAGTTCTTCCAGTGATCTGACAGACTTCCCTGGATAACAATAATTTACCTTAAATTATTCAGAATGGTAGCCATGCAAAAACAAAAGCGATTAGGTCTTGGGTCTATATACATATTTCTCTAAGAGTAAAGCTTAGCATATATTCCACTAGAATTTCCCTAAGGCTGACCATATAAAACTGAATTAGAATAAAGGAAAATAGGCTCTGCCTACAAAGTGCATAAATAAAAATGGTCCACTTAGCAACAAAGTTGCCTGTGTTTTAGGCTGAGACAGACTCAGTAGACACGAACATTCAGAACCAGAATGGGCTGACCCCACTGATGCTGGCAGTGCGGGATGTGGATCTGTTTGAGGAGCTCCAAGGCACCAATGGATGGGACTACTGCCCCGTAGAAGTAGTAAAGGAACTGCTGGCTCTGTCTGTGTAAGAAAACCACATTTCTGTTGCTTTGAAAAGTTTATGGTACACATTCAGTCATTCAGTTTATGGTACACATGCAGATGAGTAAAATATATATGAAAATATATATAAAGCAAAATAAAATTAAAAACATGGGCTACAGTTATTGATATTCTTGCCTTTAGTCCTTTTTTTTGAAGCCTTATTATGAAGGCCTGTAGTACGTTTTTGATAGGATTGCAGAGAATACAGAGCAAGGAGTCTGAGACCATCCTTAATATCTTAATCTCTCGATATTCTCAAGTGTACTAGGTATTCTCTTTTGGATCTCCAAATATATTCTTATAGAAAATAAAAATCACTTGTGTTATCTACAAGGAAGGCTCCTAGCTCTGGTTGTTTTACGCACTGATCATTTCTCAAACAGTGGGTATGGCCACTTTACTTTTTATTACAATAACCTGATTTTTTGGCAGTCACCCATGCTGATGCCTCTTGTGTCGCATTCATTTTGTGTATTCTAAATTCTTTCCCATGGTGATGAATGTAGCTGGGTCATCTGTGCTACTGTGCCATATTATATTGATACTCTAATGTAAAAGAAGACATGGATGACCTTTCAAGAGTTTCTAAAAAAGAAATAATATATTAACAAGAACATGCCAATAATATATAATAGGATGCCAATAATTTTTAAGGTGACTGTATATAGACACTAATCACAGTAAATGGGATTAATGCACTGATCATTCCATGGGCCTAGGGTGAACAAGGGGTTCAAACTGTGTACTAGCACTCCTGGTAGGGACTCCCAAAATGAAGACATGTAACTTTGTTTCTAACTCGCAAATGATCAGTCTGGTCTGTTCTGCAGAGATGTGCACATCCAAGACCACAAGGGTTATACTGCTCTTCACTATGTCTCTCAGATCAAGAGCTCCATTAAAGAGGAGCTGCTTCAGATTATTTTGGAATACAAATCACAATCAGGTGAGATTATATTTCTGTAACTGCCAATATGTTAGAATATCAAGCAGAGGCACCTTTTGATTCTTGCTTGCGTAATCATAAGGAATTAAAACAATTCAATTGCAAAAATCTGCAGAAAACCTACTTTGAAAAGTCAGTTTGTTGACACATGATATCCCCTTTGTCTTGTACTCTGAAACAGCATCTACATATGTGGAGCAAAAGTTTTATTTCCCGGTCCCCTGTACTAATTTCCTCAGCATCTCTCATGGTCCATCTACACCAGTCAAGGTGAGGGTAAGGTGCCAAAAGAAGCTTTATTTTTACTTCAACAAAACCATTGTTGCAGTCTATGCATCAGCCTTTGGATAACCAAGACATTTATTTGGTTGAATTAACTATAAAATTATGTCTTAATCATTTTAATTAGTGGGATCTGCATGTATAAGCTGTATGTGTGGTTAGTTTGTAAGTTTTAGATATCACAGTTGGCTGGTAACTAAGGTTTCCACCGATTAGATACGTGGGCACCAGATGGTTAGCGTAGAAAAGGGGGCAGTGTCCTAGTATATGGATCTGTTTTGCTATTACAGAATTACTGGTCTATAATAGGCACTACTGATACATACAACATGTTCACATATTGCTTTTTATATAAAGAGGAAGTAACATAATTAATGTTTATATAAATGCTTTTAACAGACAATTTTAACCTTTTTTGCAGAACATAACAAAACCTTATGAATATACTGCTGCAAATGAAAGGCACAAAGGTAAGTTAACATTCCTTCAAAAACATTCCCTGTTTTTATTAAAGCCAGAATATTAACATGACAGAGCTCTACCAACAGAAATACAGTAGCTCTCTGTGTTACTTAACTACCCCTTGAGGAAAGAGTAAACAGACAAGCCAACCCCTGTCAACACACACTGACACTCCCACAACCAAACCATACCACAGAAAAATTGTGACAATGGAGGGGGTGGTTCTGAAAGATCACTTGACCGCTTTGCACCAATTGACTGTGAACTAAACCCAACTCAGCACATCTCTAAACAGGAACTAATGCTCAGATAAAGTAACGTGCGATTAGAGGATTTACTGAACCTAGAAAATAACATCTGACAAGGCAAGAGGCTGGGGTACTGTTGTTTTATGTATTCCTGATTATGCTGATTATTAATTTGATTATTAATAACTTACGAATAACTGGGTTATAATGACTGTAAATGGCTTGTTTTTGTTTTTGATGTGGATGGTAAATTTCTTGATTACTGTAATAACACTGGAAGAGACTAATATACATGCATTCTTTTTCTTGTAATACCCGTGATAGATGTTAATAATCATATTCAGAAAAAAAAAGATTAATTGTGTCTTGGGAACACAAAGTGAATAAGGCACAGAACAGACTGCTTTCCCTGCAAATCAAATGCTTACTCATTGTGTACCTGACATGTGTCTGCAGATAAGATCATGGCCCTTTGCTTCCACAGTGCCATGGAACCTAAGAAGAGCACCACACAAAGCCTCACACATCAGGCAACTGGGTGAGTCAGCTGAGCACATAAGCACACAACCACATAATTAGGCTTCATTAGCATTTAAATGAATAAATTAGTCAGTAAACAAATAATTGCACAGTTGAACAAATACCTATCAAAAAGCAGCAGCTGCGCTTGAATGCACAGTACAACTGTATGCCTGATGAAGCTATCCCAGCCCCTGCATATTCAGTCTTTTGGTCTGTTCCATACAATGACAGCACTGAGGAATACAATTACAGGTTCAACCACCTGTCAGCAGAGGACCATTCCAGGTCACACAATTATACTGCAACAAGGAGGGGAAGGGTACAGAGAGGCTAAAATATTGCATTTATATTCAAGAAAGGTTCATTATTTTCAAAGTCTATACTTTAGAGTATAACACAGAGTGTGATGCTTCCTTAGGTGCACATCATCATTACCAAGCCTGAGAAACAGGGGTAAATGCTGGACCAAATTTGGCACTGTACATTCCACTTCTCATGACACAATTAGAACATCCACAGTATCCATATCCCCAAGACTCACAGACAAGAGCAAAACCATTCTACAGTCTCCTTCATTATCCAGATTTTCTCAGCCTAGCCAGTCAACTTCAAGTCTGGCCCTTCTTGATGCAAAATTCCTACTACAAGTACAGACCAATATACACAACAGTAAGTATTACAGTACTACATCTATAAGTAAATGTCATATTTGGCAAGTATAAAAGACATTAACTGTTCAATTTCTTTAATGTATTGCAGGACTCAGTAGTGGCGAAATGACAACCGATGTTAAAGGACAAAAGGTATAAAGCTTTCGTGGCAAAAAATCAATGACTGAAAAGTACCTAACAGCATGTAATACCTCCACAAATACTGACGGGAATTTCCTGTAGACTGGGATTTTTGCCACTGCTGTAGACCTACCAGCAGTGGCATGACCGTACGTTTCGATACACCTTCAAATTCAGCTACTTCCTTACACTATGGCCTTTCGCATGCCCAAATGCAATCACCCCTTTTTGCCAATCATTAACATCTGCTTTGCAACCCATTTTCCACACTGAACCAACTTTTCTCAATTGATGAATTCCATCGCACACCCCAGAGCTACAGTAGTTATAGACCGATCATTCTCATGCAATGCCATCTGCAGGAGCCTAAAGTTACTACCACCTTAAATTAAACAAGCAAGGTGACCAATTTTTATGTCCGGGGAGTATATAATCACCCAGAACACCAATAGCAGCACCCTATTTTTTTTATACTGATAGGATGCCCACAGGAAGAAATGTAGCATTAAAATAGGATCATCAGTTGTTTAACAGTGTTAACACTATGTTTTGCTTATCAAGCATTCAGTTCTACAGTGGTGCTTGAAAGTTTGTGAACCATTTAGAATTTTCTATATTTCTTCATAAATATGACCTAAAACATCATCAGATTTTCACGCATGCCCTAAAAGTAGATAAAGAGAACCCAATTAAACAAATGAGACAAAAATATTATACTTGGTCATTTATTTATTGAGGAAAATGATCCAATATTACATATTAGTGAGTGTCAAAAGTATGTGAACCTCTAGGATTAATTTGAAGGTGAAATGAGAGTCAGGTGTTTTCAATCAATGGGATGACAATCAGGTGTGAATAGGCACCCTGTTTTATATAAAGAACAGGGATCTATCAAAGTCTGCTCTTAACACATGTTTGTGGAAGTGTATCATGGCATGAACAAAGGACATTTCTGAGGACCTCAGAAAATGAGTTGTTGATGTTCATCAAGCTGGAAAAGGTTACAAAACCATCTCTAAAGAGTTTGGACTCCACCAATACACAGTCAGACAGATTATGTACAAAAGGAGGAAATTCAAGACCATTGTTACCCTCCCCAGGAGTGGTCGACCAACAAAGATCACTCCAAGAGCAAGACGTGTAATAGCAGAATCACAAAGGACCCCAGGGTAACTACTAAGCAACTGAAGGCCTCTCTCACATTGGCTAATGTTAATGTTCATGAGTCCACCATCAGAAGAACACTGAACAACAATGGTGTGCATGGCAGGGTTGCAATGAGAAGGCCACTGCTCTCCAAAAAGAACATTGCTGCTCGTCTGCATTTTTTTTGCTAAAGATCACATGGTCAAGCCAGAAGACTACTGGAAGAATGTTTTTATGGACGGATGAGACCAAATAGAACTTTTTGGTTTAAAAGAAATGTGTTATGTTTGGAGAAAGGAAAACACTGCATTCCAGCATAAGAACCTTATCCCATCTGTGAAACATGCTGGAGGTAGTATCATGGTTTGGGACTGTTTTGCTGCATCTGGGCCAGGACGGCTTGCCATCATTGATGAAGCAATGAATTTTGAAATCTATCAGAGAATTCTAAAGGAAAATGTCAGGACATCTTTCCATGAACTGAATCTCAAGAGAAGGTGGGTCATGCAGCAAGACAACAACCCTAAGCACACAAGTCGTTCTACCAAAGAATGGTTAAAGAAGAATAAAGTTAATGTTTAGGAATGGCCAAGTCAAAGTCCTGACCTTAATCCAATTGAAATGTTGTGGAAGGAGCTGAAGCGAGCAGATAATGTGAGGAAACCCACCAACATCCCAGAGTTGTCACAACAGAGAGGGTCACACCAGATACTGAAAGCAAAGGTTCACATACTTTTGCCACTCAGTAATATGTAATATTGGATCATTTTTCTCAATAAATAAATGACCAAGTATAATGTTTTTGTCTCATTTGTTTAACTGGGTTCTCTTTTTCTACTTTTAGGACTTGTGTGAAAATCTGATGATGTTTTAGGTCATATTTATGCAGAAATCTAGAAAATTCTAAAGGGTTCACAAACTTTCAAGCATCACTGCATATCACGTGTGGAGACTTACTTTGTTTACATTTACAACTTTCAGGGTCCACTTCCTGGTTTGCACTCACAAATTCCAAAACATCTGCCTCCACTTGAGAGTGGATATCGGGATGGACCCATGCTTTCAAGTCTGCAGAATCCACTGGTGCTTGAGCCAATCAGTACCATGCCCTTTGGCTCAAAAAGGTTCACCAGACTGAGCTCAAAAGGGTCTAGAGGCAAAGGGAGAGGAAGTGAGGACAGCATTTCAAGCAGTTGTAGCAGTCAAAGCTCGTTGAACGAGGAGGAGGAGGAGGACGAGGATAAGAACAGCCATCAAGAAACAAAGCACCTGTTTAGAGGTGCCTTAGGAAGAGAACCACTAGTTACTCAAAAAGCCCTTTCACCATTTCAACATTTAAGTATAATGGATATTAAAGAGCACAAGTCAAATAAAGATCCACTTCTCAGATGTCAGTTTGAACATCCAGATGTTGACGATCAGATGAAACCTTTTGACAAGACTTTAAAAACACTGCAGATATGTGACACTGTGAATGTTTCAGAGCAGAAAGGGACAATATGCTTGGCAGGCCTCTCTAAGGAGGACAAAATTACTGAACTGCAGTGTCATACCAGTGGGATTGAAGAACAAGGAGACACGGTCATAAAGGACATACATGTAAGCGGCATTACACTATCCAGTGCTGACCCTGAGCATAGCCTCTCATCTGCATCACTGCAAACAAGCACTGTCAAACATAATACCATCTGCAAGGAAGGAAAGTCCAAAACTTTTCACACTTATCAATCACTTAACATGTTGACACACAAAAGTACAAACCATGATAATTTTACATCCAAAAGGAATATTAGGAGCCTTTCACAAGCCATCATTACAGAGATGAACCATAAAGATGATGGCATCAGTGAAGAGGTAAAGAGGAAAGCACCCACAAAAAATCAAAAAGATGCTTCAGTCAACCAGAGGAGAACACCTGGGACACAGCAACACTTACGTCTGACTGAAGCCAAAAAGAATTTGAATAAACCACAAAGTCAAAAGCGACTTCTTAACAGGGAAACAAGGACAGCAAGACAGGCTAAGAAGCCAGGGATCTTGGGAACACAGAGAGCGAAATCATCTCTAGATTATGTGAGTTACAGTGACATGTTTCTAGAAATTCATCAGGCAGATGAAGGACCAGCTATTTTCGAGATGTTTGCCACTCCAGTATATGAAAATCTTAGAGCAGGCAGTTCAGTAGAGAGAACAAAGAAAGTAAAGTCTGCTCCCCCTGTTAAGAGGAAATCAAATGGACAACACAGGGCTTGCAAGTCTGTGGAAGGTAAAATACGAAAATGGCCACAGAAATGTACCCATGCTAAAGGCAAACATCACAAGACTAAGGAGATTCAACCAAGTGAACACGATAACAACCATCAGTCAGTCAAGATAAATACGAAATCAGTAATATCTGGCCTTGTGGGGAATAATCAGTTAAAGAAATGTGAAATTCTCACCAATGAGGGGGATAAGAAGCATGTTTCAGATACAAGAGAAGAGACTGTACGTAGTCCTGTGCTATCAGTCATTGAAGAAGTTATTTCAGATACAGCAAAGGAGACACCCATCTCTAAATATCTGGGAGATTTGTTGACTTCATTTAATTCATTCAGAAGATCCTATGTTGGTATGCAATATTTAAAACAGAAGACAGCTTGTAATGATAACAGTGACATCTCAAGTGAAGATGAAGACCCAGCAATACACTTGCTCCCAGCACAACCCCTCATCAACACATGGACAAGTGACAGGACCAAGACACTTATGTACAAGAAATTACTGGATGAAGTGGATGAAGGGCCTGTGACAGATGATTTGCTAAGATGTTTAGCAGAAGAATTAATTTCATTGGAAAAGAGAGAGGTTGAAACCATGAAGCCTGAAAACCCTGAGATGAAAATGAGAAATGATGTTTCCTCAGAAATCAGTGAGGTAAAATAAACCACATACAAGATAAATTAATGTTCCAGTGTAGTTTGTTATTATGACAAATTCTATTTAATAGTGTACTAAGCATTTCTATGTGATCTGGCAGGACACTACCAGGACATCTTCAAAAAACCTGCTTCACTCTGAAAGGTCCAGTGTAGGTGCTGCCATCACATGGACAAAGGGGGAGGTTTTGGGCAGAGGAGCATATGGAACTGTAAGTATACCTCTGTTCAGTCATTCAACTGGAAGCAGTCCAACAGTAATTTAAAGGTATTAAAACAGACACTTAACATGTCATTAATCTATATGCAGTGAGCTTAGGAGTATTCAAACACCTTCACTTTTTGTGCCTTTTATCTAAATTGCCAAGTGAACACTTTTTCTTTTAAATCTGGAGCCTACCTGCAGCAAACTGAATTGATCAGACATACAGTACTCTGGAAAAGTCTAAGGCGATCATTACATTAGATAGGATTAGATATATATTCATTGACAAAAAAAATAACACACCCAGATAGAAATTATGGCTTGCTGCCTTCTTTTGCAGTGGCGCAATGAACAAGAAACCTGGACTGTTATGGACTGGAACTGTATCATCTTTAGCAATGAATGTAGATTGTGTTTGGGATCCAACGACAGAAGTTTGGAACCACCAGACCTATTTTGAGAGTTGCCCATCTTATCAAATTGAGTAACCGACCAAGAAGTGCCTTGGTCAGTAAGGTGACCAAGAACACAAAGGTCACTCTAACAGAGCTTCAGAAGCCCACTGAAGAGATAGCAGAATAATAAACTAGAACCTCGATGTCGATGTGCATACTTCACATTTTATTCGAACTTTGACTCCATGACTTTAGTTTCGCTCTTAGATTTATCATCTACGCCGCCCAAGGAGGTTGGGTCCCTTTTTGAGTCTTGGTCCTCCCAAGGTTTCTTCCTAGAACTAGGGAGTTTCTCCTTGCCACTGTCGCCCTAGGCTTGCTCAATTTGGGATTGGATGTAGTTATTAGGAGATAATCTAAACTTGTAGCTTTGAGTTTGAATCTAAAGTTGTTTTGAGACAATGCTCCATTGTAAAAAGTGCTATATAAATAATTCATACTTGACTTGAACCTCAAATCTAGATGTGCAAAACTTGTAAAATCTTACACAAGATGACTCAAAGTTTCAGATACTGTAGAAAAGAGCAAAAATACTGATGATGATAATAATAATAATAATAATAATAATAATAACAACAATATAAGAAGAAGAAGATGAATAAGAATATATGCTTTTTATTTTAATACATTTTCAATATATTTCACTTTGTCATTATGGTCTGAGTGTAGACTGATGGGCAAATATACCAATTTTTATCGTTCAAGTTCATGACACTCCTGTGTTTCTGAATAAACCATCATAACAATGTCAATAATGACATCATACCCATGTTCTTAAATTGCAGGTCTATTGTGGGCTAACTAATCAAGGCCAGCTGATTGCAGTTAAACAAGTGACATTGGAAGTCTTTAATTCAAGTTCAGACAGTGCAAAAAAGGAGTATGATAGGTTGGAAAGAGAAGTGGATCTTCTGAAAAATCTCAATCATCCAAACATAGTGGGATTCCTGGGCACAGCTCTTTCAGGCAACCTAGTAAGCATTTTAATGGAATACATCCCAGGGGGCTCCATTTCAAATGTTCTCTATCGCTTTGGACCCTTGCAAGAGAAGGTGTTCGCTCTCTATACCACACAGATCTTGGAAGGAGTCACTTACCTTCATGACAACAGAATCATTCACAGGGACCTGAAGGGAAACAACATTATGCTAATGCCGAATGGCACCATCAAGTTGATCGACTTTGGTTGTGCTCGTCGCCTTAACTGCCTGACACACCCTGGAGGTCACAGTGATGTCTTGATGTCTGTGCATGGAACCCCATACTGGATGGCTCCGGAGGTGATTAAGGAAAGTGGTCATGGGAAGAAATCGGACATCTGGAGCATAGGTTGCACAGTTTTTGAAATGGCCACAGGAAAGCCACCTCTGGCACACATGAGCAAGATGGCAGCTCTCTTCTATATTGGAGCCTGTAAGGGTTCAATGCCCTCATTACCTGGTGACTTTTCAGAGGAAGCTAAAGGCTTTGTGCAAGCATGCTTGATCATGTAAGTGATTTGGATATTTCTCTCTCTTTTCTGAATATATGTTATTTATACTTGGAAAAGCACAGTTAAAAAAAGTTAGATTTTCTGAAGTTTTGCTAGACAACTTTGGAGCCCTGTTCATTCACTGAGAAATCTAAGTAAAATCTAAGCAAAGTTATAACAAAGCTATTTCTATATAGTATCTAGTGTGAACAATACCTCCATAGGTGACAAACGAATGGACACTTTAATAATATACACTTCCATGTTTAAAACTATCAAAATTTAATCAACCTAAGAGAATGAATTTGATTTATTTTAATGTTTACTTTATTTTTGGCAGTGACAAAGAACAAAGACCATCAGCTGCAGAATTATTAAGACATCCATTCATCTTTCACCACAGGCATGTCAATGGTGAACCTTGTCCAAATGCTCATCACATAGCCCACTACTTGTAGTTAACTATATCTTGTTGTATAGTTGTAATAATTTTGTGCCATGTCTTTCTTTTCTAATATTGAAGAAGCAAGTTTTACAGTTTTTAGCTTCCAGTAAACTAGGAAAACACTTGCACAACTGTGATCAAGTAGGATTAGTCCCAGATAATTTGGTGTCAACTGATCTGCTTTTATGTAACACAGTAGTGGAAACATGCAGGTTTTCTTTAAAAACGTTTTGTAATAAACAAATTGTGTTTTCTTGTTTAAAGATATACAGCCCAACAGAGGTTCTTTGAACAAAATTTCTAAAGTTAAACAATTCCATATGACAGGGAAACAATGACTTACACATACAAACATATATACTTACATAACACACTTACATACAACCCCAAATCAGAAAAAGTTGGGACAGTATGTTTTGTCTGGACAACGTAATTTCATTTGTTAATATACCCATTCCTGCATTTCAGGCATACAACACATTCAAAACCAGTACAACATTTACCACTTTGTAATGTTGTCATTCATTTTCACAACACTTAAATGATGTTTTGGCACTGATGATACCAAGCATTGTTTCAGGTGATATTTTGTCCCATTCTTCCTACAAACACATCTAAGGGGTGTAACAGTACGGCGCATCTTTCATTTTAAAATTCTTCACACATTCTCTTCTTGGGACAGGTCAGGACTGCAGGCAGGTCCCGTACCCTTTTATTCTGCAGCCATGCCTTGTGTGCAGCATGTGGTTTTGCATTGTCTTGTTGAAAAATGCATGGCTGTCCTTGGAAAAGATGTCTTGAAGGCAGCATATGTTGTCCTAAAATCTCAATGTACTTAACTACTAATTAAAGATTTGCATGGGTTCTTCCCTTCCCTCAGAATCAGTCACTGAAAGAGAAAAAGAAAGAAATGAATGAAATCTACAATAAGAAAGGCACAGTTCTAGTGAAGATATCAGTTAAATGGGTTACATTTTAGTTCTGCATCACAATTCTACAAATTATAAATGTTGTTATTTCTACTAGTCAGTTCCTTATGTACAAGATGCTTAATCTTTTCTAGTTCTTACTTTTAAAATTAGACTAACTTAATTCAGTGGAAATGATGTGTACAAGAAAAATCGCATGCCTAAGATTACCAACACTGTATACACTGAAATTTAGTCTATGAGAAATAACCACTCAATGTCAGATCATTATACAACCCCAATTCCAATGAAGTTGGGACATTGTGTAAAACAAATAAAAACAAAATACGATGATTTGCAAATCCTTTTCAACCCATATTCAATTGAATACACTATGAAGACGAGATATTTAATTTTCAAATGGATAAATGTTTTTTTTTGTTTGTTTTTTTGGCAAATATTCACTCATTTTGAATTTGATGCCTGCAAAAACGTTCCAAAACAGTTGAGACAGGGGCAACAAAAGACTGGGAAAGTTGAGGAATGCCCAAAAAACAGCTGTTTGGAACATTCCACAGGTGAACAGGTTCACTGGAAACAGGTGAGTGTCATGATTGGGTATAAATGGAGCATCCCCAAAAGGCTCAGTCGTTCACAAGCAAGGATGGGGCGAGGTTCACCACAAATAGTCCAACAGTTTAAGAACAACATTTGCAATTGCAAAGAATTTAGGGACTTCCTCATCTACAGTCCATAATATCATCGAAAGATTCAGAGAATCTGCAGAAATCTCTGCAAGTAAGCAGCAAGGCCGAAAACCAACATTGAATGTCTGTGACCTTCGATCCCTCAGGCGGCACTGCATTAAAAACCGACATCATTCTGTAACGGATATTACCATATGGGTTCAGGAACACTTCAGACAACCATCTTCAGTGAAAAGTTAAAACTCTCCCATGCAAAACGAAAGCCATATATCAACAATATCCAGAAATGCTGCCAGGTTCTCTGGGCCTGAGATGGACTCACACAAAGTGGAAAAGTTTCCTGTGGTTTGACGAGTCCACATTTCAGATTGTTTTTGGAAACCATGGACGTCATGTCCTTTGGGCCAAAGAGGAAAAGGACTGTCCGGATTGTTATCAGTGCTAAGTTCAAAAGCCATGACATGGGTAGCTTACACATCTGTGAAGGCACCATTAATGCTGAAAGGTACATACAGGTTTTGGAGCAACATATGCTGCCATCCAAACACCGTCTTTTTCAGGGATGTCCCTGCTTATTTCAGCCAAGGCACATTCTGCACGTGTTACAACAGCGTGGCTTCAGAGTAAAAGTGCGGGTATTAGACTGGGCTGCCTGCAGTTCAGACCTGTGGCGCTTTACTAAGTGCAAAATACGACAACGAAGACCCCGGACTGTTGAGCAACTGAAGTTGTACATCAAGCAAGAATGAGGAGGAATTCCACTAACAAAGCTTCAACAATTAGTTTCCTCAGTTCCCAAAAGCTTATTGAGTGTTGTTAAAAGGAAAGGTGATGTAACACAGTGGTGAACATGCTCCTGTCCCAACTGTTTTGGAAGGTGTTGCAGGCATCCCATTCAAAATAAGTGAATAATTGCAAAAATCAATAAAGTTCATCCGTTTGAACATTAAATATCTTGTCTTCATAATTTATTCAACTGAAGATAGGTTGAAAAGAATTTGCAAATCATCGTATTCTATTTTTATTTTTACACAACGTCCCAATTTAATTGGAACTGGGGTTGTAGATAAGAACATGTTTAAGCACACATTATAGAAACCTTATGCTTTTATAAGATTTTCATAAGGTGTGCTTAAACATTTATTATCTATAATAGTCTGACATTATGAGTGGTTATCAAGGCCCTGCGTCAATAGCAGTCAATTGTGTACTACTCAATATAATGACTTACTCTGAATCAGTACAACTCAATTAGTGACGTACTTGTGATATGCTTGGACAATCTGCAATCAACACACAAACAATTAAACAAATAAACAGATGTGTAGTATGTACCCATTATGCGTGTTTATTATATACCCACTTTCAGACCCACTTTTAGAAATCACAGTAACTCAAAGTCGCAGACCATTTAAAGGCAGAGAGATGCTGAGGTGCACAGTGCATAAAAATCACCAACTCGCTGCTGATTCGAATAACTTCAGAGTTCCAAACCTTCTCTGCACTATCATCAGCACAAAAACATTGTGCTGAGAGCTTCAAGTCTGGGTTTGGTGAATGCCAGACCATGTTACCTGCCTGGCTGGATTGTGTCAACTATAAAGTTTGTGGAGGAGGGATAATACTATGGGGTTGTGTTTCAGGGGTTGGCCTAGGCCCCTTAGTTTCAGTGAAGGGAAATAATATCAGAAAAAAAAAATAGTAAATGAATAACCTCAATCATTACAACAAATTATCTCAGTGTTGCAATTGCTATTTGAATGCAAGAATGGATTATCTGTACTTTGTACTGTGTTAAAATGCTAACATTTAAATAAACAGTCCAAAGACAGATTTTAAGTTTAGCGGAAAGTTATCATAGTCACTAATTTTACCCATGTCAGTAAACCTTAAGTGCATTAAAACTATTTCAGACAAACACAAGGTCTGTAAAAAGGTCTGTTTTTAACATAATTATGTCTTAGTTTACTTTGATTTTCTTTTTAGTTATTTCATACAGTACACCTGTATGCCTATATAGCATACACTATGGATTTAGAATGGGAAATCAAATGCTCCTGCAGGTATGTGTGGGTGTCCCAATACTGTTGCACGTATAGTGTGTGCACGCACGCACGCACGCACGCACGCACGCACACACACACACACACACACACACACACACAGGTGCTTGAAAGCGTGTGAACCTTGTACAATTATCTGTATTTCTGTATACATTTTGTACAAACTAAAAGCACTAGCTTTTCACATCTTAAAGGTAGATAAAGAGAACTCAAACTAATTAGACAAAATTATACTTGGTCAGTTATTTATTGAGGAAATGATCCAATATTACATATCTGTGAATGGCAAAAGTATGTGAACCCCTAGGATTATCAGTTAATTTGAAGGTGAAAATTGAGTCTAGTGTTTCCCATCAATGTGATGACAATTCGCTGCATGTGGGCACACTGTTGTATTTAACGAACAGGGATCTATCAAAGTCTGATCTTCAAAACTTGTGTAAGAATATCATAGTAGGAACAAAAAAATCTGAAAAATAGATGTTGATGCTCATCAGGCCTGCAACACATTCCAAAAAAAGTTGGGATAGGGACAATTTAGGGCTAGTAATGACTTTAAAACACTAAATAATGATGTGACTTCAAACAGGTGATCATTGTATTTGTCTGCAGTTTGCATGACTGTTCATCAGAACTATTCTTGACATCCTCCTCTGACCCCTTGTGTCAACATGTCCACAGGATCCTCTTTCGCTGGATATTTTTTGTCATTCACTCCCTTCTCTGTATACTCTTAACACCATTGCATGAAAAAACCCCACAGGTTTGTCAGTTTGAAATACTGGCCCTGGCTTGTCTAGTACTGATGACAACGCCCAATTCGAAGTTGCTCAGATCGTTCAATCTTCCCAGTCTAATGTGTGTGCACTGAAACTGATCCACACAACATTTGCTCATGTGGTACTATGCTGCACTCCAGAATCATGTGTCTAATTTATATACAGGGAAGCTTCACTCATAAATAGCATCTCTAATAAAGTATGTTGTTTGCCACTGGTACGTTAATGCAGAAGCCTTAATTTCCAAACCCAAAATACCAAAATGAATGCTGTTCCACTCATTGGTAATGTCTTCAAACAACTGACAAGTATTTGAAAAATGCTTTCCAGTTTGTGTTTAAGGTGAGACCAACTATTCTCTATAGGGATCAAATCTAGATTACAGGCCAAAGCCTGGAGAACTGTGGCAGATTACAAACTAAAGGGTAATAAACAAGATTTTGCACACCCACATATGTTAGTTCCATATCTTATAAATAGCATTGTGCATTTCCTTGCAAACTTTCTGATCAATGATTTGTTAGGACCAGTAAAAGACTAATATTTAACACACACACTCAAACTCACACAGAGAGATTGAACCTAAGGCAGTAGAAACATTGGTATTTATTGTTAGACTCTAAATGAAAGTAGCCAAGTAACAAAATTAAACCACTTGTACTCTTCTTGCTCCAATATCTACAATTCTGCGTCACCTGCTTTACTCTCAAAAGTATGTGCATAAAAGAATTATCTATGGAATAAACTGACCTCTGAAAAAGACGGCACATGATCTGTAGACTCAACACTGATAGAATGACAGGACTGATCCTTTTTACCAATGATTTAACACATCTGTAATGGAATTATAATTTTGTACATGTAAGATAAAGCATCAAGCCAAGAAAAGTTTTAAATGCACTTCACAGCAATGGTTATGTAAACGGTATAGCACTATAGTTATTTCTATTTTTTATTTTGTGGCACAGCCTTTGGCATCCAGCTCTCGGAGGTCACAATAATAATTAGAAGAGATTACAAACTGCACAGCCTCTGACAACATGCCAGGCGATGTCTGTTAGATTGACTAACATATGGAATTATGCCCTCTTCTGGCAGCCATGCAACAGTACAGGGGCACAACCGTCACTAAGATGGTGCAGTCTCATTAAAGATTGTTTCTTACAGGTATTCACAAATCTCAGCCCTCCCGACAACAATAACAGCAATGCACACATTGCCAAACCTGAGGATTTATGGAATAGCTTTTAACATACAAAAAAAATAAGAGAATGTTTATCTGCTTGTTCTGTAATCAGAATTCTACTTTTTCCCCTTTAGATGGCCGGAATATAAATAAACACACAAAGTATTAAACAGAAGAGTAACGCATTCACAACTGCGCAAACTTAATCACTGTGCTGCCAGCTTAATGACAACATTTAAAACAATTTGAGGAAGACATGTCCTTCTTCAGTGCCTTGCAGTTCACTTAAATTAAAGGGTAAGGAAATTGCACTTTACATGCCTTGCAGCTCATTAACATTTTTATCCCATGGAGAATGAGAGAATAAATTTATTTTCACTTGATTGGCCCTATCATGCACACTATACACACATCCAGCCACCATGACCCATTAGAAAATATGGAGGACAAAGCAGCAATTACACATACAGAAACAGGCAGCTCTGAACTGAACTGCCAGCAGAACTGAAGTTCAGGAAGCATTTTTTACTCCTCTCAAATCTTGGCTCACATTATTTTTTCCTTCTTCTTGAGGAACGAAACCTAATTAAACGTCATGCTTCAATGTAACTTCCTTCTCTACACGCTTAGGAGTTTGTTCCTTGGGCGCTTAATAGAGAATCAAGAATGTTGAATGAGTTTGTGTAGTGCACGTGAGCTGCTGGCGCTGTCATGGCCGCGGCTCTCCACCAGCTCCTTGCCCGCTTTCCCCACCATGCTGAGATGGCCGTAGCCCACCTGCTGTGTGACAGTGGGGAAGGGAGGGTGGTTAAGAACACAGCTGTGAGAGGACACACACTGCTGTACAGAGGAAAGAGGAGAGGAACTACCTGTGCCTGTCTTGGAGCTTTTGCTCTTTTTCGAGTGGTGATTATGGCTGCCATCGGCATGTGACCTCTTGCGCGAGGAGCCCGAGGACTGCGCCACACTCGCACCCTCGCCAGCAAGGACTATGGGGCTTCTGAGGGTGGAACCATTGCCGCTGTGTGTGTGTGGGATTGACTGGCCGTGTTTATGATGGTGCCGATGAGCAGAGTGCTTCTCCTTGCTCACCAGCGGGCTGGAATGCTTGCTCAAGGCACTGCCCTCATCTGAAGAGCTGTGCCGCTCTGAGGAAACTTTGATTTTCATCTTCAGCTCCTCCTTACTCCCTCCACCCTTCTCCACCTGGGGCGGGACTGGAAGGCGAAGCTTTAGCGAGCTACCTTTGTCCCGTTTCTCACCTTTCCCTTTCTCCGGGCCTGCCAATGGCAGTTTCATCTTAAGTGGAGAGGTGGTAGTGGTGCTACTGCTGCTGCTTGAACCCTGCTGCCCATGAGAGTAAGGCTGAGGTGGCTTTCGAGGCTCAACTTGGCCAGAGTTTATATACAAATCTCTGGGCTCGGGTTCGGTGCTTGGCTGCTCTTGCCTCCGTTTCTGTGCTGCCAGCTCTGCCGCATGCTTCTCCTTGTACTTCTCCAGAGACATTTTCTGTGGCTGAGGTGTGGGTGGAGGCAGACATATAGGAGCTTGATGCTTACTAGTCTTGTGATCTTGTTTAGCTGCACTGTGCTCAGCACTTTTGTCATGCCGATGAAGTGGAAGCTGTTTTAGAGGGTACGAGTCCGTGCGACCTTGGTCATGAGGCCAATCACTGGGTGCGGTAAAGGTGTACGAGCTGCACTGTGTGTTGGTCATATGCTCCAAGGAAAGGGTGGTACTGGGTAGGGACAAGGGGAATGAAGTGGAAGGTTTAGAAAATGTCGTGTTTGCAGAAACCCCAGGAATGGGATCTAGAACCGACTGGTCTTGGGTTAATGAGGGGCCAGCAATGGCGCTGCTATCTGATGATGTTCCATCCGTTTTGGGTTTTCTGGCTGCTTGTGTTGCCTGACAAAAGTAACAAGACTAGTAAATACTGTATATTGAAAAACAAGCAAAAAACCTCAAACTCAATTAAATCAATATCAAACACTAGCATTTACCCTCCAGTTTCGTATCCTCTTCAACCTGCTTGGTGTCTTCTCCAAAATTTGAAGAAACTCATGTGTCAGTTCTGCAAGAGTAGATGTAGCATGTCAGACAATAGCAAAAGTACAGAGGCTTGCAGTTGTGTTGTTGATCATCCTCCTCCTCCTCCTCGCAGCTATAAATTAAACATTATAATTTCTTCCTGGCTATATCCACCACTCACCATCAAGCAACTCAAGTGTGACTGAACTGTCCACATATTCCCACCAGTGTTTGCTATCCGTGGACACTGGAATCTCCCAGTTAGACCACTTACAGGCTAGATGAATGCACACACAGGCTATGACCGTGGGCCTGTATTGCAGGCAGAATGTCGTAAGATGGAGGCTGCGTAAAAAGAATAAGACAAAAACAGAAAAGGTCTTCATTACCCATAGTGGCTTTAATCAAACTGAGACAGTTGTAAATGTTTAAAAAAAAAGTCAATAGACTCGAACGGCTAGTACTCAGCCACATTAAGTGATTGAGTCTTAACTGAAACAAATATCCAGGAGTGAGAAGCAATTCTGTATGCCATTGTACACAGCATATCAAAACAGGAAAACGTCTCAAAGCGAAGAGACTACTAAATACAAGTATCTACAACTGGCTGTCATAAAAAAACCTGATGAAAAAGATCAGTTTAATAAATCAAGAGCTATGTAATAAAAGAAAGGGTTAACTCGAAACTAATTGTTCTAACATCGAATTAAGTAGATAATCTAAACATTCCTTTCCAAACAGCATGCAGTTATTGTTCTGAAGGAAGCAGAAAGGTTCATGAGGCTGCGGTAAAGGGCACATATGGTTACCATCCACATTTTCACCTTAACGTCCCAAGAACCTGACAGTAACGCAGTAACACAATGATCAGTTAATTCAAACAGCCAAGCAGATGTTTTGAACTCATTAACAATGCTTAAATTTGTTAATTGTCTCAAAAGAAATTGGTATGGATTCTACATTTCTTATTTTTCTATACACACTAATGTAGTGATGTTTACACCATCTAATTTACAATTTTAGTAATAATTATTTATTACAGCTTTAGCACTACAGAAATCAGAAGGTCATGGTAAAAGCCGGATGGTCACCCTATGTTATAAATCAAGATCAATGATTGGAGATGGGACGTGCGGATTGGGCAGCTTTTATTCGTTTAAACACACACACACACACACACACACACACACACACACAGAAGTGTAGACAGTCCCACATCCAAACATTGAGAAATTCTATAAAAGAAACAATAACACTATAATCCGACCATATTTGTCAGTAAACACAATCATAAGTCTAGCATAAAAGCATCTCTACCAAAACATTCAAGAGAGAAATCACTATGACTAACCCGTTGAGGACCTTTTCACTTCAGCAGCACACCTGAGATATTGTTGTGATAAAAAACCCAATTAATTACTAACACTGGTTTCTTTTTCTAGACTAATTCAATTCTGAAAAACAGGTCCTTAATGGGTTTTAATTAACCAACTATTAAAAATAAGTGAAAGAAAAATGAAAAGAACTAAAAAAATCATTCACTGAAAACACAAAAATATATATATATATATATATCAGGCATATTATCAAGTTGATTTGACTAACAAAAAAATAACAAATAACAAATAACAAAAATAATCTAAGGGGTCTGGGAACTTACCTTGCAGCCTTCTATGTAATGCTTACATCTGTGTAATCTTTAGCTGCTATTCAGGCTACCAAAGTGTCTTTTTTAAGACAAATGCACTTGTAACCAAGCAAATGTGAGGTTCAAGAGCACCACTACACTTCGCATTGTGCATTCAACCCCTCTGTGCCAACATTGATCCCTCGTACAATACACCGCGATGCAACCGGGGCCGGTACTACCCAGAGTCATCCCTCCCGTTTCCGAGAGAGACAAGGCATCCCAAAAGCCACCAGTGCACTGAGGGTGTTGGACACTGAGGAGAACCTGCAGTAAAGGAAGCTATAGTGTGCAGTCACAGTGCAACAAATGAGGTTCAGGATAACAACCTGTTGGTAGCCATGAAATAGGAGGTCTGTGCCAGATCCTTGCTTGCTGTGGAAGAAAACAGAAAAAAAGAAAATGCATTAGATTTCAGAAAAAAAAAAACTATTGAACAAGGGCTGAATGTTGTATTTAATACACAAGTTACCTCTCCTTGTACTGTACTTCATGCTTTAATTCAAAGGTCAAACTTTTTGTCACACAAACACTCAACATTTTCAAATCTATCACATATGGGGATGGTGTAGAGACTGAAAAACAGGGAGTAATAAACAAAGTTTCTACCTCGCACTAGCTGGGAACATTTCACAACATCTGTATGAGGATGTTCAATAGTTATTTCAAACCCTGTAACAGAAAAGCCATTAACATCAAATGAGTCTCAAATTCAGTATAAGAATATGTACTAGTACCTCAAACAACAAAGAACTAAAGCATAGTAAAAAACAAACAAAACAAGTTTAAAAGACTAGGTTCACAGAATACTAGGTGGCTTGCTGATACTTAGGCAAGTGCCAGTAATTGACAATATGTGCTTTAAAGACAAACACTGTTCTGTTTGAAAGACCGTTTTAATATTACTTATTTTGACAAAATTTAAAGTTATCATATTTATCCCCCAGTCAAGGCAATTCCATTAATCTACTTTCTTTTGACATCTTAACAATTTGTTTACAACCCATGCTCAGGTCGTTAAAATTATAGGACCTCGTTCATGAAATGCAAGCAGAACAAATTTGAGCATAAATCATTCATAAAACACCTTTTTCGTGAATAGCCACATTCATGTAAATGTTTGTGGTTTCAACAATAGTACGTACGACTAAAATCCACACATGGTCCTGACCATGCATAAACTGTTAGTAATGCTTGAAAGCAAATGTGTCATTAGACATGACTGCACTTGAATTAAAGTACGAAATATTAACAATTATTATTATATTTTAATACATAATTATTATAATTCTATAATATAAATATACTTAAGAATAAACAAAATTACATTCAACAAGCACTCTGTTTAATAAAACAGCCTAAATGCTCAGGTCTCACCTGTATGGGAGAAAGGACGCACTAATGTGAGAAATTAAAATTTAAATATACTCATCTTTAAGGTATGATGTATGGCATATTAAATATCATTCCTTGAGCAGCATAACCTATGATTTATTTAACATAAAACACTATTATCACATGTTAGGTTGGGTGGTGTGAACAGTTGAAACCTATGCCACAGCATCAAAGCACGATGATCTAATGATGCATTTGCCTATATAAATAAGAAAAAAAGGACTATTCAGTCAATGTGCTATTGATCTGTTATATGAACTGTTATCTTCTGAGCGCTGTGCCAGCTGGAATTCTTGGACACAGCTCAGCTGGCAGACTTTTAGAGTGGTGTTAAAAGAGATCGTAGGTTCATCGGTAAGAAAACAGAAGGGCTAGAAGCAGTGCTTAATATATATTACATGAAGTAAGGGAACACGAGTGTCCCATGATCCGGCAAGTGGGCATTAAATGAAATTTAAGTGATTAAACACAACAGTGCTTATTAGGGATGTCCCGATCCGATAGCAAAGATCGGAATTGGGCCGATCAAGGCATTTTATAACTGATCGGTATCGGCTTACTGAACACAAACCTAAGCCCGATCCTTTGTTTTACGTCAGTGGTCATGTAGGTGTCATAAACGGAAAGCACAATTTGTGGCAGGATGCGGCAATAATGTCTGCAGTGCGGACATATTTTAAATTGGAAAACCAAACAAGTCCATCAGCCAAGTGTAATGTCTGCAATGCGAATGTTTCAGGAGGCGGTAGTAGAAGAGCTGCGTTCAATACTACCAATTTGATACGGCACCTAAAAAATAAACACTCGGCCGAATACAGCGAGTTTATTCAGACAACTCAGGCAAAGGGTACACCTAAGCAACAAATGCTAGCTGAAACTAGAAGACAGAAATTTTCTCGAGACAGCGACATGGCCAAAAAGATTACAGAGAGGGTCATTGAATTCATTGCTTTGGATGACCAGCCTGTAGAAAATACAGGTTCTCGTCGTCTATTAGAGCTTTTGGAGCTGCGATATGCCCTACCATCGCGACACTACATTTCAGAAACGGCCCTGCCGGAGCTTTACAAACAGGTTCACGACCACCTGCGAGGTCTTTTATCAGATGTGAATGCTATTGGCTTCAACACCGACATTTGGAGCTGTGATGTTTCTCCGATGTCATTACTTGGCCTCACTGCACACTGAATTGACTCCGCTTTTGATTTAAAGCATGTGGTATTGCAAGCTCACCAGTTTCGTGGGTCTCATACAGCAGAGCATGTAAAACAAGCTATCGAGGAGATGCTAAACACTTATGAAATAGACAAGCAACGGGTCCATGTTTTTTTGCGCGACAATTCAATAAATGTGAAAAAAGCAATGGGGGTAAAAAACGTGGGCTGTATCGTGCATACGCTTCAGCGTGTTGTACAAGAGTGGCTGCCTTCTCAGCGCAGTATCACAGACACACTGGCTAACGCAAGGAAGATCATAGGTCATTTTAAGCATTCATTATTAGTACACATTTTTTACTGTATCATTGCATTAAACAGAATTGTGATATGTGTTGTGACTGCAAATGGTAAGTTCTAGTTTTACTACTGCAATGCTGCACTAACTGGAATTTATACAAAAAGTTTGTTTACTTTTATTTTGTAAAAATAAAAAACACATTAAGCAATAACTTGGATGCAGGCAATTTTTTCTTAATGCACTGCAGAGCTACTCAGTTGTCAAATATATACATTGGATTAATCTGAATAACTAATGTACTTGAAGTGTGCACTGTGTGAACAGTATTATGTAGTTCTTATCTAGACAATATCGGTTTGAGACTAGATATTGGAAGACACTCAAAATTAATTCCTCGGATCGGGGACAAAAAACATTATCGGGACATCCCTAGTGCTTATAGAACCCAATTCAACAAATGAGACAAAAATATTATACTTCGTCCCTTACAGTGGGGCAAAAAAAGTATCGTCAGCCACTGAGTGTGCATGTTCTACTTAGAAAGATAAGAGAGGTTTTCGTCATAGGTACACTCCAACTATGAGAAACAAAACCAAGAAAAAAAAAATCCAGGAAATCACATTGTTGGATTTTTAAAGAATTTAATTGTAAATCATGGTGGAAAATAACATTTGGTCACCCACAAACAAGCAAGATTTCTGGCTCTCACAGACCTGTAACAACTTCTTTAAGAAGCTCTTCTAACTTCCACTCGTTACCTGCATTAATGGCACCTGTTTGACCTCGTTATCTGTACAAAAGACACCTGTCCACAGCCTCAAACAGTCAGACTCCAAACTCAAGCATGGCCAAGACCAAAGAGCTGTCGAAGGACACCAGGAAGAAAATTGTAGACCTGCACCAGGCTGGGAATAGTGAATCTACAATAGGCAAGCAGGTTGGTGTGAATAAATCGACTGTGGGAGCAACTGTAAGAAAATGGTAGACATACAAGACCATTGACAAATCTCCCTCGATCTGGGACTCCACGCAAGATCTCATCCCATGGGGTCAAAATGATCATGAGAACAGTGAGAAAAATCCCAGAACTACACGGAGGGACCTGATGAATGACCTGCAGAGAGCTGGGACCAAAGTAAAAAGGCTACCATCAATAACACACTACGCCGAGAGGGACTCAGATCCTGCAGTGCCAGGCGTGTGCCCCTGCTTAAGTCAGTACATGTCCAGGCCCGTCTGAAGTTTGCCAAAGAGCATATGGATGATCCAGAAGAGGACTGGGAGAATAGCATGTGGTCAGATGAAAACAAAATAGAACTTTTTGATAAAAAGTCAACTTGCCATGTTTGGAGGAAGAAGAATGCTGAGTTGCATCCCAAGAACACCAAACCTACTGTGAAGCATGGGAGTGGAAACATCATGCTTTGGGGCTGTTTTTCTGCAAAGGGGACAGGACGACTGATCCGTGTTAAGGGAAGAATGAACGGGGCCAAGTATCATGAGATTTTAAGCCAAAACCTCCTTCCATCAGTGAGAGCATTGAAGATGGAACATGGCTGGGTCCACAGCATGACAATGATCCCAAACACACCGCTCTAGCAACGAAGGAGTGGCTCTGTTAAAAGCATTCCAAGGTCTTGGAGTGGTCTAGTTGAAAGTCCGTGTTGCCCAGTGACAGCCCCAAAACATCACTGTGAGGACTTACAGGAAACGTTTGACCTCTGTCATTGCCAACAAAGGTTATGTTACAAAGTACTGAGATGAACTTTTGTTATTGACCAAATATCTATTTACAATTAAATTCTTTAAAAATCCTACAATGTGATTTCCTGGACTTTTTCCTCATTTTCCCCTGTTTTATTTAAAGAACAGGGATCTATCAAAATCTGCTCTTCACAACACATTTGTAGCAAGTGTATCATGGCATGAACAAAGGACATTTCTGGTGCGCATCAAGCTGGAAAAGGTTACAAAACCATCTCTAAAGAGTTTGGACGCCACCAATCCACAGTCAGACAGATTGTGTACAAGTGGAGGAAATTCAAGACCACTATATTACCCTGCCCAAGAGTGGTCGACCAACAAAGATCACTCCAAGAGCAAAGCGTGTAATAGTTGATGAGGTCACAAAAGGAATCCAGAGTAACTTCTAACCAACTGGAGGCCTCCCTCACATTGCCTAATATTAATGTTCATGAGTCCACCATCAGAAGAACACTGAACAACAATGGTGTGCATGGCAGGGTTGCAAGGAGAAAGCCACTGCTCTCCAAAAAGAACATTGCTGCTCGTCTGCAGTTTGCTAAAGATCCTATGGACAAGCCAGAAGGCTATTGGAAGAATGTTTTGTGGATGGATGAAACCAAAATAGAACTTTTTGGTTTAAAAGAAAGCACTATGTTTGGACAAAGGAAAACACTGTATTCCAGCATAAGAACCCATCTGTGAAACATGGTGGTGGTAGTATCATGGTTTGGGCCTGTTTTACTGTATCTGGGCCAGGACGGCTTGCCATCATTGATGGAACGATGAATTCTGAATTATATCAGATAATTCTAAAGGAAAATGTCAGGACATCTGTCCATGAACTGAATCTCAAGAGAAGGTGGGTCATGCAGCAAGACAACACCCTAAGCACACAAGACGTTCTACCAAAGAATGGTTAAAGAAGAAAAAAGTTCATGTTTTGGAATGGCCAAGTCAAAGGTCCTGACCTTAATCCAAGTGGAAATGTTGTGGAAGGACCTGAAGCGAGCAGTTACCGTGAGGAAACCCACCCAACATCCCAGAGCTGAAGCTGTTCTGTACGGAGGAATGGGCTAAAATTTATTCCAAGCCGGTGTGCAGGACTGATCAACAGTTACAGGAAACGTTTAGCTGCAGTTATTGCTGCACAGGGGGGTCACACCAGATACTGAAAGCAAAGGTTCACATACTTTTGCCACTCACTAATATGTAATATTGGATCATTTTCCTTAATAAATAAATGACCAAGTATAATATTTTTATCTCATTTGTTTAACTGGGTTCTCTTTATCTACCTTTAGGACTTGTGTGTGAAAATCTGATGTTGTTTTAGGTCATATTTATTCACAAATGTCTAAACTTGGCTGTCTGCAAGCTCTCCTGAAGAGTGGCTGCGGAAACTTTACTGATGATCAAACTATTTTATTAATATTGCCCATTTTCATTTTATATATAAAAATGCAGAGGTGCTGAATCCACACAATTAGGTTTTGAAACGTACGTGCTCCAAATATGAGGTACTGGACCTTGTTCCAGCAGGATCCGCTCAAATTAAGTGCTGACTAGAAGATTGTAAGTTTACTGTTATAGCCTACATGTAATTTAGTGTCAAGCCACTTTGTTTATTACCTAATACACCACTATGGACTCTCAAAAATAAAATATCTAGATTTCAATGCACTTTGTTCAATTTCCGGATCAGAGTAGCTTTATGCGTCTTTTGAGACATTCTGGAGGATTTTTGCGTGTGTTGTGGACTGTTTTTATGGGTGTGGTTATGGTAATTGTATGCCAATTATAAAGCAATGTGCACGCACAACCCATGTACGAACGACTGGTATCCATTAACATGCGCGCACTCTATTAATAAATCTCGTGTTCATGAGTGTGGCAGAGTGTTTTTACAGAGATCCATTTTACACAGTTTACTCGCCTTTTTTACAAAGGTTTAGTGAATGAGGCCCAAGCTGATTCCGTTGAGAGGTTGGATAAATAATGTTTACAGTGTGTCAGCCTTTGCTCTCAATGGTATCTATGTTTTTTCCTCTGTGATTTGATCCCACGTTCTGTACTGACTGCTTTAATTTTTTTAATCCAGTTAACAGAATGCTTAAAAAAACCCTGTTTTCGTCAGCACAACATTCAAGCCTGAGCATGTCGGACATTGGTCAAGCGCCTTAGAGTCTGTATGTGGTAGCATCAGTTACTTTTAGTGTCGTACTTTGTGTAGAGTCCACGCTTTGTGTATGTTTAAAGATCTTCGGCAGGTTTGAAAACTTGCTTTGACCCTTACTTGAAACACTTCTTTAGTTTTATTCTGAAATGCCAGAGTGCCTGTGCACTCAAACTTTCTTTGGACAGGTACATGCGTCTGTTTGTTTTTTTGCTTCGGTTTGCCATCATTTGCATACTATTATGCAAGCTTGTGATTCTGGTGTTGACCTTTGCCCGTTCTGACCCTGAATATTCGCTTTGCCGAAGATTTCAAATGCTGGTTAAATATTGTGTTATGTATTCTTCAGGGTTATGTGAGGTGACAGGCTTTGTTTGCTGTCTTCTCTGGTTCATCACCTTTCCACTACTTGGGCATCCCAACACTAGACTGGGATATAACAGATTTGGGGTCTCATCAGGGATCATAATAGGATTCCTCATACTATTTATCAAAGTGAATGTCATGTTGGTCTTGGTGGGGTTGACTGAGGAGCTTGTTAAGTGTCATTGCTCGAATGTGCTAATCAGTAGTCCTTTTAAATGTGGTAATGTTTGTTGTTTGATTTGTTATTTTGCCTTTTTTGTGTTTGGAGGTTATCCTGAGTTGGGATTTTTTCCCTGTAGAAAACCAAGTACTGCAAGAAAATCAGACAAACATGGAGCATGACTGTAGCACTGCAAATCATAAAATTGTCATTACTGTGACCCATTACTGGCACATGCCTACGAATAGAATTGGAGAACATCACTCTCAAAATATAGAGACCTGGTGCCCATTCTTCGTACGTCACTTAGATTTTTGTTTTTGTCAGATAACTGCACACAATAATCAAACCCATGATCAGCAAGTCAGTAATGGTCTTTGCCAACAACGAGAGTAAATATAACTATTTAGACTGGGTGAAGCTGTTATTAATATAATTTGAAAGGTTGAGAGTGATTATGAAGTTTAAACAAAAAGTATAAGATCACTTAACAGGCACATATAGAGAAAATATTCTTTTAAATCCCTTAAATAAATAAATTTTTACTCTGGGAAAAGTTAGAAATATTATTATTAACAACTCCAAGTCCAAGAGCTGCAGTCCTCATCTCAGCAAAGACTGAACAGCTATACAAATTATAAATTTAATTTCACCTGTGATTTAGTGTTTGTTTATTATTGTTTATCACTTTCAGCATCGGTGGCTATGTACCGACAGACACATGGTTACATCGAAACTAGTCATACATACTCAGATCAGGTCAATTTAGCTTAATCAATTAACCTAACAAGTCTTTGGACTGTGGGAGGAAAAACCAGAGCACCTGGAGTAAGCCCGCGTGGCCATATCCAAACTCCACACAGGCGGAGCACGAGGTCATAATCGAAAGGGAGACGCTGTAGCAGTGAGGTGACTGCGCTAACTGCTGCCCCAGTGATTTACTGAAAGCCTTCTTTATTATTCTGTTATATGTCTTCTGTTATTATCTCTATTATATGTATCTACTATTTCTCGTTACTACAGACTTATTACACTGAAAAGTTCCACTTGCCGAGAAACACATTTCTAATCAACTAAATGTTACATTAAAAAAATTCAAATACATACAACTATCAAGTCCGAGATCATGTACAATCATCAACAATTAAATCCAGCTAATTCGATAATATTCGTATGAAGAATAGGCCCCTGGCTCAGTTTTAAATTGGCGTCCTGCTATCATTTATTCCTGTTTATTCCTGTCAGACACACCTCTGACATCCATTAACTTAACAGGTCTAATCAAATTACCAGTGAATGAGGTACTATAAGTGTGGGCTTTAGTACACCGTACAGCTTGCAAAGCTGTATCTCTTTTGATGGCAATGATTATTCTCAACATATTCATTCATCCTTACAGTGTCTTCCACTTACCTAAAGTCTGCAGCACTATGGTTTCAAGTATCACCAGCTCTTGAGCTTGCTGGAGGTATGCCTGAAGTTCAACAGACAATCATTACATGATGCCTGTAATGTGTCTTTCCTCATAACCGTTATCCCACAGAAGCACAAACCACTCTGTGCATTGGTTGACATGCGTGGCAGCTGAATTATGCATTTTGGTAGCTAATAATTATGCCTATTAATAGGGTGCCTATTTAGTGTAATTGGACTCTCAAACTAAAAGGTTAATTTTATTTTTGATCTAATGATACCATGATGCCATAAGATCTGGCATCTCACAGACTGAGCATTTCATGTGACGTAGAGGGAATTGTGTTGAGCTGTGCAAAAAACAATGAATACCATAAAATACCCAGACTTACATTACTCTTTGTATCTAGTGGAGGTTCTTGAGGGTTTAAACAGGCGTGCGCAACTTTAATTACATGTTCAAGTTTTCGTGGTTGCTCCTCGACTTTTGCTGCCAGGAATAATGTGGTCGGAGAGATGATCTTGTAAAAAACAAAGAAAACAGATCGATTATTAGAAGAGTTGGACAGTTCCATTTAAAAGGCAATCTTATGGCAACTTAATAAACTGCTATTTTTGCTAGATGATTAGTGCTTCCTTTGAACCTTGTGACCATTGATTAAATATCAGGGTATGTGCACTGGTGTAAACACCATAATAGTTTGTAGTAGTTACGACTTTCATCATTTTCTGTGTTTTAGTTTGACCACTATGTGCAAGTATTATTGTTGTTGCTGGATTTCAATTCAACTTGTATTTGGTATACAGAAGGAAAAAACCTTACAATTTACAATTACTTTAAATCAATGTACTGCTTTATAGACCACAATGATACAAGTACTATCAAAATTGTATGCCAGCCAAGGTTGGATTTACAAAAAGTGCAACTTAAATTTTTTGTGAAATGCTCCCTTTTGAAGATTTTGTTCCTGAGACACACTTTTGTTAGCTCTCCATTAAACAGTAATAAAAAAAGCATTCCTAGCTAGAGTGAGAAACACACATGACGACATCAACTAATCAGCTATTAAATTAGTTGCCTACTAATTTGGTAGTCGATTAATCATTGCACCCCTAATGTACTTCACAGAAGTACTTTGTGGCTTTTTGGAGTCGCTTTGAGCATGCTGACACACAGCCCTCTCATACGCCTTAAATAATTATTTCTTTTTGACTATTCTTGCTGCATGTACAAGAATTTTTTTTACGGAGGCAGCTGACCTTTTGTTCTGTGCTCAGATATGGTTACCAATCAAACTACATGTGTACTGTGCCTGAGCCCACCTCTTCAAGCACAGTTCCGTTTATCATGTGGAGCGATCACACTAGTTAAACGAACTGCAATTTGTGGATCAAAGGAGCTTGGGCACAGCACAAATCACCTAGTGTGAGTAACCCCTAAGTTGAATAAGGGCACGCAACAACATCGCTACTTATAGTACAGAAAACAAGATCATATTACTGCTCACAACTAACAACTGTTTTAATTCTGACTAAATTTACAGTTATTTAATTATGTAAGATTTCATCATTGATTACCAGAAATGTCTCGCTTTACTATCACTTACAGTGGGGCAAAAAAGTATTTAGCCAGCCACTGATTGTGCAAGTTCTCCTACTTAGAAAGATGAGAGAGGGCTGTAATTTTCCTCATAGGTACACTTCAACTATGAGAGACAAAATGAGAAAAAAAAATCCAGGAAATCACATTGTAGGATTTTTTAAGAATTTAATTGTAAATTATGGTGGAAAATAAGTATTTGGTAAATAACAAAAGTTAATCTCAATACTTTGTAACAAACTTTGTTGGCAATGACAGAGGTCAAACATTTCCTGTATGTCTTCACCAGGTTTGCACACACTGTAGCTGGGATTTTAGCCCATTCCTCCATGCAGATCTCCTCTAGAGCAGGGACGTTTATGTCGCTCTCTCCACATATTTTCTATGGGGTTGAGGTCTGGAGACTGGCTAAGCCACTCCTGGACTTTGAAATGCTTTTTATGGAGCCACTCTGTTGCCCAAGCAGTGTGTTTGGGATCATTGTCATGCTGGAAGACCCAGTTACGTTCCATCTTCAATGCTCTCACTGATGGAAAGACGTTTTGGCTTAAACACTCATGATACATGGCCCCATTCATTCTTCCCTTAACACGGATCAGTCGCCCTGTCCCCTTTGCAGAAAAACAGCACCAAAGCATGATGTTTCCACCCCCATGCTTCACAGTAGGTATGGTGTTCTTGGGATGCAACTCTGCATTCTTCTTCCTCCAAACACGACGAGCTGAGCTTTTACCAAAAGGTTCCATTTTGGATACATCTGACCACATGATATTCTCCCAATCCTCTTCTGGATCATCCATATGCTCTCTGGCAAACTTCAGATGGGCCTGGACATGTACTGGCTTAAGCAGGGGAACACGCCTGGCACTGCAGGATCTGACTCCCTCTTGGCGTAGTGTGTTACTGATGGTAGCCTTTGTTACTTTGGTCCCAGCTCTCTGCAGGTCTTTCATCAGGTAGTTATGGGTGTAGTTATTGGAGTTTTGCTCACCATTCTCATGATCATTTTGACCCCATAGGATGAGATCTTGCGCAGGGCCCCAGATCAAGGGAGATTATCAGTGATCTTGTATGTCTCCCATTTTCTTACAATTGCTCCCACAGTTGATTTATTCACACCAACCTGCTTGCCTATTGTAGATTCACTCTTCCCAGCCTGCTGCAGGTCTACAATTTTCTTCCTGGTGTCCTTCGACAGCTCTTTGGTCTTGGCCATGGTTGAGTTTGGAGTCTGACTGTTTGAGGCTGTGGACAAGTGTCTTTTGTACAGATAACGAGGTCAAACAGGTGCCATTAATACAGGTAACGAGTGGAGGACAGAAGATCTTCTTAAAGAAATTGTTACAGGTCTGTGAGAGCCAGAATTCTTGCTTGTTTGTGGGTGACCAAATACTTCTTTTCCACCATGATTTACAACTAAATTCTTTAAAAATCTTACCAGGTGATTTCCTGGATTTTTTTTTCTAATTTTGTCTCTCATAGTTGAAGTGCACCTATGATGAAAATTACAGACATCTCTCATCTTTCTAAGTAGGATAACTTGCATAATCAGTGGCTGCCGAAAAACTATTTTTCCCCACTGTACGTAAACTGGACACATCCTAGGAACAGTGACATGACTTCATGCACCCCTGAACTTGCTATTTGTTTATAAACTTCATGTCAGCATCAATGACTACATTCATGACAGGAGCCAGGTTACAACTGCACTTTTCAAACACAAACATGCAAGAATGTGGGGGTAAACGGGAGCACCCAGGGAAAACCCACATGAACACGGTGAGAACATGCGACCTCCACACAGGTTGGAACTGTGAAGCTGTGAGGCAACAGTGCCAACAACTCTTGCCACCCCTGAACTCATTAATATTTTTTTTAATACATTCATGGAGGTTAAACTCCTTTTTGGCTTATAAACTAAGCTTCATTAACGGAGGTCTGTTGATGGAAAATATACAATACTTACATTTCTGTGGAACTTGGTGAAAGAGTGGTACATATAAAATCTGTGCATGTAAACAATTGCGGTGTTTATTGTCAGTTGTGAGCTAGGACTGGAATTAAGGAAGATGTGGTGAGTAATTCAAGTACACAACCAGCATTTCTTAACTTACGATCAATGGTTTTTTATTTATTTTTTGGTAAAGCCTTACTCCAAAACAGTGGCAGCTGGTCCATACGGGGAGCGACTGACGTAACTTGATGTCCCCAAAAAGAAATAACATATAGTAAGCCACACAAATGTTGAAAATAGGTCAATGATATACTACAAAATAACTATAAAAGGATTTAGTCATGCTATGCGGCTGGTAATTATAGCAATACTTGTATTTGCTTTATTTCTGTGCCACTACACACTAGTGTATAGACTGTGTGTGCAGCTCCTTAAACTTTTTACAAGCATGTGACCTGAGGCTGCTCTGTCAGTGGCTGCTTAAAAATATACTGCGGACACAACTAAATTTAATCGGGAACCTATCAGGTATTGTTTACATTTTTTCTTCTTATTTATTCATTAGCTGAGCAGGACACCATGGAAATTCTAACCCTGTTCAAGTTGAGCCGTTTACATTTCAGTTTGGCACAGAATTCATTCCAAATTAAGGAAAATGTAGTTTTATTCTTAACAAAAAAACCCTTTCACAGGCGTTCACCGGATCAACCTAATTTATAAATTCAGCAGCAGACACAAGGACGAGCTTAAACCAGAGTTTCTCGAGATGGCTACATGCAATGCAAGTACAGTAATGCCTTGTTTTTGCTTCCCCTGTTTGTCGTTTCAAAGTGCTGGAACTAAAGCATTGTGGACAATGACATAGTGACTGAGACTTTAACCAGAAGGTCACTGTGAAATTTGCAAGTCAGAAGTAAAGGAGGGCAAAATAAATGTACAACAATTTCTACAGGCCAGTGTTTAAGAAGCATTACGTGTGTTGCTCTGATTTACACTTTTTTTTTCCAGTTTGTTTACCGAACATTTTCAACGCCAGCCACCACTGCCCCACAAGCAATAACAGCAGCTGCTCACTACACCCATTTAATTTAACTGTAAATGTGTACAATTCGTACAGATCAAGACATACCTAAGCATGGAATAATTCTACTTGTGACTTTGACACAACTAGACAACTTTTTCCATCTAGACTGTAAGTAAAATAACTACACTTCTGTACTGCATTTACAATGTTTAGCAAATGCCCTTATCAGATTTACAACCGATACATTTTTCATGGGGCACAATGAAAGCAATTAAGGGGCAAGTGTCTTGCTTAGAGCGCAACATTGGCAGTGCTGTGACTTTGATCATTATTGGTAAATACAGAATAGTGGTACAAAAACATGTCTAGCGGTAGAGATTTGGCTATAACGGTTTCTAACCTTAGCATTTCTATCATGCAGAAATTTTCACTTACATGGTCTTGTACACTAGATACACTTCTAGATAAAAGCATCGAAATAATAAAATTTTTGATATAAACGTAAAACCATCAAAATCTTCCAAAATATATCTTGTCCTTTGCTGGTAGTCTGCCACACTCCACACGGCTCATGTTTTGGCCTAGTCCAGATTTTAACAAAAATTGGGGAAACATTTTTCAACAGTGATTTTTGCCCCTTTTTGTTGCCCATGAGTGTAAACAGACATTAAACCTGTAGGGCTTTTGCTCAGTTTACATGAGGGATCCAGAAGTTAGTGGTGGTGGAGAAGGACAATTTAGAAACAAAGCATTCCTCACACACAAGTAAAGATGAGGACCTGTGAAGACTTTAGCTGTGTCGACACCATTTGGTTTTACAAAATCCTTGGTTTAAAATGGATTGGTTTATATTTCAACTTGACAATGAGAGTCCAATAATACACATAGATTTGATTGACAGACACCATATTCTAAATTTAGTTTAATTAGTTAACCCAGGCAAGCAATACGCACTTATACGCTCCTGCAGATGATGGGCATCCGGGTAGCCCCCACCTGACTGAGCCGAGAGGCATTGCCCTCAATGTACCAATATCAAAACAAGTTTGTTTTTCACCTTCAATACATTATTCAGTTAATTTCCTTATATAATCGTCACTAATGATTAGTACCACACTAGTCAAATGGCTCACGCCGTGCACCCTTTCCATTTTTGCCTCTCTCCTGCCAACTCCGCTGCCTGCACACTGGCTCATCTCTCTGTGCACTGACTAAGCTCACACTGTGTGCTCATTTCTCTACTTTATGTTTAATAAAACTTTCTGCACCAGAGTCTGCACTTTTACATCTGGTGTTACAGCTCTATTTAAGCTAATGCAAGGCACTATATGTTGTAAGTAGGTTAATAAGTGTAATAAAAGTTATAATAACCTTACTGGATCTCGGACCTTCAAACGGACGTTATGCGGACCATACCTAAACTCAATTTACTAGTATAATAAAGGTGAGCTATCAGGATATGTTGCTTTAGCGAATACTTTTCTTTTACGAATTTCAAAGCTCGTGTTTATTCAGAGAATAGCTACTGCATCGGGGGAGCCAGGTGAGCAAGGGGACCGCCATAGTCATCACACCTACATAACTAGCTTAGCTTATTCTCGAACAGCGCATACTTTCGCAAAAGATATAATTCAAGTACTTGCTCGGTAAATGCACAAAATATAGGTGGCAACGTTATTAAACTATAACATAACCGAAGCGGTAAAGCGAAACAAAACAACAAGCCCGTTGGGTCAAGAGAAGAGAAATTTCAGTTAATTTAATTTCCAGCGTCTGTCAACAGCTAATCAACGCTAAGCTAACGTTAGCCGGCCGGCTGCGGGAAGGATACACATTCAGCCTCTGTCCCATATCCTGAATCAGGTTTGCAGCTTGTTGTCGGTAAGACAGCTCTCTGTCCGGCTCTACTCCGCTTCGCCGCGACGGCGTGGCCTCCAGCTGCTCGCGGGAAAAGAACCATCTTTTAGTGGACCCCCGGTGGGCCGCCATTACTGTCTCCATCACAGTCCGTACACCAACAGCATCATCAAGTCTGCGTCAGCACGTTGTGCGTCGTTCCAAACGTCTCATCGTAAATCTTCCCCTCTGCACTCCTCCCCCAGTCTAAGAACTTCAACATGGCGGCCCGTGCGAACTTGTTAGCGTATAGCAGTTGAAATACATTTGAGAAGAACTACACATTTTACACTACCCGTATGGTTTCTGTGACACAAACAGTAACAGACTAATAAATGCAATAAGGCACTTTAACTGAAATGAGAGTTCCAGCTTAAATATGCTAGCGCTATAAAAAATACTGTCAAGCCCGCTGGCTAGTGATGGCAAACCGAAGCTTGCTGAGGCTTTCCTCTTAACTGTATCGAAAGGTTCATTACTCTAAGGTTCATGATATAGCGCACATTAGTGGCATCTGGTGGCCAAAACCTCAAAGTGCTTTGTAAATGGACAAGGGATCCTTTTCACTTTCGTACAGCTTTTAATAGTGTTAAGGTGCATAAAAATATAACATTTGTTTTTTTCAATAAAAGCAACTGATAAGACTAAATCGCTCTTCAAAATGCCATTGCTGGGTTGTATACATACAACCAGGCTTTGGTAGAATACTTTGATGGCTGAATAATGTAGTATATTCTATTACCATACATAACAGAATATATTATGAATACATTTAGAATACAACAAGAACGCATCTTGATAAGGCGCACTGGAAAAACTACACTGTTGTAATTGTTATTACATTAACACTCTTTTGCTATAGCTGGAACTTTTGCCACTTTTGAATCGGCCCCTGAAGCAGTAACGTGGTTGAGGGGCCGAATGAAGCCTCTGACTTCAGTAGTCACACAATCTTTGTAGACGGAATATGCTCTTTGCACAGTTACTCCCACATTCTCCTTAGCTACTCTAGCGTTTCCGGTTTTCCCACTACACTTGCAATGAGCCACCAAAATGCCATTAAGTGGTGAATGCTTGGGAATCTGTTGGCAAATGTATTACATTAACAGCAAATTGGTTATAAAATTGTTAGTGCATTGCATCTGTCGTGGTGTTTACTACGGTAAAACCCTGAAATTTTGAAAATGCGTGAATTTTGGACGGATAACTAAGAAAGGCCTAGAAATACCTATCTTCATATGTTCAACCCTAAATATGTCCCCAAAACAATTCAAGTTCATTTAAAAATTGATTTAGATACAGTAGTGTCAGCGGTAGTCCCTATAAACATAAATACTATTGCAAATGGTTGCTAGGTTTGTATTTTATATTAACATTAGAACTATGATAATATATGCAGTATAATTAGATACAGTAAGCATAACATTAGTGTTACAGTATTAGAAATTATATACAGGTAGTAGGCTCGATCAGCTGATGCTGGAAATGTAAACAAAGCAAATGGTGCATGAACTCTGTATTTCATAACACGATAATGACATAATATGATAATACATGCAATATTATTGGATACAGTAAGTAAAACATTATTTTTAAGAAATCATCTCGATTTATTATTACCCTTAACAAATTAATGCTAAAAATGACATATACAACTTACCAGCCACAAAAAACATCTACGGATTACAGTTGCTGGTACCGTGAATTTTAAGTGTTAGCTTCCAAGGAAAAAATATGCGAAGAGCAAATTTTCAGGGTATTACTGTACATGTCACATGGTGTAAAATCGAATATCCTTGTCGGAGCCGGCAAAACGATTTATTAGTCCAAAACTCAGCTTAACGCGTAGTTCCTGTAGCTGATTTCTCAGCTTTTCCACTTCCCGGGACAGATCTTCCCGGGAATGAGTAACGCATGACTGAATTAGATGTTTCTGCCAAATCCGAGTGGGTAAAAATCATAAAGCAAGAACACAAATACTGTGGAGTTTGTTCACGGCAGAGGTGGAGTTGGCTTCTTTTCATTTGGAGTATCAAGAAAACTTTCTTTAAGATCTTCATTTTCCACGCAAGACATGTCCAGAGAAGACGGCTCAGGGACAGCACAGTAATCACGATCCATTGTAAGATCTGTTGATGGATCGTCCAGGAAGGCGGGTCGATCCTTTCCCATACACTGCGCCGTGGTGTCTGAGTGCAGTTCCACTCAAAAAGCAGTGGCACTGCACATTTTGCCAGACTTCTCTGACCTTCTGGTGTTTTCGGTTCAACCAAGTGGTCTGGCATGAAATGTCTGCTACCTTCGTATTCGGAGAAATGATAAAGTGATCCCGGTTTATTAGCCACTGTCTCCCGAGGTCACTCTGGGCCGGGAAGCTAGGAAACTTAAACTTCCATTAAATTTTGCAGACGCTGAGCAAAGAGGGACACAACAGTGCTCTGAATATTTCTTCAGTAAGTTCTGAAACTGTTCTGTCTTAAAAAAAAAAAAAAACTTACAACGGACACTCATTTTGATACGTGCTAGCAAAAAACGTAAAGTTTGGACAACGCTGGTGAATGTAACCAATGTGACCAGAAACATACGAGCCGTACTATTTGAAAACAGAAATGTGTCACGGCCCTGAATGCAAGGAGTCCACTAAGCATCAACACAGTGATTTGAAGCAACGGTTGTCATTTCTTTAGACTTAAAGTATACTATGGACTAAACAGCAGTGAGGGTTCGCTCCTGGTCGCTTCCGGCTTTCCGTTGTTTGCACTTTTTACCCGGTCCCTTAGCGTTTTGTTTACCTTTTCCCCAGTGCGTGCGCGCGCGCGCGCGTGTGTGTGTTGTGCTTGCTTGCTTGCTTCATTAGAGATCGGTTGGCTGCCATTCCTGGCTTCTCCACGCCTCCTGCATTTCACAGCTGAACACCATCATCACCAATTATTGCTCCTATATCATATATTCGCCGACCGAGCAACCAGGCTTCGCCAGATTATCCTGTCGACTACAGGGTACCTGGCTGTGCCGATTAGCCGATTAGCCGATTAGCCGATTAGCCGATTAGCCGATTAGCCGATTAGCCGATTAGCCGATTAGCCGATTAGCCGATTAGCCGATTGTCTCTACAGCTTCTAATTCTTTAGCATTTAGCACTAACTCGCTACTGAGATACTGGTTGTTTTCTCTAGGCTCCCATGCCGGTTTCTTTTGTTATTATTGGTACTCACAGCCAGTTTCCTTCCTCCCAGGAAAAATGTACTGTGAATTTTTATAGTAAAACTGACTTGCTTGACATCTTTAATGTGAATTTTCACAGTTTGACCATGAAGTTCACAGTTCTACAATGAATTTTTGATGGTAATTTGGCCACTTCATGGTTCTGTGACATTTCATAGTACAACTGTAAACTTTGTTGACTATAAACTGACCATGAATTATTTCACAGATGTACTATGAATTTTGGTGGTAATTTGGCCACTTCATGGTTCTACTGTCAAATTTCACAGTACATTTTTTCCTGGGCTTCCAGCATCCGGATCTCATACTTACCGATTCTTCTCCGGTTCCACCCCATAACAACAGCTGCTATGGTCTTTAGAGGTATAAATGCTCAGATTATATGTTGTGCTTTGTAATATTAATTTCATAACAGTGTTCAGTTGCACAGCCGAAGTGCCACTTGTAAACACAACACAATTATGACTGACGCAGACAATTTATGGAGCAGTGCTGTTTTATTCATTTACTTCATTCACTTTTTTATAAGCCGCTTAATCCTGGACAGGGTTGAAGAAAAACCGGTGCGTAGTGTTGTGCATAGATTAAATGATTCTTTTTCAGAAATAAATACCACGCTTAGAGAAATGTTTAATGTAATAATAGTCCAGCAGAATGAAATAAAATCTGTAATATGTACTTGTTCGGTGTGTGTGTTTTTTTTTTTTTTTTTTTTTTTTTTTGGAATGAATAAGCTACACACCGTTTCAGAAATGTCCAAGTTTCTCTTTTTAACAGACTGTATTAAAAAGAATGCTTGTTAGGTGTAACTTTGTTTACTTTTATTTTTTTATTTAATAATTACAATAATTATTTTGTCAGTACTTAAATTCAAGTTCAGTTGTGTCTAATGACACTTTTGGTGTCTTTCAGACGTTACGAACAGTTTATGCTTGCTCAGGACCACGTAGATTTTAATTGTATGTACTAACATTTTGGGACTACGAAGATTTTCATGAATCAGGCCATTTATGAAAACTGTGTTTTACGAACAATTTACGTGCAAATTCGCTCTGTTCACGTTTCATGAATGACGCCAAACTCTCATGTGTAGCTCTCCTTTGTAATTGTCAGGAGGCTTGTTATTCACTGTAAAAAATAAAGCACACTGGGTATAGTTAATCAGACCATTTACATATCACTTTAACTTTAATGTAACAGTTAGTTACATTAGTGATGGGATTCCAGAGTCACCTTTTTTTAATTACAGCCATCAATCTGTTTGGATATGTCCCCACCAGCTTTGCACATGTAGTGGTGCTTGAACGTTTGTGAACCCTTTAGAATGTTCTATATTTCTGCATAAATATGACCTAAAACATCATCAGATTTTCAGACAAGTCTTAAAAGTAGATAAAGAGAACCCAGTTAAACAAATGAGACAAAAATATTAAACTTGGTCATTTATGTACTGAGGAAAATGATCCAATATTACATATTAGTGAGTGGCAAAAGTATGTGAACCTTTGTTTTCAGTATCTGGTGTCACCCCCCTGTGCAGCAATAACTGCAACTAAATGTTTCCTGTAACTGTTAATCAGTCCTGCACACCGGCCTGGAAGAATTTTAGCCCATTCCTCTGTACAGAACAGCTTCAACTTTGGGACTTTGGTGGGTTTCCTCACATTAACTGCTCGCTTCAGGTCCTTCCACAACATTTTGGTTGGACTAAGGTCAGGACTTTGACTTGGACATTCCAAAACATTAACTTTATTCTTCTTTAATCATTCTTTGGTAGAACAATTTGTGTGATTAGTGTCGTTGTCTTGCTGCATGACCCAACTTCTCTTGATATTCAGTTCATGGACAGATGTCCTGACATTTTCCTTTAGAATTCTCTGATATAATTCAGAATTCATTGTTCCGTCAATGATGGCAAGCCGTCCTGGCTCAGATGCAGCAAAACAGGTCCAAACCATGATACTACCACCACCATGTTTCACAGATGGGATAAGGTTCTGTTGGAATGCAGTGTTTTTCTTTCTCCAAACATAACGCTTTTTTTTGTAAATCTAAATTTTTTATTTTCGTTTCATCCATCCACAAAACATTCTTCCAATTGCCTTCTGGCTCGTCCATGTGATCTTTAGCAAACTGCAGATGAGCAGCAATGTTCTTTTTGGAGAATGCAATGTTCTTTTCTTGCAACTGTGCCATGCACACCATTGTTGTTCAGTGTTCTTCTGATGGTGGACTCATGAACATTAACATTAGTCAATATGAGAGAAGCCTTCAGTTGCTTAGAAGTTACCCTGGGGTCCTTTGTGACCTCGCCAACTATTACACGCCTCGCTCTTGGAGTGATCTTTGTTGGTTGACCACTCCTGGGGAGAGTAACAACGGTCTTGGATTTCCTCCATTTGTACACAATCTGTCTGACTGTGGATTGGAGTAGTCCAAACTTTTTAGAGATGGTTTTGTAACCTTTTCCAGCCTGATAAGCATCAACAACTCTTTTTCTGAGGTCCTCAAAAATTTCTTTTGTTTGTGCCACGATACACTTCCACAAACGTGTTGTGAAGAGCAGACTTTGATAGATCCCTGTTCTTTAAATAAAACAGGGTGCCCAGTCACACGTGATTAACATCCCATTGATTGAAAACAGCTGACTCTAATTTCACCTTCAAATTAACTGCTAATCCTAGAGGTTCACATACTTTTGCCACTCACTAATATGTCATATTGGATCAATTTCTTCAATACATAAATGACCAAGTAGGATGTTTTATCTCATTTGTTTAACTGGGTTCTCTTTATCTACTTTTAGGACTTGTGTGAAAATCTAACAATGTTTTAGGTCATATTTATGCAGAAATATAGAAAATTCTAAAGGGTTCACAAACTTTCAAGCACCACTGTACATTGGTAAATATTTGCCCATTCTTCCTTGCTGAATTGTTCAGTCAAATTTTGTGGTGACCTGCAATGCGCTGCCCTTTTCAAGTCCATCCACAGATTCGGATTTAGTACTCTGACATGGTCATTGAAGGACATTCACCTTCCTATGCTTAAGCCACTGTTTATTTATTTTTTTGGGCAGTCTGGAAGGTGAACCTCTTGCCCATTTTCAGCTGTCCGCCTACTGGAGCACGTGCCAAACCTCCACTTGTTGTGAGATGCCTCAGATGACATCCAATTTCCTGAGCAGTTGCCCAGTTGCTGCTGAAGAGAAACACCTCCATGACATAATGTTGCCATCAACAAGCTTGACAGTAGACATGGTATATTTTTTGGTGGTGCGCTGTGTTTGGTTTTCGACAAACATACTGCTTGTACTTCAGTCCTAAATGCTCAGTCTCGGTTTCATCTGACCATAAAACATTTTGCCAAATGGCATTAGAAATTTAATTACAATTTTTTTTTTTGGAAGAGTGCACAGAGAATCAACTTGGTCCTTTTCAGGAACGATTTCTTTCTCGCTACCTTGCCATACAGGCCAGCTTTGCGTAAAGTTTTTGAGGTTGTTGTCACATGCACGGAACTGCCAATCTTAGCCATATAGCCTTGTAAGTCCTTCAAAGTTGTCATTGGCCTCTTGGTAGCTTTTTGGATTAGTATCCTGTTGGCTCGGTCATCCAGTTTGGAAGGACAACCTGATCTTGGCAAGGTGTTGGTAGTCTCATACACTTTCCACTTCTTGATAGCGCTCTGAACTGTATTCACAGGGATAGTTAAACCCACTGAAATCTTCTTATATTCTTCTCCTAACTTGTGCCTTTCCACAACTTTGTCACTGAGCCCTTTTGTAAGCACCTTTATAACCATGGTGAACTTTTTGTGATGCCATGCACTACTAGTAGTGAAATCCTCAAGGAGCAGCTGGTTTTATTCTGAAATAATTACAACCACTACACTTGATGTGGGCCCATTAACCTGGTGTGTGATCTGGAAGGAGATTGGTTATACCTGAGCAAGCTTATAATGGTTGCTCTACATGGCTGGACACTTATTGAAACCAGGTATTTTACTAATTAAATTATAATAATTTTATACGTGTTGTTTTCATTTTGATTATGAGTGTGAAGTTGTAATTACAAGTGGAAAAATTAAACATTATTAATTATTAACTCAAATAAATAAACTTTATTTACTTTCATACAAAAGGCAAGGATTTCAACAGGGTTACATAAACTTAGTGTAATTAATGAGATTTATGTATACCTATAAGTGAGGCTTATGACATTTGCATGAGCACAGCATTGATAGTGCATGAGTTAGATTGTGATATATGTTAATGCTCAGTGTGTATCAAAAAAGTATCAATAGATTTAGTGCAGATCAGACAACATGAGATTAGTTTTGTCTCTACAGTAAGGAGACTCGTAGTGTCATATTGTATTGGCTAAGTAAGACTTCACGTACAGCACAGCTGTAACAGTCTACCACCTAATGTTCCCCTCTATGTTTTCAGTCTTCTTGGATGGTTATTTATTACTTATTAGTTTATTTAACATCACCTCAGCACCAGTGGCTTATTCAAGACAGGAGCAAGTTTACATCCATACTTATCAGACACATTCACACTGGAGCAATTTTCAGCGACCGATTAACCTAATAATTAATTCTACTGTTTGGTAGAATGTTCATAGCAACCTTGTGCAGTGACTCTGGCCATTCTTCTAGATAGTGTGGGAATTACAGATACAGTCTATTTTGTGGTCCAGGTTTACACCCAGGTATTTGTAATTCTCGATCACCTCCACATCTATTCCATTAATGGTGACCGGTGATAGGGCAGGTCTAGACCTCTCTTTGCTTACTGATGTTGAGCTGCAGCTGGTTCAGCCTACACCAGTCAATAGAACCTTTCACTTGCCTCCTGTATTCATTTATCTGTCCACTCCTGATACACCCCAAAAATGGTAGATTCGTCAGAGAATTTCTGCAGACTCTGAATTTTACCTGAAGATGGAAGCTGTAGCTTGAACAGGAATGGAGCTCATGCAGTCTCTTGAGATGCCTGAACACTAGTGGTATGCCTGACACACAGTCCAACAATCGCACCTACTATAGTCGTCCAGTCACAAAGTCCATTGTCCATGACATAATGGATTCATTCACCTGCAACAGCTGAAGAACATTTTGAATGTTCTATGCCCTGGTGACACTGAAGAATATGATACTCACTGCTGCCAAAAATGTCCTGAGTATGTTTTTCAGCAAACTTTAAATTAATATCTTGCATTTTAGATAAATAGTCGCATTAAACAAATGTCTTAACAGCAAAACAGCGTTGATTTAGCTTTGGTTATTAGGCTACATTATGCTACGTATCGGTATGACAACATGGTCATCTCAAAGCAGAACACAACATTTGTGTAAGTATTGAATTGACATTTAATTTAATTACATTTTAAGTCGTCCATGGTGTTGATATTCGCTTTAACCTAAACAACGTGCACATCTGCTAATAGACAACAAACGTTATCTGTCGAAAATCCGTGAGACCACTTGTAATACCACGTCTGCACAGTAGATGTCAGCAGCACCACCTCCTCTTGGAGACCTCACATACAGTAGGTCTTACAAATTACATACCTCCAATACTGATGTACCCAGGCAGCATTAACCTTTAGTTCTAGCATGTGACTACACAGAAACAGGCTTCCACAGACTGCCTTACATGGTCATAATGAATAAACGAGTCATACTATGCATTAAAACTGGAAAGTGGTTTATTTGAAATGCACTGTCAGAGGCATCTAACTCAAATGAGAAAAGGTACACAATTTCTCAATTTTTATGGATGATCGATGACATCTATCCTTCATCTTTTATCCCAAATCTAAGCACATCACTCAAACTGTTTTCTCTGAAGACCTAAAAAATTAAGTGCATTTCCTGCAAGCAGTTTATCCTGCAAAAAAGAATAACAATACAATTTCAATCCACTATTTAAAATCTGTTTATATAGTAATTTGTTTTCTTATTCACAAATATTGATCTGTCTAATAAGAGTTACAGGTCAGCCTTGGGAAATGGCTTACCTTTAGTGTGCTGTCAAATTCACTCATGGATTCTATCACCGTACCTGGAGCCAGTTCCCCAAGTGGAAATGGGTAATCTGTTCCTAACATCACCTTATCCTGTAATATACACAATACTTAAAGACAGAGTACAAAGCCAGTTTTACTCTCTTGGGGTTCCATTTTGGATGCACACACTACTGGGATAAGTACAGCTATCCCATGCTAAATTCATTAGATATGTTATACCATATTATTGATCAAATAGTGGATGAAAATTAATTAACATATCACTAATGTTCTAGGATGGCATGGTGGATCGGTGGGTAGCACCGCCGCCTCACAGCAAGAAATCCCAGGGTGGGGTGGCCTAGGTCATTTCTGTGTGGAGTACGCATGTCCTCCCTGTGCCTGTGTGGGTTTACTCCGGGCACTTCGGTTTCCTCCCTCAGTCCAAAGACATGCATGTTAGGTTAATTGATTATGCTAAATTGGCATGGTTTGAGTGTGGTATCTGGTGACAGACGGAGCGATGCATCGGCTGGACAAGTGCCAGGATAATGATGATGATCATCATCACTTTTGTCCTTAGTTTCAATAGATTCTCTAACATGTCCTCATCAAAATATATTTGGTGTCTTACCTTAGACAAATCACTGCCTTTATTTTAGTAAGAGCCATTGCAATGTTTCTTTAACTGTATAAGTCTTATATACTGTAAATGGTTCCATAACTCATTGCAATCTAATTCACTTCTTTTAAAAAGAGTTTCCAAAATAGCAGATACATTAATAATGTAAGTAGGGACAATATAACACAATAACATTAGTACATTGAAAACCTACATTTGATAAGAGATAGCATACTAGGCATTGAGCAAAAATACTTACTGTGTATCATTCTACTTCAGCAAACTGCGTCAGCATTAGAAATGTGATTTAGAACATGTGATTTTTCAAATGTCATGTGACATTTCAATCAACATTAAACAACACATATGACTCAATCATTTTAAAATCATGTTTTTTTTAAAGATCAGGAGTACTGTGAGAAAAAAACCTACCTTTCCTATGACATCAATTAGCAACTGAAGAGCAAGGGGATCATGGACTAGAGAATCAGTGTAAAATGATCCCAGGTATTTACGTGGATTGATCTTATTGTCGGTAGCACACAGGTCTGGCCTCACATTGAATCCATGCTCAATTCGGCCAATCGTATAAGGAAATGCACCTCCTAAAAGGAAGGATGTGATATAAGTCAATACATTGTTTATATAATACAAATTACCAATTATGTCTAATTTATACGTCAACGTTTGTGTTGGATCCTAATTTACCTCCATGAGCGAAGCAGACTTTTAGCGTTGGAAATCTCTCGAAAATACCCCCAAAGATCATGGAACATATTGCTATCGAAGTTTCTGAGGGCATACCTTAACAAAAGTACTTAAAGTCTTAGTTTGACAATTTTATGTATTCTTAATTGACTGGATGACACCATTACATACCACCAAATACTTACCAACTAGCCATGGGAGCCAGTACTTGGCCATTCTCCCATCTATCTGCATATCCCATGGGTGCACAAATAGTGCACAGTTTAACTCCTCTGCAGCCTGCAAGGAGAGAAAAGCAGAAACACATTTGTATTTGACTTCAGCAAACACTAGGGGCTCAATTGAGAATAAATTTGATATGCAGTGCCATTTCTGCCACTGACCCCTGAAAGACCTCTGATCAGTTCATCAACTTTTTTGCTAAAATTGTTATGCTGATGAAAAACATTATATTAAATTAGAGAAAAATGCAGATTGGAAGCGTTTTCACCAGTGGTCTCAAACTTTTTATCCTCCACTGACACTTAGGGCAGGAGGGAGGCAGTGTGCAGCCTGGCAACCATTATCGCTTGAAGAGTGAAAGGTTGAGTCTTTTAGAATTCAAGTACGTTTTTTCTCTGTTTTTCAATCCTCTGTTGTGTTCAAAATCAATGTTCAATCTTTTGTGGTCAAATTTGGCCAGGTCCTTAAAAAGCCTTTATACACCATTTTAAAAATGTGTTATCAACAGCCCTTTTCCTAGCCATTATCACAATTGAGATTATTGATTGATAAGCAGTTTGACCCTTGTTTCTGTGCTGCCATGTACATAATTGATGATTCTAATCACAACATAAACTGGATTTGCCATCAATTAGGCCTACTAGATGAAGGGATTGAGTGTTTGTGGAGTGAGGTATGTTTATTTGATGTAAATTCCTGAAGTAATTAGTCTCACAGCGTAAATAGGATACAGCTCAGGTGCGTTAAGGTCCCAGGTGTTGATGTGTGAGCCGATCTGCACCCCAGGGAAGCCAAGCTCCTTAACACAACGTCTCATTTCCTGCACGGCCAGCTTGGGGGCCTGCATAGGAAGTGTACCAAGGCCCACAAAACGTTTTGGATATCTCCTAACGGTGGCTGCCAGGTCATCATTTAGGATTCTGCTCAGGTCCAGAGTATCTTGTGGTTTAGCCTTTTTTAATAGACAGAAATCATTAGGATCAGACAGTGGCACTATCACTTGCAAAAATGGAGGCTGAAGCAGCATTTTTGTAGCAAGAGCAATGAAATAGATATATAACTTTATTTATATAGTTTATATAGAAAAAAAAGTATGGTTGTAAAATTATTACAATTAAACATAGCTAAGCAACTTATCCATTAGAGAAAAGCTTGTTTTTGTTTGGTTTATTTAACTTTGCTATCAGCATCAATGGCCATTTTAGTGACACACAAGGTTAAATCTATACACAAGCTTACATCAAGACTAGTCATATATATAGACTCAGGTGGCACAATTTCCTGTAATCAGTTAACATAATCCATGTCTTTGGACTGTGGGAGAAAACTGGAGTAAACCCACACAAACATGGGGAGGACATGCAAACTCCACACAGAAAGGACCAGACTGCTCCAGGGATTAAACCCAGGATTCTCTCGCTGTGAGATGATGATGCTACCCACTGAGCTACTGTGCTGCTCAAGTAGGAAAGTAGCATTGAACACTTCTGCTACCACTTCATTTATTCCTCACCCATACATTGCCTAATTCTACCTTTTGCCCTTTGTTTCTGTCTTTTTTAGTTATCAGCAAAAATTTGAGGAGACATTCTCAATTTGCTACTGTGGCTCTGATGATGTGGCCTCCTTATGCAATGTCTTGCAGACTGAAGTCCAAAAAATACTCAATGAGACATTCTAAGTACAGTAATTCCTGCTGGCAAGCCTCATAGTGGTTGGCTAATAAACTGAGAGTTACTAAAAAAACATATTGAAAAGTACAGTAATAAATAATACTTGTGATAGCAACAAAATGCTCTAAGGTGAATGTTGAAAGAAGAATAATGGGAGTTTGTTAAAACCAATGTTAGAATGCAGAACCAGTTTGTATTTATTGGTTTATTATAATTGCTTTTCATGTACACATAAATGTTATTTATGTTTTATTAAATGGTGACAGGAAGTTGACAAGATTATGTAAAAACCAATATAGAACAGGGTATGTTCAGTTTGTACCGCTTACCCAGTAGCTGAACATTACAGGCACAGTTGACAGGGCTTGTACTGTTACACCTAAAAGGAAGACACAGTTACTCAATTAATTATTGATTTTTCTGCTAAAACTACTTTAAGCAAAATCATCAATGGTCTAGCAAACCAGATTTTACCATGCTTATCCATGTCACGTATTCGAGCGTCAGCATCCCAGCAGTTCTCCTGAATTACACGGAAAACTTTCCCATCCTTCATCATTTTGGCCTCTCCCTGAAGAACATGCATTCAGTGAACATTAAGGTCTCACACAATTAGTACATATAATGTGCACCTTTCTAAAAGGCAAAGAATATCCTTCCCATTCTCTTCCTACCTACAGATAACTGACACATTATATTGTATTTTACCATATAATATATCATATTATATTGTTCTGCATTATATTATATAATTTATATTAGATATGGTATATGACTAACAGACTAGCCAGCATATTTGTAATACCTCTACAGAGACCATGCAATTCATAGTTGCTTTAAAATTACTAGACCCTAACAGAATTTATGTGAAATATATGGAAACGGAACAGCATCCATGAATGCTAGAAATAGAATGCTAGAGAGAGAGAGAGAGAGAGAGAGAGAGAGAGAGAGAGAGAGAGAGAGAGAGAGAGAGAGAGACATTGTTTATTTATGTTTTCTTTCCCCTTTGCCTAGTCTTTTCTACGATACTGTATCTCTTGTCTGTGTGATTCTTTTCTTATTTATTATATGTATAAAACAATGTTTTTTCAATGCTTTATCAGTATTGTACCCACTGTGACAGTCATGCCAATAAAGCAATAAATGCCAATAAAAAAGAGAGAGAGAGAGAGAGACCACAGAGGGTCAGTACGATGTTCTGCTGACTGTAAAATCTACGCTGAGCTCTCAGTATGTCTCAGGTATATCCTGCTGCTCATACTCTGCCCCCCAAACACACAAACATACAATACACACACAGAGTAATGAACATAAAATGGTAGCTTTTATAACATTCCAATGTCTGTCTTTGCCGAAGTCTGTTTAAGCTGAGTACCCGGGCATAAAAAGCCACCCATGTTTAACAACGTCTGGGTCTGTGTGCTTAATGATATCCTCTTCTTCCTGTGCTGCCCACTCATTCTTCACAGGGGTCTTAAATGAGCAGTGGAAGCCAGACAGAAGCCAACACACACACACACACACACACACACACACACACACACACACACACACACACACACACAGAAGAATCTGCTTTTGTTAGCTTTCTGTTACAATAAGTGTTACACTTATCATAACCTGTATTATTAACAAAAAACTAATAGTGACTGTCACATTCCCTCCATCATCAGACTACCAACTGTCATATGAACACAGAACTGTATCTTAAGTATGTTAGAATCTTTTTGTAAATATGCCCATTGTTTATAATATTTCAGTGGCGTTGTGCATCAGTGAGATTTTGGCGACACCATGTCACCAGTTCTTGGTTTGTCCCTCCTCTGCCCACTACTGTTATGCACTCACCACTGCGGACAAGGAGCATTTTGGAGATGCTCTGGCACAGTCAGTTGCACTAACAATTTGACCCTTGTCAAATTCACTTAGATCTTTATAACTACCCACTTTTCCAGAATCCAACATGTCAACTACAGGAAACTACTATTCACTTTGTCTGTCTGATATAGCCCAGACCTTGACATGCACAGTAGTAACAAAATAATTATAACTCACCTTACAATGATGGTGGAGCTGGACAAATCCATCATATCCATATCTCTATAAAGCATTGGAAAGTAAGACATAAATTAAATGTAAAGCTACTATCTAAGTAGCTACAAGAGTAAGCTTGCTTACATCTGGGTTTCCATATTTGTTTCATTTAACCTCCTGAGACCTCACGTCCCCACATGGGGACATGACGTTTTGGGTTTGCTACACCTCATACTTCATTCTGCTTAACTCAGTCCTCATTGGTAGACACTCTTGAGCATTTCACAAAAATAAAAATACAACGCCCTCTATAATTATTGGCACCCCTGGTTAATAAGTGTTCTTTGGCTTCTAATAAATTCTTTTTTTTTAATAATATAGGACTACAATGCAAAAAAGGAGAAAAATATAGGCTTTAATTCAAGTGCCTTTATTTGGTGGGGAAAAAAATCACACCATAAGAAATAAATCTTTTGAATGAATTCATGTGTGCCACAATTATTGGCACCCCTGGTGTTAGTACTTTGTACAACCTCCCTTTGCCAACAAGACAGCACTCAATCTTCTCTTATAACTCTTCACAAGATGGGAGAATACAGAAAGAGGGATCTTCAACCATTCCTCTTTGCACAACCTCTCTAAATCGTCCAGAGTCCTATGATGGTCCCAGTTAAAATCCCAGTACTGCTTGGCAAACTCCACCTGTTTACACTTATGAGTATAACTCAGAAAAGGCTTTCTCCATGCATGCCTCCCAAACAGCTTGTTGGCATGTAGATAGCACCTGATGGTGGTTTGGGAGACCTTGTAACCCCAAGATGCTACCATTTGATTCAGTTCTCTTACAGTGAGCTTTGGAGAACTTTTTACTTTTCTTACCATTCCTTTTCACTGTGCGTGGTGGCAAGACACACTTGCGTTCTCTTCCAAGCTTGTTTGTCACAGTTCCAGATGTTTTGAACTTTATGATGATTGCTCTGACTGTAGATAAGGGCATCTGCAGGTGAGTGGCTATTTTCTTGTAGTCATTGCCTGATTTATGAAGGTCGACACACATCTGCCTTACTTGAATAGTGTGTTCTCTTGTCTTTCCCGTGTTTAAGAGTGAGTAAGAGAAATAGGCCTCTGTGTAATGCCATATTTATACCCCAGGGAAACAGGAAGTGATGAATTACTAATTAAAGGTTTCTAGATACTTTGATCCACTTTATAAACTACAGTAGAAATGGCGTAAATGGTTCAAATACATTTATTTCCAAGAAATTGTTACGAGTGGCAATAATTGTGGAAGAGGTCATTTTATTGGAAAATAATTATTTCTTAGTCAGGATTTTTTCTTTATTTTTTTTATTCTCTTGAGTTGATGGTTGCTTTTTAAAAAAAAATTCAGAGTGAGATTATGCTTCTGAAATAAAAATGTAATTTATTTTAAGGCTTTTAACCCATTTTAACTAGGGGTGCCAATAATTATGGAGGGCACTGTACCTCTTGTTCAAAAACGGTGCTCAGTTTTTATACATAACAAATCAGAGCTCCGAGGAGGGTAATGTGGTCTCAACAGGTTAAATACCTATTAATAGTACAGATTTTTATCACTGTTAAATTGTCATTAACACTTTCTGTTTACAAGTTTTCTTCTAGCTCATCAACCCTGATCATTGCTTACCCATGTCTAGTTGGCCTTAACCAGTCTTTAAAACATTACTGTATTATCTACATTCATGTACTGTATATTCTTTTTTTAAATCTTTGTGAATTTTATTGTACCCACAGTGATTCTGAATTTTAATTCTTTGTCTTCCTGTTACGGTTTGTCATAATAAAAACTAGTGAGCCATGAAAACAAAAGTAAAAAGGGTTTTAGGATCCAAATGCAGTTAGCTCCACATGGAATTAGTGAACCAAAATATATCAAAATAAACAAAACTAAATACACAATGGAAAGAAAGTAAATATACTGACAAAAGAAAACAGCTTCAGGGACTGAGGATTGAACCCTGGGCGGATATGTCGGTAGCCACCATGTAAACCCAACCCGCCACTCAACAAGGTGAGCAGAAAACAAAAACAGAACAACAACGTGCGCCGTATGCATAGAGTGGCCCTATGCAGTGGTACGCTTATGACATGGCTCTGCTCACAAACGGCGTAACGGGTCCGCGTATGCGCATAATGGTGAAACCTGGATGGAATGCCGTGAAAGCGTGCCATGGGTACTCCCATGGATTATGGGAGCGTGGCACGGACACGGAAGGGAAAAGGACAGGGCTAAATAAACAGCACAGCATCCTTTTCGTGCACGATCACGTGGGGAGTGCTACTTTCCCCGATCATGGAGAGGAGGGGAGAAATAAGGCCTGAACAGCAGGCAGCACGTGAGGCTTTGCCTGCACTATGACTATGCCCTAACAGTTACCGGGCAGCCTCCTGACTGCCCATTGCTGCGAAGTCAAGGATGTGACACTTGTGCGATGTGCTCAGGTACAGAGCTGGGTTTTAGGACCCAAATGCAGTTAGCTCCTGATGGAATTAGTGAACCAAAATATAAGTAAATAAAAGAAAATAAATACACAATGGAAAGAAAGTAAATAGAACGACAAAAGAAAACAGCTTCAGTGGCTGAGGATCGAACCCTGGGCGGACGCATTGGTAGTTGCTGTGCAAACCCAACACACCGCTCAACCACTGAAGAAATGAACAGAAAAAACAAACAAAAACAAGCGTCATAGGCATACAGTGCCCCTATGCAGTGGTACGCTTACGATGTGGCTCCGCTACGGTGGTGGAGTACACAGAATGGCGGAACCCGGACGGAGCGCCTTCTTTACCGGAAGGGAAAAGGATGAGGCTGAATAAGCAGCACAACATCCTTTTCATGCGTGATCGCATGGGTAGCTCTCCTTTTCCTTGATCGCGGAGAGGAGGGGAGAAATAAGACCAAAAGCGGCAAGGACGATGGCAAACAAGGGCGCTAGCAAAATGCTTTCCTTGCACTATGACTAGGCCCTAATGGTTACCGGGCAGGCTCCTGATTGCCCATTGCTGGCGATCTTCAAATCACCAGCTACCTCTATCCCTAACCAAAAATGCGCTCGAAGAAGCTGTGTGAGGACCTGCGAAATCTGCATCAAGTCAAGGCTGCGACACCAGTGTGGGCTGAAAGGTGTGCTTAAATAGTCCAGCCAACAGACGTCACTACTTGCACGCATGGCGTCAAATGAGGGCTGGTGCATGCGCGATCATGCCGAGCATGCCCACGCCGAAACATGAGTCAACACTGACCTCCAACATCACAAACCGGGGTCAGCACGACTCCTAATACTTCCATGTTACTTTGTTTCTTAAATCAGTAGTGTCTGATTCATGTTGTGATTTCTTGACACTGCTTGTGGTTTGATGTGTAGTAGTAGATATTTTATTGCTGGAAAGAACAGTGTCTGTGATCTTGGATAAGCCCAAATTAAACCTTTACATTAACTTTCACCTCTGAGTCAGTTCCCATACAACACGCATCATTTATACATTCATTGTTGTCTTCAAAGTTCTTATACTCAGAATGAGATGACTGCTAACAGCCAAAGCATGACCTTGAGCTGTGGTATTTTATATTCTTTGATCTTCTTTTGGGCAAATTTATATTTTAGAGCATTTACATTCCAGTTATGGTTGTGATGATTGGGTAATGGATATAATAATGAGCAGCAATGCAACACAGCATGCATTCTGATGAAGCAATGTTTACACTCTAAGCTTCAAAGGTCAACAGTCATGTACTAAACTCATAAACAGTATTACGCCAGGCATGTCTAATCTGGATCGTGCTCGATATAGCTTTGAGCTGTCATTACCTTGTCTGCAGCCTGGCTGACTTCTTTTAAATATTGGCAGATGTCCATTACTGCATGTGAAAAACCAAAATGAAGTGGCTCTGACTTACAATTACTTTGACTGTTATTTCATTGTAGACAGCATGAACCCAAGATATACTCGTTGACAAAAAAACACAAACTCAGATAGAAATGTCAGTTTGATGCAAACTTGGCATGCTGTTGTGTCCTTTGCAGATATACTGTATAAGTGATTACAGGTGAGTTTTGATTAGACACTGGGTCTTACCACGAGGGCATAAGACTGCTTCCCACATTGCCCTATAAAAAGGGATTTTTTTTTATCCTCCGACAAGCACAAGCAGCTCCCACAATTCCATTGTCCACAATCCTGACACAGGTGGTACTTTCACAGACCCCTGTCTCTGTCCGGACCATGTCCAGATGTTTATTAGAAGGAAGTTTGTTGTCACGTTGCCCATTATGCGTCCTGCCTACTGTTCAGTTTGTCTGTCTAATATATCCCAGACCTTGACATGCACAATAAGGATTAATTTGACAAACCTTTGTCCTTGTCTACAATACAGACAAATACTTCAGTGTGCAAAAAAGACGTCTTTGTTAAGCATGTCCAGAAGCAGCATCAACTTCTCTGGGCCCAGAGGCATCTGTGATGGACCATTACAAGTGCAAATGTGCATTGTGGTCAGACGAATCAGTGTTGTAAATCTTTTTTGGAAGAAATGAATGCCATGTGTTCTAGACCAAAGATGAAAAAGACCATCCAGAAGTCCAAAAGCCAAGGCATGGCACGGGTTTGTGTCAGTGCCGTTGGCAAAGATCATATGCACTTTTGTGGTAGCAGCAATAATGCAGAAAGTACATTGAGATTTCAGAGTTTGTTTGTCTGTTTATTTGGTTAATGTAACGTTACTATCAGCATCAGACCAGCATATATATATATATATATATATATATATATATATATATATATATATATATATATATATACACAGTGGGGCAAAAAAGTATTTAGTCAGCCACTGACTGTTCTCCTACTAAGAAGGATGAGAGAGGTCAGTAATTTTCATCATAGGTACACTCCAACCATGAGAGACAAAATGAAAAAAAAAATAATACAGGAAATCACATTGTAGGATTTTTAAAGAAATCTAATTGTAAATTATGGTGGAAAAAAAAGTATTTGGTCACCCACAAACAAGCAAGATTTCTGGCTCTCACAGACCTGTAACTTCTTCTTTGAGAAGCTCTTCTGTCCTCCACTCGTTACCAGTATTAATGGCACCTGTTTGACCTCGTTATCTGTATAAAAGACACCTGTCCATAGCTTCAAACAGTCAGACTCCAAACTCAACCATGGCCAAGACCAAAGAGCTGTTGAAGGACACCATGAAGAAAATTGTAGACCTGCACCAGCCTCGGAAGAGTGAATCTACAATAGGCAAGCAGGTTGGTGTGAAAAAATCAACTGTGGAAGCAATTGTAAAACATACAAGACCATTGACAATCTCCCTTGATCTGGGGCTCCACGCAAGATCTGATCCCGTGGAGTCAAAATGATCATGAGAACGGTGAGCAAAAATCCCAGAACTACATGGAGGGACCTGATGAATGACCGAGAGAGAGCTCTGGGACCAACGTAACAAGGCTACCATCAGTAACACACTAAGCCAAGAGAGACTCAGATCCTGCAGTGCCAGGCGTGCCCCCCTGCTTAGCCCAGTACATGTCCAGTCCAGTCTGAAGTTTGCCAGATAGCATATGGTTGATCCAGAAGAAGATTGGGAGAATATCATGTGGTCAGATGAAACCAAAATAGAACTTTTTGGTAAAAACTCAACTGGGGGAAAAAGGATGCTGAGTCGCATCCCAAGAACACCATACCTACTGTGAAGCATGGGGGTGAAAACATCATCCTTTGGGGCTGTTTTTCTGCAGAGGGGACAGGACGACTGATCCGTGTTAAGGGAAGAATGAACGGGGCCATGTATCATGAGATTTTAAGCCAAAACCTCCTTCCATCAGTGAGAGCATTGAAGATGGAACATGGCTGGGTCTTCCAGCATGACAACGATCCAAAAAAAGCATTTCAAGATGATCCCTAAAAAGCATTTCAAGGTCCTGGAGTAGCCTAGCCAGTCTCCAGACCTCAACCCCATAGAAAATGTGTGAAGGGAGTTGAAAGTCCGTGTTGCCCCAAAACATCACTGCTTTATTATTATTTTCCACCATAATTTACAATTAAATTCTTTAAAAATCCTACAGTGTGATTTCTTGGATTTTTTTCCTCATTTTGTCTCTGATAGTTGAAGTGTACCTAAGATGTAAATTACAGAACTCTCTCATTTTTGTAAGTAGGAGAACTTGCACAATCATATACATATATATACATATATATATCTACATACACTCAAGGCAATGCAAATTTAGCATAATTGAAAAACCATGTCTTTGGGAGGAAACCAGAGTAAACACACATGAACATTCAGATTCCACATAGAAAGGCTGCTTCATCCTGGGATTGAACCCAGGGCCTTCTTGCTGTGATGCAGCAGTGCTATCTACCGAGCCACCGTGCCTCCCCTGAGAGTTCAGATATGTTGTCAACAAGACGACATCTTTCCAGGGACATCCATGCATTTTTTAACAAGACAATGCAAAAACATTTGCAGCACACCGAAAAAACTGGCTGTGGAAGTAGAGGGTACAGGTATGGGACTGACCTGCCTGCAGTCCTGACCTGTCCCCAAAAGAGAATGTATGGAGACTTTCTGACATGAAAAAAGTGATGACAACAACAACTCTGCACTGTTGCACAGCTTAAGACGTTTGAAGGAGGAATGGGACTAAATAACACCTACAACACCAAATCGCTTGGTATCCTCAGTGCCAAAACTTCTTTTAAGTGTTGCAAGAAGGAATGGCAGCATTACACAGTGGTAAGTCTGTATAGTCCAAACTTTTTTTTTTTTTTTGCAATATAGCAGGCCTGAAATGCAGGATGTATAATAACAAATGAAATTAAATTTCTGAGTATGAGCAGGGCAACACATTGGTATTAGTGTTTGATACTGTTATGATATATGTATTTTAGGCACCAGAGAATATTAACCCTAATTATCCCAAACACTTTAATTTCTCATAAACTTATCCTGTCTTTTGTAATTAAATAAGAACTGTCATGTTAGCAAGCTAAATCATTACCTTAAGTCTGAAACCAATCTGTTTACCCACTTAAAACATACACAGAGGGTCAAGGTCCTGACTGATTAATATTTCACCAGAGCAGAGATTTCAAGAACAAATGTTATATTCTGTGTCTAATGATTTCCATTGAACCAATTATACATTAATAAAGCATAAAATCAAATGACAATTAGAGCAGATGAGAAATGCAAGGTATTATCCAGAAAAAAAAGTCTGCCATGCCACAGTGGTGTGGCATTTGTATTTAAAATAAAACAATAGTTTATGCATTCTTTACTCAATCATACATAAAGGCAGTTCACACTGCATTGTCTTTTTGCACTTACAGTTGCACTTGCATTATACTTAAATTATTCCTAATCTCTCAGCTTTCCTACCTCTTTTAGGTCAGGCCATTCCTTGGGTAAAATATGGTTATGGATATCAATCTTCATCTTGCACACGGCTGAGAACTTGTTCTGAACACGCTGTGGCTCACGGTGGTTAATGTGTCACAACCAGCATCTGTGTTTTTAAAGCTATGGGTGAATCTGCACTTTGTGAAGTCAATACACCCGTCCACCTTTTTTCTGATAGTACTCATAGGACTACCAATAAAAAAGCATGTACTGACCAATAAAACAATTAAGATATCCCATTCTTGACAAAGCCTCACCAATCATTGGGAAGCAGTATGGTTTAAACAGTGGTGTGCAGTGCATAGAGTGGGAACCCCTTCTGCTACCACATCACTTCCTATGATGAATTACATATTCATGAAATAAATATTTATATAATATTTTACATATACCTGTTTGTTACCCTTTTTCTGAAGGGATTGAAAGGCCTGACCACATGCCACTGGGTTTAAATTATTAAACTTGTCTGTTGAAAAGAGGATAAAGAAGACCATCAAACAATTCAACTTTGCTAAAATTTGAAACCAATACTGCATCATTTCAGCCAGTTTTAGCTTGATGAGTCTAATTCTATAAACAGGCATAATGAGTCCTATTACATGTATTCAAATAACTATGTTATTTGGTGTAGAGACTTAAGGTCACAATGCTATCTAAAGTTTCAGCGTTGTATACAGTTGACATTTCAAATGAATGTAAATAATATTAATATTTTCCAGAGCAATAAAACAAAGAAGTATCTTGTCAAACTGTAAATTGTTTTCATAATTTTTACCAAACAGAATCCACTTTTTTCAGTGTAATCTCAATTGTATATGAGATGTAAGAAAACAACAACAAGGGAAATGTTTTCTGATGGAATATATACAGAGAAAAATTAATGCACAAGACAAGGAGGTGTCTGGATTACTGCGAAGAGGTTTTCAGTGCTTTATGATTTTTGTTTATACAGCTAGCACTTCATAGACAATGTCCAGTTACACTTTTACAAGAAAGCATTTTCCTTTGTCACAGTTTTCAAAGAAACTAACTAACATCCCAGAGTTGAAGCTGTTCTGAACAATGAAATGGGCTAAAATCCATCCAAGCTAAAGGAATGCATGGGGGCCAAGTCCAGGTTTGGCTCCTGTCTTGCTGCTAGATGCCCTAAACAGGAGAAAGTAATTCATACTGTTGAATACATTTCTGATAACAGATTATATGGAAGGCTTGCCAAAAAAAAAAAAAAAAAAGTATTTCCTGTCCTTCAACCGCAAACGTAGGCACCTGGAGTATGCTAAATGCTACTGCGATATGAGTGGAGCAGTGTTCAGTGTATGTTCAGATGAAACAAAAATGTAACTTTTTGCCAACAAACACTCAAAGTGTTTGACAATGAAACTGAAACACCTGTCAGTTTAGTGTGGGAGGTTTCATGGCTAAATTGGACCAGTCTGGTGGCCAATCTTCATTAATTGCACATTGCACCAGTAATAGCAGAGTGTGAAGGTTCAATTAGCAGGGTAAGAGCACAGTTTTGTTACATCTAACAGGATTAACTGTGGACGCAAGAGGAAGCTGTCTGAAAGGGATGTTCGGGTGCTAACCCGGATTGTATCCAAAAAACATAAAACCACGGCTGCCCAAATCACGGCAGAATTAAATGTGCACCTCAACTCTCCTGTTTCCAGAAGAACTGTCCGTCGGGAGCTCCACAGGGTCAATATACACAGCCGGGCTGCTATAGCCAAACCTTTGGTCACTCGTGGCAATGCCAAAGGTCGGTTTCAATGGTGCAAGGAGCGCAAATCTTGGGCTGTGGACAATGTGAAACTCTGATGAGTCCACGTTTACTGTTTTCCCCACATCCGCGAGAGTTACTGTGTGGAGAAGCCCCAAAGAAGCGTACCACCCAGACTGTTGCATGCCCAGAGTGAAGCATGGGGGTGGATCAGTGATGGTTTGGGCTGCCATATCATGGCATTCCCTTGGCCCAATACTTGTGCCAGATGGGCGCGTCACTGCCAAGGACTACCGAACCATTCTGGAGGACCATGTGCATCCAATGGTTCAAACATTGTATCCTGAAGGCGGTGCCGTGTATCAGGATGACAATGCACCAATACACACAGCAAGACTGGTGAAAGATTGGTTTGATGAACATGAAAGTGAAGTTGAACATCTCCCATGGCCTGCACAGTCACCAGATCTAAATATTTACCAGTTTTCCACTCGGCTTCGCATTTGTATGTCTCGCCTGCTCCCCGTCTCTTCTCCCCCTATCCTTCCTTTTCTCTCTACCTCGTTCAGTTCCCCTAACTTCCCCTCCCTATTCCTCAACATTTCCAGTTTCACCCCCAATGGCTTTATTCTTACTCAAGGGCATTAGGTCTCACTGCTTCCGAAGCCTAAGGACTACCGAACCATTCTGGAGGACCATGTGCATCCAATGGTTCAAACATTGTATCCTGAAGGCGGTGCCGTGTATCAGGATGACAATGCACCAATACACACAGCAAGACTGGTGAAAGATTGGTTTGATGAACATGAAAGTGAAGTTGAACATCTCCCATGGCCTGCACAGTCACCAGATCTAAATATTATTGAGCCCCTTTGGGGTGTTTTGGAGAAGCGAGTCAGGAAATGTTTTCCTCCACCAGCATCACGTAATGACCTGGCCACTATCCTGCAATAAGAATGGCTTAAAATCCCTCTGACCACTGTGCAGGACTTGTATATGTCATTTCCAAGACGAATTGATGCTGTATTGGCCGCAAAAGGAGGCCCTACACCATAATAATAAATTATTGTGGTCTAAAACCAGGTGTTTCAGTTTCATTATCCAACCCCTGTATATATATGGTCTATATGGCACAGTTTAAAAATCAATATATATTTGCCTCTGTAAAGAAACTAAAACATGGGTCATTAATGGAGCATTCAGTGGGATGTTGATCCAAAATATATGTCCAGATCAACAAAAACGGTTTACTGAACACAAAATCAAGCTTCTACCAATTCCATAATAGTGCCCAAATCCCCATATAAAACCTGTGGGGTGAGGAGAGTGCACAAGAGAAGACCTAGAACGCTGGATGATGTGTAGAGATTTTGTTAAGAGGCATTGCCTCAACTTCGTAACCACATTTTATATGACAAGACTAATTGCTGTTTTATTGCCAAAGTGATTTTGTACAAAGTATTAAATGCAGGGTTACCTAATAATAATTGTGGAACATCTATTTTCGTAAAAAAAAATAATTATTTCTTGAGGAGGTATTTCTTTCTTAGACTAAATTTACTTTACAATTAAAGGTTGGATTTTTCAGATTCTCAGTGTGAGATTAAGCTATTTCCTATTTGCTATTTGTAAGTATATTTCAAAGAATTATTTTTCTTTTCTCTTTTTCTTTTTAGTGATCTTTGTATTAAGTAATCTCTGTATTAAGAAATAATCAGAGAAATATTCAGAAAATATTCAGTATTTTAATAAATGTAAAGATTATTGCCGTGGAAAAATTACAATATTTAATCACACAAATGTATCACTTAATCATTTTTCCTCACAATATATAAGTTTGTGCATATATTTAACATTTCAAAAGCACTAAATATACTAGTGGACAATATAAGCTTCCACAGAATGCATTTTTACATTTACCAATTTAATAAACACAATATTGACTACCAGATTACCAATATGTTTCTAATGCAAAGTACTTATTTCAGTGGGCACTTTAATTAGAAACAGCATGTGCAAGCTGTGCATTGTGCCACGCATGTTGTGAAGTTGGGCAATAATAAAGGACTGTATTTTCTGCATTTGTGACTGTATAAGCTTTCAGACAGTAACAAGCAAAGGCATACATGGCAGTGAATGAAAATGTTTAAAATTCTGTTCATTATAGGCTATAGTGGCTATTACAGTGGTGCTTGAAAGTTTGTGAACCCTTTAGAATTTTCTATATTTCTGCATAAATATGACCTAAAACATGATCAGATTTTCACACAAATCCTAAAAGTAGATAAAGAGAACCCAGTTAAACAAATGAGGCAAAAATATTATACTTTCTCATTTATTTATTGATGAAAATGATCCAATATGACATATTAGTGAGTGGCAAAAGTCTGTGAACCTTTGCTTTCAGTATTTGATGTGACCCCTGTAACGCAGGCTTAGGGATAGGAGACACGCAAGGAGTGGATCAGACCAACAGTTTATTGCGATAAATTGGCAAAATAACAGAACACTACGAGACATGGATGGCAGAAAGATGAGTTGAGGAGTTAAACAAGTGAAATAAGGAGAGACGAGAGGCGAAATCGAGACTAGGTAGGTAGTGCGATAACCAAGGCTAGAAGTGAGATATGTGACATGATAAGGTAGGCTGGTAGAAGCGAGATACATGACGCAATAGAGTAGGGGCTTAGAAATGAGGTAGTAACCACGAGACTTCGCAACCAGTCTAGGAAGTGAAAGGGTATAAATACAGGAAAGGACGGTCTCGGGTGAAGACGACCGCTGGACGGTCTCTGGGATAGACGGTCTCTGGACAGTCTCGGGAAGTGATGACCTCCGAATGGTCTCAGGGATAGACAACCTCTGGATGGTCTCATTAACGGACGACCTCTGGATGGTCTCGGAGACAGACGATCTCTGGATGGTCTCAGTAAAGGACGACCTCTGGATGGTCTCAGGAACAGATGTCCTTACATTTTCCTAGATTTCTCTGATATAATTCAGAATTCATTATTCAATCAGTGATGGCAAGCCGTCCTGGCCCAGATGCAGCAAAACAGGACCATAAGGTTCTTATGCTGTAATGCAGTGTTTTCCTTTCTCCAAACATAACGCTTTTCTTGTAACCAAAAAGGTCTATTTTGGTCTCATCCGTCCAGAAAACATTCTTCCAATAGCCTTCTGGCTTGTCCACGTAATCTTTAGCAAACTGCAGACGAGCAGCAATGTTCTTTTTGGAGAGCAGTGGCTTTCTCCTTGCAACCCTGCCATGCACACCATATTTGTTCAGTGTTCTTATGATGGTGGACGCATGAACATTAACATTAGCCAATGTGAGAGAGGCCTTTAGTTGCTTAGAAGTTACCCTGGGGTCATTTGTGACCTCGCCAACTATTAAATGCCTTGCTGTTGGAGTGATAATTTTTGGTCGACCAGTCCTGGGGAGAGTAACAATGGTCTTGTATTTTCTCCATTTGTACACAGTTGTGGACTTGTGGAGTCCAAAGTCTTTTTGATGGTTTTGTGGAGATGGTTTTGTAACCTTTTCCAGACTGATGAGCATCAACAACTCTTTTTCTGAGGTCCTCAGAAAACTCCTTTGTTCGTGTCATGACTTCCACAAACGTGTTGTGAAGAGCAGACTTTGATAGATACCTGTTCTTAAATAAATAAATTTAATATTTTGTCTCATTTGTTTAACTGGGTTCTCTTTATCTATTTTTAGGACTTGTGTGGAACTCTGATGATGTTTAAAGTCATATTTATGCAGAAGTATAGAAAATTCTAAAGGGTTCAAAAACTTTCAAGCACTATTGCATATTATAGGCTAAATGGTTTGTACAACCATAAATTAGAGAAAGCAAGCAAACAAACAAACAAAACATACTTAATTTCATGTTATTTTTATTTCAGTGCAGATAGTTTGAATGTAATATTTCACATTTTCTCTCATTAACTTCATGTCATTTATTTAAAACCATCCATTCTTGCATTTCAGACCTGTAACACATTCCAAAAAAAAGTTGGTTCCAGGGGAAAGTGGAAAAACTGGGCAAAGGATCTCCAGTTTGTCTACTAGAAAATTATTGAAATGTTTAAAAATAATGATTCTCAAAGAAAGACTGGAAGGATTTGTATATTTTAGTCCTACCTTTTTCAGATTTGGCTTGTTCTGCATTGTCTTGTTGAAGAGTTTATGGACATCCCTGAAAAAAATAAAATAAAATAAAATAAAATAAATAAACTTATGTATTTAAATTTAAAAAAGCTTATGTTTCTTTAAAATCTCAGTGTACTTTTCTGCATTAATGCTGCCATCACAGAAGGGAAAATGACCTTTGCCTGTTACTGATAAGAGTCTGAATGGTCATTCTCATCTTTGGTCCGGTGCACACAGCATATAGTTTTTTATTTAAAAAAATCTGGAATACTGATTGGTCTGACCATAATACACATTTCCACTGTGTGATGTTCCATCCTAGATGCCTCTGAGCATAGAGAAGTTGACACCGCTTCTGGACATGTTAACACTAGGCTCCTTTTTTTTGTACACTTGCCCTTTTTACACACTGAAATTCCTCCAGATACTTTGAGTCATTTAATACTGCTTTTGTACTAAATCATGATTACAATCACCTGTTGATATCACATCCATTAGGTGCAAGCCTAAGCTGAACACCTGTGATCACTGATCCCTCAGATGTCACTGCTCCAAGAACTGTCATTCATCAATAGCTGATAGGAACACATGGTACTACAATACAGAGTTACTTTCACAAATGCCACAAAGTTTTACTGGGCAAAAAAGAACCCTTATGTTAACCATGTTCAGAAGGGGCATCGACTTCTCTGGACTTGGAAGCATCTGGGATGGACCATAACACAGTGAAAACGTACTATGGTCAGACAAATCAGTGTTTCAGACTTTTTTTTAAGAAATGGACCCCATAATTTTCTCATGCATTTGTTGTCATACTGACGATCTTCCAAAGCATGATTATAATCATAAATCACATCATTATTTAGTCCTCATTACTAATCCGAAATTCCCATCTCATCTTCTTTTGGAATGTGGTGCAGGCCTGAAATGCAGGGATGGATGTTTATTAACAAATGAAATTAAGTTAAGCAGAAAAAAAACTGAAATATCTTGGGTTCATACTCTCTGCAATAAAATACATGTCAAAGTAAACGAAAGAAACACTTTTTTAAATTTGCTTTTTCCTTACTGCCCCAATTTTGGGGTTTGTATATTGACATTTTAGAGTCACATATGGTTTTTCAGGGACGTTCATGCATTTTTCAACAAACTGTAAAGAAAATGATTGTTTTTATCTAAAATATGTAATGCATTTCACTTGGAGTAACTCCACTATAAAAGTGATGTCACATTGTTTTGTTCGGCAAGTCTGTTTGCAATATTTACAATGCTTAAAATAAATTACAGAAGAGAGCTCAAAAGACATTTACGTGTGTATCAGTGTAGGTTTGGAAGGGGGGTATAACAAGGTATAAACTTTAAACATTACTTAAAATTGATTTGAAGTAAAACACATTTGAAGTGTAAGACTTTTTCTGTCTGAGACTTGTGGTCACACTGATGTATCTTCACACTAGTCACAGAAATGCATACCAACTTGCTATAGAACACCGTGATCTTACACTACAAATCTATATATAATATATCCCATCCATAATCACTGTATGCTGTAAAGTACCCCTCAGTTATTTAATGAACTTTGATATATATGAAATGAAATTTGATATATATATGGAATGAACTTTGATATATATGGAATGAATTTTTGATGTACATAGAATGAACTTTGAGATATGTGTAAATATAGAATGAACTTTGATATAGAATGAACTTTAATATATATGGAACGAACATTGTAAAGTACCCTGTAAAGTACACTGTAAAGTACCCCTCAACATGTCAATTATTTAATGAACTTTGATATATATGGAATTAACATTGATATATATGGAATGAACTTTGATATATATAGAATGAACTTTGATATATATTGAATAAACTTTGATATAAATGGAATAAACTTTGAGATATATATATTGAATGAACGTTGATATATATATGGACTGAACTTTGATATATATGGAATGAACATTGATATATGTGGAATGAACTTTGATATATATTGGGACTGTGATATATAGTTTAGTGGTTAAGTTACTGGACTCGGCACCTGAAGGTCCAGGGTTCAAATCCCACTTCTGCCAAGCTGCCACTGTTGGGTCCTTGAGTAAGACCCTTAACCCACAATTGCTTGGATTGTTAGATTGTACCAATTGTAAGTCGCTCTGGTTAAGGGCGTCTGCTAAATGCTGTAAATGTAAATACATATGGAATGAACTTTGATATATACAGTGGGGCATATAGTATTTAGTCAGCCACTGATTGTGCAAGTTCTCCTACTTAGAAAGATGAGAGAGGTCTGTAATTTTCATCATAGGTACACTTCAACTATGAGAGATAAAATGAGAAAAGAAAGATCCAGGAAATCACATTGTTGGATTTTTAAAGAATTTAATTGTAAATTATGGTGGAAAATAAGTATTTGGTCAATAACAAATGTTTAACTCAATACTTTGTAACATAACCTTTGTTTGCAATGACAGAGGTCAAACGTTTCCTGTAAGTCTTCACCAGATTTTCACACACTGAAGCTGGTATTTTGGCACATTCCTCCATGCAGATTTCCTCTAGAGCAGTGATGTTCTGGGGCTGTCGCTGGGCAACATGGACTTTCAACTGTATGGGATTGAGGTCAGGAGACTGTCCAAGTTCACTCCAGGACCTTGAAATACTTTTTATGGAGCCACTTTTTTGTTGCCCGAGCGGTGTGTGGGGATCACGGTCATGCTGGAAGACCCAGCCACGTTCCATCGTCAATGTTGTCACTGATGGAAGGAGGTTTTGGCTTAAAATGTCATGATACATGGCCCCATTCATTCTTCCCTTAAAACGGATCAGTCGACCTGTCCCCTTTAGAGAAAAACAGCCCCAAAGCATGATGTTTCCACCCCCATGCTTCACAGTAGGTATGGTGCAACTCAGCATTCTTCTTCCTCCAAACACGACAAGTTTTTACCAAAAAGTTCTATTTCGGTTTCATCTGACCACATGATATTTTCCCAATCCTCTTCTGGATCATATATATGCTCTCTGGCAAACTTCAGACGGCCTGGACATGTACTGGCTAAAGCAAGGGGACATGTCTGGCACTGCAGGATCTGAGTCCCTCTCAGTGTAGTGTGTTACTGAATGTAGTTTGTTACTTTGGTCCCAGCTCTCTGCAGGTAATTCATCAGGTCCCTCCGTGTAGTTCTGAGATTTTTGCTCACCGTTCTTATGATCATTTTGACCCCACGGATGAGATCTTGCGTATGGCCCCAAATTGAGGGAGATTATCAATGGTCTTGTATGTCTTCCATTTTCTTACAATTGCTCTCACTGGTGTGTTGATTTTTTCACACCAGCCTGTTTACCTATTGTAGATTCACTCTTCCCAGCCTGGTGCAGGTCTACAATTTTCTTCCTGGTGTCCTTCGACAGCTCTTTGGTTTTGGCCATGGTTGAGTTTTGAGTCTGACTGTTTGAGACTGTGGACAGGTGTCTTTTATACAGATATTGAGGTCAAACAGGTGCCATTACACCATGTAACGAGTGAAGGACAGAAGAGCTTCTTAAAGAAGTTACAGGTCTTTGACCTCCAGCAGGCCACAAATGTGCATGTGTATGTACAAACGGTTAGAAACTGACTCCATGAGTATAGTATGAGGGCCCGATGTCTACATATGAGGGTTGTGCTCACAGCCCAACACCGTGCAGGATGCTTGGCATTTGCCAGAGGACACCAGGATTGGCAAATTCGCCACTGGTGCCCTGTGCTCTTCACAGATGAAAGCAGGTTGACACTGAGCACATGTGACAGACGTGACAGAGTCTGGAGATGCCGTGGAGAGTGATCTGCTGCCTGCAACATCCTTCAGCATGACCGGTTTGGCAGTGGGTCTGTAATGGTGTGGGGTGGCATTTCTTTGGAGGGCTGCACAGAAGTAGCCTGACTGCCATTAGGTACCGAGATGAGATCCTCAGACCCCTTGTGAGACCATATGCTGGTGCGGTTGGCCCTGGGTTCCTCCTAATGCAGAACAATGCTAGACCTCATGTGGCTGGAGTGTGTCAGCAGTTCCTGCAAGATGAAGGCATTGAAGCTATGGACTGGCCCGCCCGTTCCCCAGACCTGAATCCGATTTTTTTTTTGGCACATCTGGGACAGTTGGTGGAGGCTTTAGTCCAGGTCTGGGAGGAGATCCCTCAGGAGACCATCCGCCACCTCATCAGGAAGCATTGCCCAGGCGTTGTAGGGAGGTCATACAGGCATGGGGAGACCACGCAACAATACTGAGCCTCATTTTGACTTGTTTTAAGGACATTACATCAAAGTTGAATCAGCCTGTAGTGTTTTTTACACTTTAATTTTGTGTGACTTCCAAATCCAGGCCTCCAGTGGTTAATAAATTTTGATTTCCATTGATGATGTTTGTGTTGATTTGTTGTCAGCACATTCAACTTTGTACAGAACTAAGTATTCAATGAGAATATTTCATTCATTCAGATCTAGGATGTGTTATTTTTTGAGCAGTATATATATATATATATATATATATATATATATATATATATATATATAGATAGATAGATAGATAGATATATCTGACCATATAGATATAGATAGATAGATAGATAGATAGATAGATAGATAGATAGATAGATAGTAAAATGACATGCTACAGCACACAATAGTGAGACTGAGTGTCACAAGATAGATGTGAATGGGGGAGCTTGAGTCTATACAGACTGATTGTTTATGACTATTTCTTGTGTACTTACACTTTTACGGAATGTAAGGACAGGATACGCCTTCTGTTGTTTCACTCATACTGAGCGGACAGACTGGAGTGATATCGGACCAGATGGGGGCAGACTGGGCTGGTACTGGTGAGAATCGGTGCGGCAGATTGGACTGATACCTGCAGATGGGTGTGATACGAGATAGATCCGACTGATAGCGGAGCAGATCGATTTGTTTCGGGGAAGATCGGTATCAGACGTGATTGCATGGCGCGTGACTGGATCTACTAAAGGTGTTATTTCACAATGAAAGTCATGGCCGATATCTCGGTTTCGTGTCCCGATGCGGAACCGGCGGTGTTGGATCCGGCAGCGGGAAGCGGCGCTGACAGAGACCGGGAGATGAACATCACTGACAGTGTGGAAGCACCAGGTAAACAGCATCTGTTGTATACACCCATAAATCCAGATGTGTAAAACGCTCAGCGCGGTTAACTTTCCGCTAATTAGCTATATAGTACGTTAATTAGACAATGCAGTGAACTCAAAAGCAGCCTACTGTGATAACTGCCCGTTATATTAACCGTATGATTTAATTTCTCTTCAGTAGCTCACCTTCTATGAAATAAAAAAAAAATCAGGAAATTTCTGTAAATAACAGTAGGCTGCAAATGAGTCAGGCTGACAGATTGTTTCTCACCTGCTTCCCCTAAAAGCGACCCCAATATAATATTTCTGATTTTAAAACCGACTGTTAGTCTGCTTCTCTTGAAATTGAGTTAAAACATGACTAATTAACTGGAACCTCAATAACGACCCTTAATTTGCTTCAGCTGTGAAATGTTTATAAAAACATAAACCAATGATGTGCTCACAGTGTGTTCCAACAATGGTGAATACTAAGGAGTCTCACAAAAGCTGACAGAGGATAATTTATTTGCATTAAAAGGGCAATGGGTATAACAAGATATCAAGGACCTTTAACATTTCTAGAGACACCACTGGAAGCATTGTATGTAAGTTCAAACTAATGTCACAGCAGAAAACATGCCTAGATGTGGGAGAATGCCCAGCATTTTGTAAAGAGGCCTTTGCCTCTAAAAACATATTATTAGTATAACAAAACGTTAAGGGATTTCATGGGGTGATACCATCTGACATAGCAGACTAAATGACATTAATAGACCACTTACAATTTACAGCTTTTTCTTTATTTGTTGAATAACTGTTGCCACTGCAAAACAACAGCCACTATGTTTCATTTTATAAACCAATAACTTGTCACTACGCCTTACAAGGGTAACAAATTAAAATACTTTTTGGTTGTGTTGCATGATATTTCAATAAATAAGAATTCAAAGATTAATGTTTTATTGGTATTATTTTATCATGACTTAATTTCATTGTAATACACTGTCAATGTGTTCATAAATTATTGTGTAACAATATGATATAATATGTAATAATTAAGTTGAATTAATGGACACAAAATATGTCATTGACCACTGACCATGTATTACAATTACAGTGTTGCTTAAAAGTTTGTGAACCCTTTAGAATTTTCTATATTTCTGCATAAATATGACCTAAAACATCATCAGATTTTCACATAAGTCCTAAAAGTAGACAAAAAGAACCCAGTTAAACAAATGATACAAAAATATTATACTTGGTTAATGAGTGGCAAACATATGTGAACCTCGAGGATTAGCAGTTAATTTGAAGGTAAGATTAGAGTCAGGTGTTTTCAATCAATGGGATGACAATCAGGTGTGAGTGTTCACCCTGTTTTATTTAAAGATCAGGGATCAATCAAAGTCTGCTCTTCACAACACGTTTGTGGAAGTGTATCATGGCACAAACAAAGGAGATTTCCGAGGACCTCAGAAAAAGAGTTGTTGATGCTCATCAGGCTGGAAAAGGTTACAAAAACATCTCTAAAGAGTTTGGACTCCACCAGACAGATTGTGTAGAAATGGAGGAAATTCAAGACCATTGTTACCTTCCTCAGGAGTGGACGATCAACAAAGATCACTCCAAGAGCAAGGCGTGTAATAGTTGGTGAGGTCACAAATGACCCCAGGGTAACTTCTAAGCAACTGAAGGCCTCTCTCACATTGGTTAATGTTAATGTTCATGAGTCCACCATCAGAAGAACACAGAACAACAATGGTGTGCATGTCAGGGTTGCAAGGAGAAAGCCACTGCTCTCCAAAAATAACATTGCTGCTCGTCTGCAGTTTGCTAAAGATTACGTGGACAAACCAGAAGGCTATTGGAAGAATGTTTTGTAGATGGATGAGATCAAAATAGAACTTTTTGGTTTAAAAGAAGTGTTATGTTCGGAGAAAGGAAAAAACTGCATTCCAACATAAGAACCTTATCCTATCTGTGAAACATGGTTGTGGTAGTATCATGGTTTGGGCCTGTTTTGGTGCATCTTGCCATCATTGATGGAACAATGAATTCTGAATTATATCAGAGAATTCTAAAGGAAAATGTCAGGACATCTGTCCATGAACTGAATCTCAAGAGAAGGTGGGTCATGCAGCAAGACAACACCCTAAGCACACAAGTCGTTCTACCAAAGAATGGTTAAAGAAGAATTAAGTTCATATATCAAATGTTTGGAATGACCAAGTCAAAGTCCTGACCTTAGTCCAATCGAAATGTTGTGGAAGGACCTAAAGTGAGCAGTTAATGTGAGGAAACCCACCAACATCCCAGAGATGAAGCTGTTCTGTATGGAGGAATAGGCTAAAATTCCTCCAAGCCAGTGTTCAGATTTGATCAGCAGTTACAGGATAAGTTTAGTTGCAGTTATTGCTGCACAGGGGGGTCAGACCAGATACTGAAAGCAAAGGTTCACATAGTTTTGCCACTCACTAATATATAATATTGGATCATTTTCCTCAATAAAGAAATGACCAAGTATAAAAAAAAGTCTCACAAATCCTACTTTTTTTACTTTTAATTTGATAGAAAAATCTAAAGGGTTCACAGACTTTCAAGCACCACTGTAAATCCATCAAGTACAAGTACAAATGCAAGTAAATCATACATGAAACAATACAGCTCACAGTTGTTACTGTATTTCAATGAATAATGAAGTTAGCGAAATATAATATGATTGTTGAAAATTTTTGCATAATTGAAGAGTCTACACTCTTCAGTTATCCCAGATATTTGTGAGGATGCAGTAGATGTACTAGTAAGTAGAGGTGGGTGATATGGCATAGTATCAACCTGTAGTACTTGATGCAATCACTATCATATCGCGATAACACTTAAGCCCTTTCTAGAGTTTGTGACTGTCACTATCTCTGAACTGCCTGTTAAAACCTTTAATTTATGCTACCACTGCACTGCAATATGATCTCTTATATTACCAATAACCATATTTAAAGACTAATATAGTAAGTACTCATGTTGTGACATAAATCTAAAATATTCAATTTTTCATGCTCAATTAAATCTACTTTTCATCCTGTTTAGCAACATTATTTATTTGCGCTTAAATGATTTGACTATTTATGAAAGTCCTCAAAGCATCATGTGCCTGTCAAAACCTGGTCTTCATATCTGATAGACTTAATGACGTTAGTGCCTCATTACCATGGATCTGTGGGTACTTGGGTCAGTATGAGGCAGCTCAGGAACCAAAATAAAGATGAGGGATACAAACAGTGGGAGTTCTGGCATAAGAGGTCGTTGAAGATCATTTACATAAAAGTCTGCAGCATAGAGACAGAGCTGCAGTGCTGTTAAACAGGGCTGTGTATGTTTTGCCCAAGGTAACAAAGATGCCCAAAAACATTCAGAATCATAAAGATTATTAAAGATATCATCGACTATCATCAGATGAATTGCCTTTTTATTAACAAAACCCATTTAAGCTACAGAGTTGTTTTCAGAGCAACTTTGAAGAACAGATCACGAGTGGAAACAGATCTATAAGATGGAGATCTCAACTCCAGATAAAGTGATCACATAAAGTGATCGTCTCATTTTCCCTAACAGCTGATATTAGAATTACTGACCATTAGTTCTGCAGCACAATGTTGTTTGGAACTGAAATCAACCCAAACGAGCATTTTGTGGCTCTGAATAATATATAAGGGGTTTCCGTTTGTGAATAAGTTTCAGACTATATTGTGGATTCATCAGGATTCATATTCAACTAGTGAGTCATATTATCATTACAGTCAAAGCCTGTTATCCAAATGTACTTCAACTGGGAAACATTACAGATAACACATATTTAGTTAACGGGAACTACATTTCCTTTTTTTTTCTTATGGGGAACCCCTACCTGGTTCCTGTACATTTAAAATCCCTCCTTCAATTACTTCTATAATACTGTGGCACAACAGACTTTCTGATTAACTTTCCTGGCCTGTTGTCTGCGGCACATTGGACATACTGACATTCATAATAGCAGGAGCCTTGCAAATAGTAGGTTATGGTATCAACATTATATGTTATAGTGAAATTGAATGCCAAGAACTATGCATTTTAATATATCTAAGAGTTAATGCATGTTTGGTACTTTTGAAGTGTGTGTGTGTGTGTGTGTGTGTGTGTGTAAAACTGTTTAATTCTTCATAATTCTGCTGGAATCATTCCTCAGAGATACTGGTCCATACTGATGTGATAGCATCAAGCAGTTGCTGCAGATCTGTTGACTGCACATACCAAACATGCTCTATTGGATTGGGATCTGGTGACTGTGGAGGTCACTGAGTACAGTGAACTCATTGTCATGTTAAAGAAACCAGTTTGAGATGATTTGAGCTTTGTGACATGGAGTGTTACCCTGCTGGAAGTAGCCACAATAAGATTATACACTGGTCATAAAGGAATGAACATGATCAGCAACAATGCTCAGACTGTGGCATTTACGTGATTATCAGTTGGTATTAAGGGCAAAAAGTGTTCCAAGAAAATATCCCTCACACCATTCCAACACCAGCAGCCTGAACCATTGATACTACCCAGGAAAAATTTACTGTGAATTTTCCATAGTAAAACTGTGAACTGCTTTTAATTCACAGTTTTAATGTGAACTTTCACAATTTGACCATAAAGTTCACAATTCTACTAAGAATTTTTGATTGTAATTTCGCCACTTCATGGTTCTACTCTGAAATTTCATAGTACAACTGTAAACTTCGTGGACGATGAACTGACCATGAATTATTTGTCAGTTGTGCTATGAGTTTTGGTGGTAATTTGGCCACTTCGTGGTTATACTGTCAAATTTCATTTTTTCAAAGCACATTTTTGCCTGGGTGGCAGGATGGATCCATGCTTTCATGTTGTTTACACCAAATTCTGACCCTACCATTCAAATGTAGCAGCAGAAATTGAGACTCGTCAAATCAGGCAACGTGTTTTCAGTGTTCTATGGTCCAATTTTGGTGAGCCCATGCGAATTGTAGACTCAGTTGCCTGTTTTAGCTGACAGAAGTGATATCTGGTGTGATGCTGTGTTAAGGGTAATTTTAACTGGGACCAAATGCAGATCGACAGACAGACCCCAGGTTATATAAAAATTAGAATCTCTTTATTTTTACAAAGATAGGGGTACGGAAAACAGATAACAAGGTGATACTTGATCTAAGCGTGATTCTGAAGTGAGAGGAGTTCAAGTCCAGGTTGCCGGCTACTGTAGTCCAGGAAGTCGGCAATGACCAAACTAAACAAGGCGAGAAACCAGCGAGAATGTGGCGGCGATGTTTGGCTTGCTTCCGAAGGCTTGGAGTGCTCCTTGAAGGCGGTAGAAAACCTAGGCGTAAACGGGAGGAACAGGCAGGGTGAACCGAGGGCAGAGTACGTAAGCTGATGATCTGGTGAAGTCTGGCTGGAAAGACTGGTGTTTTATAGCGTAGCGGTGACGAGTGGAGATCAGGAACAGGTGTGCCATGAGTGGTGAAGTCGAGATGCAGAGACTGACAGCCAATGGATCTGCAAGGAAGCAAACGCACAAACACATAAAATGAGTGAAATAAATAGTTATACAGGAAAAGATGGTTGTGACACACTCAAATGTTTCAAATTTGTAGTATAAAATGTTTTAAAGATCATATTTTACACTCACTTGGATGGTTTGAAGAAAATGCTGTATAATATATAATGTAATAATGTTGTTAATTTTATTGCAATCCTGCTATGCTGTTGTCCTATTTCAGTTGGGTATAGTTCAGTGGTACATAGTAAATCAAACCTTCTCTGAAAAAAGTTTGGAAAACCCTGACCTGTGCAATGCTAAACTAAATATTATCATATTATCATAATATTATATCCTTTTTAAAAGTTTGAATAAATAACAGTTAATGTTTTGTAAATACATTTGTAAAAAATGTGAAGTATAAATGTTGATTCTGCCTTTTGTTAATTTTGTTTTAGTATTTGAAAGCATCAGAAATCTATGTTTATCTGGATAAATGTAGAATCTTTTCTTCCATATCTAAATTCATCAAACATGAGAGAGAGAGAGTGAAGCTGAATTAGAATTGACTGTGAATGTGTTCAGCTTCTTCTTGACTAAAAACTGGTTTTGATGGTTAGAGGTGGGGGATTGCAGCAACTCTCAGTTTTAGACTTTTCTGAGGGCAGCATGACGTCCTCATTTTGTATTAATCATCTTTTTTATTTTATTTATTCATTTATTTATTTTTTACAACTGACAATTGTAACTGTAATTGTAAACTCTTGACAATGCATAATAGATCTCTACAGAATTCTGACCTACTAGGTAAGATTGAGTCCATACCAGTATTCCTTAAGAGCTGGATCATGTGATATGGGTATTACTGGTGGTAGGGGCAGCATTCCTATTTCACTTCTTCTCAGTTCTTTCTATCTCTGATGGAAGAATCCCCTATACAACATTCCATGTGCCTTAAGCATGTGACCACCAAATGCTTCACAATCATTTAATGAAGGAGGGAAGTACAGCAAACGCTCATTCATGAGTCTCCTTTTCAGACAAAGAAGAGGTTTAGTATGGAAAGTGGACAATATTAGTTTTCATTGTTCCATGGCCTTCTGGATCATGTATGTTAATGTAAGTATGTGGACGTACAATGGATTGTTTAGAACAAATCACAGGCATTATTGGGAGCTGCACATTGCCTTACAAAATCACCATTTAAATACAATGTATTGATACACTTCTTTGACTTGTATGTTGCATATCTAGACAGATTCTCTGTGACTGACACATTCCCCAATATATCTGGGTAGTTTGGTACTTGAGAAACCAGTTAATGTTTAGTAAGTTTATTTTTAAACAATTTATTAGTAACAAACAAAGCTTAGCTAGCCCTGAATTTGGTAGAGAACTATATGTTTCAGATGATTTAACAAATTCATTCTGTTCATGGCATTTCTTCCCTCTGGGTTTGCCATTCACACTTCATTCTTCAGCAGCTTCTCTTGCTTTTGAAACCATCTTGGAGTAGCACATAGCAAATAAGCCATTATAAATTGTTTCTGTGAGAATAGAATTATTGGCAAAAATTACCACAAATTAATTTTGAGTGTTTTATTATCCTCCTCACAGATCTGTTGGAGAGCAGCTTGCGCCTGAAGCCCCATGAAGCTCAGAGTTATAGAAAAAAAGCATTGTGGGTGTCATGGATCTCCATTGTTGTGACACTCATCTTGGCAGTGGCAGCTTTTAGTAAGTTGGATTAAATTAAGTTTTTTTCAGCTTTATTGGCAATGAAAGGATAGAGCATGGCTAATTTGGTATTGCACAGATCGGGAATGACTACTTTACGTCATATTTTAAGCCTTCTTAAAGACCTATTAAAGCTGCAGTCTGCAATTATGCATGTGATGTATGCTTATCATGGTCTGTTTAAGTTTGTGAAGTTAAATATTATTATTATTTTTTTAACAAAAATAATCAATGAATATTTAAACTAAACACAAATTGAAAAATCAAAATATTAATTTAATTTGCCAGTGTACATTGTGACAATGTTGCATCCATATTTTTTACAAGCTATAGTTATTAGAAACCATGGCCTCCATGAAGTGCCTAACTACACAAATGCCAGCTCACTCAGTCTGAAGTTTCATCATTTAGTATTCCCACGGTCTTGAAAATAGCATTAGGAAATACAAATTAATTGAAAACATAATTCCAGACCACTTTAGAGACACCAATTAAACTAACACATGTCTTTTGACTGTGGGAAGAGTAAATGTATGCAGACACGACACAGAAAGGACCCAGACTACTCCACCTGGGATTGAACCCAGGACCTTCTTACTGTGAGGCAACAGCACTACCCACCGAGCCATGTGTCACCCGTAGGGAAATACTGTATAGCCTATTATAAGCCTTTGAAATGACAAGCATAGACTATTTATGCATATTTTACACTAATCTCTCTCTCTCTCTCTCTCTCTCTCACACACACACACACACACACACACACACACACACACACACACACACACTTATTTGCTTTATTTTGTTAACAGTGTATTTACCACACTAGTAATTGTTATAGCCTGTAATCTTTGGATAGCCTCTGAACTGGAGAAAATGTAGCTCTGCTCTTTTCAGGTATGGTTGCTACCATGTCTGATCTATTTAAATGGTGGCATTGGTTGCTAAATAACTTTTTATTTTGGGAATTTAGATATTGTTGGGTTTAGAAATGAGGTAGGAACCATGACACTTTGCAACCAGACTAGGGAGTGAAAGGGTATAAATAGAGGAAAGGAAATTACTAGAAAATGAGAGACAGGTGCAGATGCTTGGAAGGTAAAAGAGAAAGACAGTGGTAGGTGCATGTAGGTGTGACAACAAACCCTGTGCAACAATAACTGTTGATCAGTCCTGCACAACAGCTTGGAGGAATTTTAGCCCATTCTTCCATGCAGAACAGCTTCAACTCTGGGATGTTGGTAGGTATTCTCACATTAACTGTTCGCTTCAGGTCCATCCACAACATTTCCATTGGATTAAGGTCAGGACTTTGACTTGGCCATTCCAAACCAGTAAGTTTATTCTTCTTTAATCATTCTTTGGTAGAACGACTTTTGTGCTTAGGGTCATTGTCTTGCTGCATGACCCACCTTCTCTTGAGATTCAGTTCATGGACAGATGTCCTGACATTTTCCTTTAGAATTCTCTGATATAATTCAGAATTCATTGTTCCATCAATGATAGCAAGCCGTCCTGGCCCAGATGCAGCAAAACAGGCCCAAACCATGATACTACCACCACCATGTGTCACAGATGGGATAAGGTTCTTAAGCTGGAATGCAGTATTTTTCTTTCTGCAAACATAATGCTTTTCTTTTAAACCAAAACATTCTATTTGTCTCTTCCATCCACAAAACATTCTTCCAATAGCATTCTGGCTTGTCCGTGTGATCTTTAGCAAACTGCAGACGAGCAGCAATGTTCTTTTTGGAGAGCAGTGGCTTTCTCCCAATGCACACCATTGTTGTTCCATGTTCTTCTGATAGTGGACACATGAACGTTAACATTAACCAATGTGAGAGAGGCCTTCAGTTAGCTAAAAATTACCCTGGGATCCTTTGTGACCTTGCCAACTACAGTGGTGTTTGAAAGTTTGTGAACCCTTGACAATTTTCTGTATTTCTACATAAATATGACCCAAAACATCATCAGATTGGCACACAAGTCCTAAAAGTAGATAAAGACATCCCAGTTAAATGAATGAGACAAAAATATTATACTTGGTCTATTATTTATTGAGGAAAATGATCCAATATCACATATTAGTGAGTGGCAAAAGTATGTGAAACTCTAGGATTAGCAGTTAATTTAAAGGTGAAATTAGAGTCAGGTGTTTACAATCAATGGGATGACAATCAGGTGTGAGTGGGCACCCTGTTTTATTAAAAAAAAAACAAGGATCTATCAAAGTCAACATGTTTGTGGAAAAGTATCATGGCATAGACAAAGGATATTTCTCAGAACCTGAGAAACAAAAGGGTCGTTGATGCTCATCAAGCTGGAAAAGGTTACAAAACCATCTCTAAATACTTTGGACTCCACTAATCCACAGTCAGACAGATTGTGTACAAATGGAGGAAATTCAAGACCATTGTTATCTTTCCCAGGAGTGGTCGACCAACAAAGATCACTCCAAGAGCAGGGTGTGTAATAGCTGGTGAGGTCACAATGGACCCCACGATAACTTGCAAGCAACTGAAGGCCTCTCTCACAATGGCTAATGTTAATGTTCATGAGTCCACCATCAGAAGAACACTGAACAACAATGGTGGGCATGGTGGGGTTGCAAGGAGAAAACTACTGCTCTCCTAAAAGAACATTGCTGCTCGTCTGCAGTTTGCTAAAGATCACATGGACAAGCCAGAAGGCTATTGGAAGAATGTTTTGTAGACAGATGAGACCAAAATGTTTTTGTTTTTTTTGTTTGAAAGAAAAGTGTTATATTTTGATAAAGGAAAACACTGCATTCTAGCATAAGAACCATGGTGGTGGTAGTATCATGGTTGGAGCCTGCATTTGGGCCAGGAGGGCTTGCCATCATTGGTGGAACAATGAATTCTGAATTCCATCAGATAATTCTAAAGGAAAATGACAGGACATCTGTCCATGAACTGAATCTCAAGAGAAGGTGGGTCATGCAGCAAGACAACAACCCTAAGCACACAAGTCGTTCTACCAAAGAATGGTTAAAGAAGAATTAAGTTAATGTTTTGGAATGGCCAAGTCCTGACCTTAATCCAAGTGAAATGTTGTGGAAGGACCTGAAGCGAGCAGTTAATGTGAGGAAACCCACCAACATCCCAGAGTTGAAACTGTTCTATATGTAGGAATGGGATAAAATTTCTCCAAGCCGGTGTGCAGGACTGATCAACAGTTACAGGAATCATTTAGCTACAGTTATTGCTGCACAGGGGGGTCAGACCAGATACTGAAAGCAAAGGTTCACATATAATATGTAATATTGGATAATTTTCCTTAAATGACGAAGTATAATATTTTTCTTTCATTTGTTTAACTGGGTTCTTTTTATCCACTTTTAGGACTTTTAGGATTATAAAGGGTTCACAAACTTTCAAGCACCACTGTATGTGCTAGATTTTCTGGATCTTATACAACACATTAATAAATGGGAAATGCTAATGTATAATATTTAGACAACATTACATGCCGTTTTACTGCAATGACAATGCATGGTTTACATCATTTGATTAGATAAACTGCTTGAATATTTTTTTAGACATCTTGTGACAATTCCCAATCTCAGCCCGTTGTTTTTGAGAATCACATGGGTTTTGAATGTCAGCAAAGTGTGAGCAAATATTTTTTAAATCTATATTACGGACACATCTGTGCCCAGTCATCCTACTGTGTTATTGTGTACTTAGTCATTCATCAGCCTTAACGATACATGGGCAGATGGTGGGCTTGTGTCTCAATCATGCCGTCCTCCAGTCTCGAGACAATGAGTAAAACGTTTCCTCTCTTATGTGTTTGTATAATGAATGGCATTTCATGAAGTTATAAGGGGAAGTCATGTGATACCCACTATCACATGATTTGCAGACATGCCAATGTGTTTGTGAGATTCCACTATGCTGTTGATTGCCAGCACCTAGATTTTCAGCTCTGGTTTAGTCTACTAGGGTAGATGCATTATTTCCATGACTCTAGGATATACAGTGCCTTGCAAAAGTATTCGACCCCCTTGCCAAAAGTATTCGAACCTTTTGCCACATTTCAGGCTTTAAACATAAAGATATGAAAATGTAATTTTTTGTGAAGAATCAACAACAAGTGGGACACAATCGTGAAGTGGAACGATATTTTAAACTTTTTTTAGAAATAAAAAACTGAAAAATGGGGCATGCAAAATTATTCGGCCCCCTTGCGTTAATACTTTGTAGCGCCACCTTTTTGCTGCAATTACAGCTGCAAGTCGCTTGGGGTCTCTATCAGTTTTGCACATCTGGAGAATGCCCATTCTTCCTTGCAAAAAAGCTCAAGCTCAGTGAGGTTGGATGGAGAGCGTTTGTGAACAGCAGTTTTCAGCTCTTTCCACAGATTCTCGATTGGATGCAGGTCTGGACTTTGACTTGCTCATTCTAACACCTGGATACGTTTATTTGTGAACCATTTCATTGTAGATTTTGCTTTATGTTTTGGATCATTGTCTTGTTGGAAGATAAATCTCCGTCGCAGTCTCAGGTCTTTTGCAGACTCCAATAGGTTTTCTTCCAGAATGGTCCTGTATTTGGCTCCATCAATCTTCCCATCAATTTTAACCATCTTCCCTGTCCCTGCTGAAGAAAATCAGGCCCAAACCATGATGCTGCCACCACCATGTTTGACAGTGGGGATGGTGTGTTCAGGGTGGTGAGCTGTGTTGCTTTTACGCCA